>OX104063.1:92346557-92369168 GCA_944474145.2 Dicrocoelium dendriticum
AAACGAAATGTTTTAACATTCCACAGAAGCTATGCTTGTATGCATATTTGATCACGCCTTTACAGGTGTGTCTCCTTTTACCGAGAATTTACTATTTATTTATTGTTTTACTACATAGGCGGCTGGACAACCTGTAGTGAGCTTTGGAGCTGGCTGCATGGTGTACCTGTGTTACGTTTCGTGGTGAGCTGGAAGGCATTGCCACAGCAGCTGATAGAGGACCGAGCGTGCGGTGACTGGATAGATGGCGTGTACATTCGCAAGTGAAATAGTTGCACTAATACTACTGAAGACGAAATAGGAAATATACAGTAGAAGAAAGGAGAAGCGAAAAATAAGCGATGCTCAACGACCTCCAAACTGTTGATTTGCTGCAGTTCGACTCCGTTGCGCTACCGCATCAAGCTGCTATGGCATCCAAGTACAACTACGGTGGCCAACTCTTCGATTCCCGCTCAGAAACGGTTAGGTGCCTATGGTGCAAACGGTGGATGCAAGCAACCTTATGTAACAGTGCTGACTTGTAAACCATGGGTGTTCAACCTGTGCAATGTGAATATGTTTGTGACGAAAAACCTTAGGTCAATGTGCAGTCTGCTATCAAGCTAATACTACAATTTTTATGCTAATGCATAACTGAGAGCTGGAGATTTATTGTAATTTTTCATTTGCCTAATACCTTCTGTAAACGTAGTAGATTGACTTTTCCTAGTTCATTAAAAATAAACAATATTACGACGTTAATTTTTGCCAGTATCTGACGACATCGAACTATGTACTATTAACGTCCTTAAGGTTTATGTAATGTTTTCTGTGCAGGAAAATGCAAGATTGGGTTTATTATCTCAGGGTGAGAGCGCAGATATGATGCGTGTTAACGCGGGCCACATTTGGCTTGCAGGCCGGACTTTGTAAATTCTTGCCCTATAAGAATGCCTTCAGCGCAATGCCACTAGAGCATAAGCTCTCGTTGTGACCCGCTTGGTCTGCTAGTAGGTGACAAAAATCTTCTGGCTTACCCACATCTTTTCAATATATACAGCGCCGCCGTCCTGGCCGCGTTCGACATTAAGTGGTAAACCACGCACCACATTCATAACTCTACCTGCACCTGGATCTGCCACAACTAGGTCAAACCGATGCCGCACTCCCTCCACTACGTCGGCAGAATCACTACCTCCCAGTAAGACGATTTATAGACCGAAAAACAAGCCCAAGGGTTATGTTGTCGTGAAGTGCACTACCACTACAAAAACAACCACATTGAACCCAGCTGCAAACAATTCCGCAAGAAAGGTAGCACAAAAGTTCAACCTAAAAGTTAGTACCGTAAACATGGATAGGTATTTCGTACTTCACATAGTAACGCAAGTGGAACAACAGTTTAAAAAATCAGCCTTGCATACCACGAGTATAGTCTCTAGGTAGCAATAGCTGTCAGAGCATAGCTAACGTACTTGGATACAAACTGGACACCGCTGCTTAGAAGACATTGGAGGAACAAGCCTTTCTCAAGAGGATTGTATCAAAATTGTTCCATGAAGGCAAACAGGAAATTAACATCAGCTATACTTTTATCCTTGGTAATAAAACAGATGGTTCATTTAAGTTGCGCCCACTGATAATCGTCTGTCAGGACGATGAGGAAAGCCAGTGCATCCTGATACGGGCTACAAGCCTCAAAGGGGAAATCCTTCGTGCGCTGGACGTTCTCCTTCCAGAAGACCGAAGCAAAATGTGACAACCTTTTACTGATTGGCGAACTCGTCGATCGAATGGAGAAACCGACCTCTACACCGTTAACTTTTGCGTAGTGCGGAAGACACCGAGCTCAACAGAGGCTAATCCCTCTTCTCTCTGGCTGGCTAGCCAAACAACCTCCTCGTGGTGCCAGCTGGGTAGTTCGGGTTTAACCCGTTCCAGCAAATAGTTCGGCGGCAGTGTTCCAGGACGTGGTGAGTTTTCGCCTGGCAAGCGTTCTCCCTATAAAAAGTCACAAATGTCTGCTTAACAACACGGCGACGGGACGGATGTGACTCGCCACAAAATAAATTCACTGGCCCGCGGATATCCGGAAAGTGCTATCCAACTCACAGACATCAATCGCTTATGCTCACATTCCTGAGGATAACAAACAGTCAAAAATGCTCCGGCGTATTCAAAGACACAAGCTACATTCATACAAGATTACATACGTATATACACCCATACACTTACATACACTGTTATGCCAAACATGTACTTTTTGTACATTTTGATCACACTATGTTAGCTAAGCATGATCATGCCTGTAAAGGTGTGCCTCGCCTTGTCGAGAATAAAAGTTTATTTATTTATTTATTTAAATGTTGAAATACCCGTGATGGGTGCGAACGTGTGCCATCGCAGAAATAGGCTAAAGGAGATTCACCTCCTTATTTTAGAACCGCGACCGGACCTAATGGCGTTAGCAGCGACCTGGATGTCAGCAGAAATATCGGACTTAGTCGCTCAAGTTCTGGGATATCGGCTCTTTCTAGCTAATCGCGCCAGCCTGGAGGTGAAATAGTCCTCTACTGTAATTCTGCCTCAACGTCAACGTTCTCAAAACTGACTGCGGCAACGATGATACGCCAGTAGTACGCTGGAGTAGAAGTAAATATAACCCCTAGTCACTGACGGTCGGAGTATTCTACAGACCACGATCAGCATCAGGCTTCTATCTCTCGCACTCCGTGAGAATGATGCAAAGGACATAGACGGTATGTTTAGGAGAGTTTTCAATATCCATGGCATCAACTAAGACATATTTCCTAGTGACCTACCCACGAAATGGGTTGAAGCTCATTGACTAGACACCACCCTTGAAAGTAACCTGATGCAGCATGTCCTAGCAACAACGTGGTCGCTTCCAGTCCAAACAATACGCCTTCTAAACCAGTGCTAACTCCAACCCTATCTAATGTCTCCGGTCTAACGATCCTTCATCCGCTGGAAAAAGGTGACCACTCTATCACCTCTTTCTATTAGGTGCAGTACCCAATATTTATTGGATAGAGCACACGTCGTTGCAACTTCTGGTAAGCCGACCCGTTTTTCAGATTTCCCTACCTAAACTGCCGACGCAAGATGGTTCACCCACTGGAACTGACTGATCTATGGGCAATAGTCAGATAGTTTGAACATTTGATTCTTTCTCCTAAATTTGAAGGACCATTCATCTTTTTGGTGAAGTTAACTAGCATTCTAAATGGGGTTCCTTTACGCTATCCCGGAGAGATGCTAATTTTTCGGGATCTAAGCAATTGGGCTTAGCTCGCCATGCAACCAGAGTATCAAAAGTCGAGCACCTGGGACTTATATATTTACGTGGATCCCATTGGATGACATTCTTCCGTCCTGATTAACTTACATATCCACGGACATCTTTACTGATTCCTACTTGCACCTGAGCCATTGTGTTCCGCTCCTTTTGCTCTACAAGAACCATCTGTTTCTCTATTTAATCAGTTCTTCCGATTGCTTTTCATGGACAGCTTTGCTGCTCCCTGAAGTCGCTCTAACAAACGGTTCGGCTCCTTCATATCTACAAGAACAGTTTTAAATTTCGTTTACCTGCAGCATTCCCTAGGGCATTTCATGGCGATTTTACTTGACCAAGGAGACAATGCACATCATGCTAACTTATCATGGAAAGAACTATGACATTATTTATAGGACAAAATTGTGCTAATCGGCATTTCGCAGGCATCCCGCATCAGACCGAAGTATGGCATTTTTCGAGGAAAGTAAAGTCACGATTAAACTTCACCCAATAACCTGCCTCGACGGGGAATCGAACCCTGTTCCCACGAACTTCCGGTCCGCCGCTCTACCACGGAGCAATCGGAAGCTGACGATTGGGTGCGCAATTTAATGCATGACTTCTGCTTAGTGCGCGACTTATTGTCGATGAGCTCACAGTATCAGTCCTGTTGTTGCACATTGGCTCACTCACTCGTCACTTTCCAATAGACGGTGGTATCTCTCCTACTGATGCCCATTGGGCGATGGTAGATTACTTGTGGATGTTTGTGAGTAGTGTAATGTTCGCAGGAATTAGAAGTCACGAGTAAACTTCACACAATAATCTGCCTCGACGGGAAATCAAACCCCGGTCCAACTAATTTCCGGTCCGCTGCTCTACCACTGAGCTAGCGTGGGAAGACGATTAGGTGCGCTATTTAATACATGACTTCCGCTTGGTGCGCAACTTATTGTCGATTAGCTCACATTAACAGTCCTGGTGTTACAGATTGGCTCACTCACTCGTCACTTCCCAAAGGACCGAAGTACCTATCCTTCTGATGTCCAAAGGACGACGGCAGGTTACTTGGCAATACGTCGCCCACCAAGCGGAAGTCATGTATTAAATTGCGCACCTAATCGTCAGCCCACGCTAGCTCAGTGGTAGAACAGCGTACCGGAAATTCGTGGGAACGGGGTTTGACTCCCAGTAGAGGCAAATTATTGTGTAAAGTTTAATCGTGACTTCCACTTTCTACAACATTATGCTACTTACAGACATCCTAAGTAATGGCACTTTTGCCTGATATTTACGTATTCGGCCTTAAGCATCAAACGTACGCACCCTCCACGTGTGTGGATAGCTGCACACGAGGTCGGCACCACCCGGACAAGTATATTACAGAAGAAGCCGGGCACTATTACTAAGGAACTTTAACTCACCTGCGCCATTCAGCACCAGACACCCCAACGCATTTACCTCTTCGGCTGACTTCAAAGACCAATGGCGCACCCTGATTACGCCATTTGGTCAGCCAACGCCGATATTCGGCCGACAATCGAGTGCGCATAATCGGTGGAAAAATAGGTTTTTGTGCTGCACCTGTAGCTTGCATTGATGTTCAAAATAACTTAAGGCAGTGTTACAGGACGCGGTGGGAATTACCTGGCAGTCGTTCTTTATTTAAAGCCACAAATGTTCTTAGAATTAACACCAACGTGGTGGTTGCGAATCGCCAATGAATAACGGCACAGCCCACCATCCAAGCTGTCCAAGACAACGGACTTCTACATGCAGTTGCTGCAACCACTTCATGAAATAGCTAATCCAACCAATTTTGATATAGAGACTAGGCTGATAGGCATCAAACATTCCTATATGGTAATGAATAACGATTGCTCCGAGCTTTTACGTTCGATCCTGGGCTCATGAGTTAAAGCATGGAGAAATTACGCCAAACTTGGATATTCCCACAACAGTTATACCTGATTTTTTTGCACCCCAGTGCCATCATGTTCCTTGAGCCCACAATATTCATCTCCAGTTTAAGACAACAGGTTGGTTTGTTTAGCTCTTTAATCCGTGTAACACGTGGCGTTAGTGAAGGTTTGTAGCTCTCATATGTATTACGTTCTGCCCACGACAAGTTTCTTTTATAAATAAATAAATAAATAAATAGTATATTCTCGAATTTCCGAGACACACCAGACCAGGCATGATCAACGTTTACAAGCAATTTATGTTTCGCAACAAACACGTTGCTATGTATGTAATCGGCAGTAAGGCGAAAGTTGTCCAAGCTTTGGAAATGGTAAAATTAATCTTGAGGTATAAATTCGTCAAAACATGACGACAAGTTGGGTTCTAGTGGACGTAGTGTAAACAGGCTGGGCATTCCGTTTGTAGAGAAAACTTGTCAGGAAAATATAACATTAGGATTCTGGTCGGCTTGCCAGTATGTAGTTGTGAGCAGTGACTTTATTCAGTGACGAGTCACATCCGCCACGTCGCAGTGTTGTTAAGCGGACATTTGTGGCTTTTTATAGGGAGAACGCTTGCCAGGCGAAAACCCACCACGTCCTGAAACACTGTCAGAAATCCGTTTGTACACTAATGCAAAACTGGCAGAGCAGCTCGTCGACTGATTTAACCCTAGGTTAACCGCCGTCAATTGCCTTCTAATTCCCTCTGTTAGCTGAACAGGTTATTTTTGCTCTGGGCGGCCATAATGGCTGAGGTCTATGGAGGGTTAGACCTTCGTCATCTTCGTGTCCAGGTGAGCAAAACTTCCGATTCTTGCCTCTAGAATTTACAGGATTATGTATACTTCGCAGGAGTATGAAGGCGTCATGTCCAGCTACCATTACTGGACGACGGTCATGGTAGTGAGTGCATGTTTATCCACTTGTTGTACAGCCGTGTTTTATGTAGGTCCTTGGGGGTTTTTATGTCCTGTCCCAGGCACAAGCTCTTTCACGGTCCGATCCCAGATAACCAAGAGGTTCCAAACCTCGGAGAAAGGGAAGGTGAGTGACAAACACGGCCGCAAACAACAGACGTGGAAACAAGCATTATTTATGTTCTATGGTCTAACATTTAGAGGAACCTTATGATGTACAATGTGTAACAATGATTATGCTAAAAGTGTCTTGAATATTCATCTGAAGCAAAGCCCTATAGGTTGGTTGCTACCGTATACCTTGGATGCAGAGCCTTGCGCCGTTAAGCAAAGAAAACACAGGATCAGTTTGCTATGATGCAACTGTTGCGTGAAAAGATTCGCTGGGGAGCGTAGAATCTGCTGACCCAGGGAAAGCCAGTGCGTCTTTTGGACTCATACATGGGTAAGTTTCGCAAAAACAGCAGCGAATAATTGAGGAATGAACACCTGGAAATGAGAAGCGAAGGGCGTCTCTGTACTGACCAGGTGAGAGAGTGCCGAATTAAAAAGCTAAGAAGGGCTAATTGACGGAAGGACCGCGAATAGCCAGAATACATGCGTACATTAAAGTTGCTGAGGATATCAGAACCTGAGGCCTAACCGCAGCAGCCAGAGTGCTAGGGTAATAGTGCCAAGCTGGATAGAGCCATGGACTGCTAGCCCGAGACTTGGAGTATTGCAGGTAAAAAATGCCTAAGACAATACAGCAAGTAATGGGTGGATAAAGGTCTAGAAATGTGAGGCAGAAGAGCGGCTTACGCTGAATACCTGGATATGCTTGCATAACAGAAGAAAGCTAACAGAGGTTTCGTGATAGAATGACAGCGGACAAGTAAAGTGCAAGCATACAAAGAGGTTGTTAGATAGTTAGAGCATAATAGACTACGACGCATCTCGATAACCGTCCAGCATTATCGTTGGCCATATATTTTGACTACAAGTTTCGCCTCACTACCTTTCTACTATTCTTCTTCTTGAGACTTGTCTCAAGTTCTTCAAATCAAAGGGCTCGTGATAAAAAAGGTGCAATCTGCTTACTGTTTTGCAGCTAAAACGGGCAAAATAGAGGGCAAAATGGCAATTGGCACGACTGTGCTGCGCTCCGTTAAGGTGACGGATGTATTTTCTTATATGTGCAATTATATAGTAGAACTGCAAGCGTATTTGACCTACACCATCCTACAGTCAAACTCTGGGGCAGTAGCTGCTACTTCAAGCCTAGTTCAACTTGGAAACATAATGGAAGATAAATAATCAGAGATCGCAGGGAGGTATCTCAACGCAATTAGTACCGAGGTTTTGTGCAACGTAAAATGTGTAACTGTTGTACCTATTATGCACCAACCTTCTTAAAAGTCAACACGATGGCGAAGGGGTTGCTGGATGTTTGTGCTGTGGCACATAATCCAAACAGTAGCACCAGATTGAGGAAAATTCCGTTAAAAGCCAACATCCGCTGTTCTTAAAAGTTGATACAGCGTTCGGCCTGCAAATTCCTTTCTTACAATAACGCCATCTAGTCGCGCACAATGTTTGTCGAATTAAAGTTCACGAATGCAAAGACCGGCGTGCAGCGCATTCACGACAAATTAGTCGCGTCTAAAGCTAATAAGAGGACGCATGAAAGAGCCTCTTACTCTCGGCAGGCTGTTACCAACCCAGCTGCCGCAAGCCCAATGATGTAGACTTCATAGATAATGTAAATCAAGATGAGCTCGAGCAAATGATGCATGTCCATTGCTTGGTAGCAAATATGCTGAGTTTGGAGACCATTAAGACATAGGACAGCAAAAGTCTGTAAGGATTAAGTAGCCTAATTGTTAAGAACAGGCTAGGACGGCGATTCGAAGGGACACCGTTCTTGCACGTTATAAACGCTGTCAGCTGCAAATTTCCATCCAACGTGCGTAAGTACGATCGGCGAGAGATTAGCTTGTCCCTGTTCAGTATTGACAAATTCTGGCTCCTACAACTAAACGACCTCGTGCCTGGATAAAACCAAATTGCTCGCCTGTTGCGAACAACACCTTAGTACCCAAGCCAATGATACCCAAGGTGACAGCATCAATACAGCTGGGTTACGTTGCACGTAATGAGGCTTTTAGTACTACTATGGTTAATGTTCTTGAAGAGACTTATTTGATTGTGTTCAGCTGAACGATCATTGGATTCAACTGAATCACAGATAAGTTGCTATAGGTAAATAAATAAATAAATTTTTTATGTTCGAATTCGTCGCACGATACCACCTCAGGTGTGAGCAAAATTTACAAGAAATTAGGTGGCGCAACAGATACGTTACAACGCATGTAATTGGCTGTGGTCAAAACCTGTCCACGTTGCAACAACAGTCGAAGCACTCATGAGGAGCAAAGTCATCAGTGAAGTGCCAATAAAATGGTATCAAGTGTGCGTAAATTAAATAAAAACACGGTGTGAAGTGGGGACGGTAGATGAAGACTGAGAGTATCTTGCTTGTACGTGGCAGTAAAATATTGAAAAATGACTGGTCGGTATTCCAGAGTGTAACTGCCATGATTACATGTTTGCGCGTTGTTTGAGGGGTAGCTGAAGGGAGCGATAGCGACACTGAGGCTCACGACACCAACGTCACATAGGTCGCATTTGCGCCCTGTCGGCTAGTGGAACCAAACGAGCGTGTTCTTCATCCTTTGGTTCTCAGTCGGACAGCCAGAAAATACCAGCCGACGTTAACTTTAAAGTGAGGGACTTCCTTCTCTATTCTCTATGACGCCTTAGTGCTCACGTCCATCTGACCTACTACTGCCTTTTTCGACACCACATGCCGGACGCTTTTTTGGCCCTTATTCTTAACCCTCTCTGCCTCCGGACACCAGCGACGGCTACCAGCATGGCTATTTGAACCTTCGATTCATCAGCTATACTTTTCAAACCCCAAAACCTTCCCGCGCCTTAGTTGAGATGCATACCGCATCCACCTTTTAGCTATGTTGCTTCCAAACATGTCTTCTTGCTTAAAAACTACCATGTCTCCCTGCGGGCATAATGCGGAAGTAACTGCCGAATCCAACTTCTCCATTCTTTAATGGGTATGATAAATAAATAAATAAAGATTTATCTCTTGATAATTGCTAGAAGCTGGGCCAGCGATAAATTAGTTAAATATGAACACGAATCCCATGCACTTGCTTGGTGGGTGCGAACACTTAGAGCATATGCTCTTTCTTCGCGATTAACATACTGAACATTAGGACAGTGTTTTACAATGCTTTTTACAGCACTTAATCTTTTTGATCTAATATTCTGGTTTATTAGAATGAATCAAGGGAGGCAGAATTCGAGTAAAGAATTCTTTTCGGCAATTCTCGTCAGACTCAAACATTTCATTCTGTCCTCAATAACCAGTGCTCCTGCTGCTTTAATTGGTCTGAATCCTGTCTGGCTTCTTCAGGCTGTCATTGTATCCCTGATTTCCTTAGTGGCGAACTGGCGCCCAGAGCCGTACTGATGCACGTCTTTTTGAGTTGGATCTAATTCTCCACGGACTTCACTCTAAATTTGTTGCATGTTTCCGTACACTCAGTGGTAACATTTTATGTCTGACACAGAAAAGTAAATAAGGCGGCAAAAGTAGAAAGAGCAAGGGAAAGAACATATAATTTCCAGCAAAGAAAAATAGTAACTACAGGTGTATTTTACACGGTGACAAACTTAATCAACGTTGTTAACCTAAATAACATAAAATACCTTAAAATATAACCAAAATAGTTTGCACTAAAATGTGATTTCAAGCGCAAAATGAAACCTGAGTTGAATCGTAAAAAGGTAAAACCTTTTCTGAGGCTAGAATATTGCGAGAAATAAAAACGTAGGCTACTCAGAACAAGTTTTAAGAGCTGGTTACGATAAAATGCGTGCCGTGGTTTGCAGGGTAATTGCGACTGAATGGTGGTCTACGAAAATCGCCAGTACTTTCTTCCGCTAAGTAAGGCATTTTGCTTTGCAACCGGCTACAGAAAAAACAAAGAATATGTAAAAGCGGCAAATCCTTAGAGGTTTTAAATAAGGATAGGCAGCTAGCAATACCCGATATAACCCGGAATTCGCTAAGGCAGCTAACGGCGACGTAATTGGCTGAAAAGCAAACTTTTACTGCTTGCCTACGAACAGTTAAGTAAATGTACAGCAGTTACGAGAAAATGCTAGTAAGCTAGTAAGAATAGGGCTAGATGCGCAATATGTCAGAACAACTTGTAATTAGCCCGTGGATAGAGGGCCTCTTTGTGCCAGTTAAGAGGATCTCGGGCCCTCTAAACCATTATGAATACAGTGTTCACTACTTTTAAGCTTCTAAGTCGTTGCAAAGCTTTTCCCAATATCACATGTGCAGGTCCGCCTGCATCATCCATCATCCTGCATAATCCTTTGGCTCTTTTGGGTCTGAAAAACGCACATATTCACTAGATAAATGTCGAGTATTATCGTTTGGAGCCTATTTTTTATATCCAGAATGGCACGTCACCACTGCCAGTGAGCTAGACGAGTCTGTCGCTAATAACCAACTTATTAGTATCCAAAATATTAGCGAAATGCTTCGAGGCATGAAATTCAGTTCAGCCCGCGTTGGTGGGGCATTACCAACTCTGCTTAAGGTGGTTACGTTTCCTAGAGCATGAGATATTATTGTGCCTTACGTGTTGATACAAACTACTGTGCATCTCTGCGCTTTCTTTCGGGCTTCTATCCATGTTTAAAATCCCAGGCGTGTGCCAGCAGTGTTTACCAAGTTGACAATATAATATAGGACTGGAGTATCGCGAAATCCATTAACTTAGTGGTTTCTCTGGCTGTAGCTGTTTTAGTTCCCCAAGTAAGCCACGATAAGGCAAAGCAAGATGTGTGAAATTTGCAATAAAGGGAGCGCTGGTTGTTTGCCCACTAATAAGCATAACGCATGGTGAGCTTTAAATTCAAATAAAGGGTAAAAATACGCCCGGACGGTCAAGCTAAGGCAAAGTGTTGGTCAACATTTTCTGGATATCTGGCCATCTTGGGTGACAATGGCTATTCTGCAGCTTGGATGACTTTTATGCCTGGAAAACGGGAGCTGTAAAGTGGATTTTGTGCCAGCGAACGCCGTTAAAGAAGAAGGGCAGTTATTCGTAATGGCTCTCTTCTACTGTTTCTAACAGTGATCGGCATATGTATAACAGCTAAAACTAAGTAAATCAGGCCAAGAGAGGGTGAGCGAAGGGTAAATTACCCGATGCTTAGAACCATGGCTCTTGCAGTGTTCATTTTGTTGACCGGATGAAATATTTATATAGAATAGTCGGTTGAGATACGGATTGCAGTTGAAAACAGGTTGATGTATTGGGTCTCTAAGTTTAAGGAAATGAATCAGTTAAGGACAGCTAGCGCCAAACGGGTACGAAGCCTTACAGTAATACATCTAAAGAAGGCGTTTAGACGAATATATTTGGAACAAATCTAGGGATAACTTTGGGTGTATTGTGTGTTACCAGCGAACCTAGACTCTGATATCTCCAACGAGGCTTAGGTCTAGTATAATACCTTTAAAAGTTGTAGTACGGATGTACTAGACAATGTTTTACACTAACCAAGCGGTATAAGTAATTGGAAAGTGGGAATGGGTAAAGCTAAAGACGAAGGAATAAAAGAGCAGGTAAGATGTAACGAATGAAACTTGCCTGCTCTGGTGGATTTAAAATTACCTGCAATATCTTATACAATCAGTGCTACTGTACAACAGGTAACCACTAGTCCGAATCGGTGCGCTTTATCGAGCCCGGATACCAGTTGGCAATTGAAGCCGAACACGGAAGACGATATTCGGTGGGTTTCACAGGACGTGAACTGATGAAACAAAACATAAACAAACTTTAGCGCGGCAAATTACAGGCATCAGGTGTCGAGCCTGTTGTAGTTCAAAAACGCTTTGACATAAGAAGATTAAAACAAGAAAGGATAATGTTCGATGGGTCAGCAATGAAACTGTACACAAAAGCTACTAAGTATCTTTTGGGGTGTTACGTAGCTCCCCTAGATGGCTAAACAAAAGAAGCCGTTAATATCGTAAATCAAGGGTAAAACGTATTTTGTCGGGAAAATCGTGCAAAATCACTGAGTGAGCAGGCACATGCTTGAAACAGGATTTCGTCAGAAAGCAAAATCCGCTACGCCGTTTGTTATTTATTTATTGCTTGTGGAACGCAGTGCAGTTTGGGGAGCCGTTGGAACCGACTTCCGGCATTCAAAAATACCGGCTAGCCCAGCATAAAGGCCGATTTAGCCTTAACCTTTACTTTCGCCAAACGGTGCACTTGTGAGTGGCTGCTTCTTTACCTATACTCTACCCTGTGTCAGTAGGACCCTTATCCCACGAAGGAATGCACAATTAAATGGTATATTCTCGTTAAAGCGAGACACACCACTGAAGGCGCGATCAAATATGCAGACAAGCATAGCTTTTTGGAATAGTAAAACATTTCGCTTTACTGAAAGGTATAGCCGAAAAGATGTAGTCTATAAGCGTGTGCATTTTGTCCGGTAATAGACCGATCAAGGAACATGGTGGCGCTGGGGCGCGTAAAATGCAGTCATAATTGTGGTGTCAATACACAAGTTTTGTGTCATTTCACCATGTAGTAATCCATGAGCACAGGAGCCAAAACAAGATTTTGCTGCCATCAAATTTCATTCAAAAATCGGAATGTCCTGTGCTCCGTCAAAGCATTCCTCATAGTAAAATCAGTTGCACAGGTTGTATGTAGAAGTCTGATGACTGCGTCAGTGTGAAATGTTCGGCTATGACTTTATTCGGTGGCGAGTCACATCCGCCACGTTGCAGTATTGTTAAGCGGACGTTTGTGACTTTTATAGGGAGAAGGCTTGCAGGGCAAAAACCCACTACATCCTGGAACACTGCCGTAGTTTCCTTTGAATAGTAACGCTAGTGGGCGATGCATCGTACAGACCGATTTTGCACTCTATTATTAGCAGTAGGTTGATGACCAAATTTCTTTGTTGGTTGACCGATTGACTTGGTAGTGCTTCGGCAGTAATTGTTGATACCGGTCAACGGTGCAAAAGCGTCGTAGAGTCGAACGATAAATGGTGCAGTTGAGCAGTCATTATTAATAAAGGCTGGCTTCTCCTATTATATACATCTCCGGTTGTCCACACTGGACTTTTCATGAGGTTGGTGAGTGCAGTCGTTCCTTGTGGCTGAATACGTCCATAACAGGCGAAAATACCATCTCTTTGTCCAACGCAGGATGGTTACGAGCTCCTTACGATGCGAAATAGAAGCGGAGTTCCTTCAAGCCTAAGTAAGTGTAACCTTCTACGTGGTCAAGTGAAAACTCCAGTCATGGCCATCGGAAAAAAACATTTATACGAGCGCAAAGCTGTCCGTGAAATGACATCGGATAAGCACCAGGTGAATGGAGCATCAAAATGTTATTCCAGAAATGTAAGGCACCGTAACCAATTTCTGGACGCCGGTGAGAATAAGCAAAGCTATCCAAGACAGTGAATGTAATCACGCCAGAATTGTTTGTCTTCCGTTGTGGAACAGGGAATCCATGTACATATAGTACCCCAGGTGAGTAAATTGTGATACTGTGAGTGCGGGGCGAGCTAAACACATTTGTTTAGACCCGTGAAAGTGGAGCCTTTAGAATGGCGGAATAGACTCCATTTGGAACGATGAGTGGGTTCTTCATATCCCAGAGAAAGGTTCAAGTGGTTAAGCCAGCTGGATACTGAAAATGGGTCAGCCAGTCCCAGTGGATAAACCTTATTGTTTTAGCCGATGTAACTTGAAATCTCGGGAAAAAACGGGCAACTGACACGGGGCAGCCAAACATACAGACAGCAACGAATCGAGGACTATCGAAAGATTAAAGGCGTGCAACCGTGTTTATGGTACTCTAAAACCTATGTAATTTTGCTTAGTATACATGATTTGCAGTTGCATTCTTGACATCAAGTCGCTGGTGTGGCTCCGACTGCAACTACTACGTAGGAAGAAGGTTCTTCACGCGCAGGTTCAAGAGACCGATATAACAAAGCGTGTTTACAAATTTGAGCGAATAATACTGTTGAGGGAGAGAAACGTAGATAAACCGAGGATTATGACAGCACTCCGAATGCGAGAGGCAGCTTAGGTGAAACTAAGGCCAACTAGATTGTGACGGAAAGCAGGAGCACCGGTATGTAAAGCAACGTTCCAAGCAGAAAATGAACTCCAGGGAATCGGCGAGGAGCGGATGAATGCGGACGGCAGCGAGAAGAGTAATTCGTAAGGATAATTAAGCTGAAACGCTCATAATTTCATTGTATGAGATCCGTCAGAATCTAAAGAAAAGGGTCACAGTGGGGCAAAATTACCTTGCATTGGGACTCCTTATCCCGGGTACTGTAACACTAATAAACAAATGCGAGCATGAGGTAAAGAGCTGATGCATATGAAGAGAGGTAAGGCGAGCATGCCAATGGAAGTAATAGCCAATCAACATTTAGCAATGGTCCGAGTGCCACCAGTAAGCAGGAGAGATGTCGGAGCGGAAAAGACCATACGCGGGAGGATAACTTAGTTCGGCGCAATAAGTGTAAGCCGTATATTAGAGGTGGGAATAATCATGGAGCGCAATAACAGAGAAAGACATGGATAAGAGGAAAATAAATGCAACTGGGATCTAGACGTAAGTGGAAGCGAGCGAAGTCGCTGCCAGTGTATGATCGGAAATAGCACGGACATTTGGATGTAGTAGGAGGGCAGAAGACTGTTCAGCTAATATTAGTTTAGGCGGGTTGGGTTGCACAATTGTGGTGAGAACAACTGTGGGGAGAGTCAGCGGAAATAGATAGGTTAAATATCAAAGAGGCTATATTATACATGGGTGCTTAGGTCCAACAAGGCTCCCGAAGTGAGGGAGGCCGATCAGACGACACTTGATTAGTCGGTGCATGGCGATTGATTCGTACGGGTATGATGGAAAGAACATAGAGAGGATGAGCAGAAAATGGTAGGAAAGAGAGGGAAGAGGCCGTTTTGACATCAAATGAGCAAGTTCAGTAAATGCTTGAGGTACTAAAAACAGCATTGGGTCTACGAAATCTAGACCGTTAACATCCTGGTGGTCTGAAAGAAATTAAAGTGAAGCAGACTGGTCAGATGAGGCGAGGTTAAGGAAGAGCATTAAAATTTGGCTGCCTGATTGAGGAATAATTAAAACAAAGTGCGCAGCAGGTAAATGACAGTCAGAATGAAAACTGTTTACTGCTAAAGAGTGGAGAAGCAAACAATGCTCTACTGCGAAGCAACGTGAATCGTTTGGTTCCGAAAAATGGCCGGTACTATCACAATTGCCTGAGAAAATTCAGTAAGCAGAAGACCGATCGGACGGGACTGGATAAGTCGAACCACGGAGATTAAGTCTACAATTAAAGTGGGAAGATAGATAAAGCCTCAGCGGAGATACGCTAAGCAACCTTACTCTACGCTTGCGTTCCGGCTATTCCATGCCCTTCCGTTAACAGCGCTTCTTAGCCTCATAGTTCTTCACTCCTCTCACCTGGTCAGCACACAGGCGCCCGTTAGCTTCATATTTCTAGGTGTTCATTTCTCACCATTCTCTTAGCACCCTAGAATGACTCATTTCTCTGCGCGACGCTACGTGTACTTTTGCTACGCACGTTCACTTTTCTTTAACTGATCTTTAATACTTCACTTCTATCGATCAATCCTTTCTCACCTTGTAATCTGGGTCCGATTTTGCAGCAAAGGTTTCGAGGTTAGCTCTCACAGGCTTTTCCTGTTTAAGTAGGCCATAGCACTATACTCCTAGTACCCTTGTGTCGTCTTTCTGTCTTGATCCCCCGATAATTTTTACTCAGCGCTTGAGTCCTATCTATCCGCTGACTTACCACCAATTGACCTTTGAATCTCTTTCGACGCAGGCTGGCCACCACCCGTCCATCCACCATTCAAACGCCGCTGGTCCCTGAACTCTGCTTTCTGTCTTCCCACGCAATAGTCGCATCATAGTAAACTGATACTGCGTTTCTGCTTAATGGCGCAAAGCTCTGTATTTCATGTAGATAGTAGCAACCAACTTATAAGGCCATTGCTTTCGTAAAATATTCAAAAGACACTTTCAGCACAATCATTGCTGCACATTGTACATCATTTGTCTCCACTCTACATGTTATAACATAGGATTATAATAATGTTTGTTTTAACGCATGTTCGTTGCGGCCTTGGTTGTCTCTCACCTTCCCTTTTCTCCGAGGTCCGGAACTTCTTAGGGATCTGGGATTGGACCGAGAAACCGCTTTTGTCCGGAACAGGACAACCCATACGGACCCATAAAGCACATGGCTGTACAACCAACGGATACAACTGTACTCACTACCATGACCGTTGTCCAGTGATGATAGCTGGATTCGAGACCTTCACACTCCGGAAAAGAATACATACTCCTGAAAAATCCAGATGCAAGAAACTGACGTTTTGCCCACCTGGACACCCACAAAGACGATTCTTCGTGAAGCCCCATCCTCGATTAGCCTCAGCCCTTATGGCGGCCCTACCCAAGATACCTGATCAACTAACAGAGGAAATTGAAGGTCATTTGACTGCGGATATCCGAGTGTGAAATCAGTCGACAACCTGGTCTGCCAGTTGTATATTAGTGCACAAACAAATTTCTGACAGTGTTCCAGGACGTGGTGGGTTTTCGCCTGGCAAGCGTTCGCCCTAGAAAAAGCCACAAATGTCCGCATAACAACACTGCGACGTGGCGGATGTGACTCGCCACTGAATAAAGTCACTGCCCAGAACTACCTACTGGCAAGTCGACCAGAATCATAATTCAATATTGCCCTGACACTTTCAATAATAAGTTACTCCGTGCCTATATGTATCGTTTGCACTACACACATAGTGCCCTGACTGTTTACACTACGCACGCTAAAACCCAACGTTTCGTCATTCAGTGAGGACTGTATCCCTCATGATTACTTACACAATTTCCGCAGCATGTACAACCTTCGGCTTACTGCCGACTACACTCATAGCAACGTGTTTGTTGCGAAGCAATATTGCATGTAAATGTTGATCATGCCTTGCTTGGTGTGTCTCGACAAATTCGAGAATAAACTATTTATTTATTTATTTATATGTATATAGGGTATGCAAGTCGGACAAACTCGCGAGGTGAGAGAACTTGTGTGTTGGTTATGCAGAGCCTAAAACGTTTACATTTCCTTAGGCTGGAAGCAGTCAAAGAGGAGAATAAGGCAGAAAATTGAGAGCTCGTTTTCCGGTTGAGGAACCAATAAAGGCAGGGAGCGCGATAAGGACAGGACAGATTCAAGATAGACAAGTCTTACAGATAAAAGGGAAAAGTTCACGTGGCTCTCGAGATAATGGTGACAGAGCCTTCAGTCTTCCAAGCAACGGCTGGCAACGTCACAAATGTCGGATAGAAGGAGACGGGTCAGACGAGAATAGTTAAGTCGAGGTATTTAGGTTGAGTCGTACGGTTAATTAGTAAAGATAATTGGAATCAGTAGGATTGAAAAGGTCAGAGATAGAAGCGGCTATATTAACAAAGGGCGAACAAGTCCGGCAGGTTGTTGAGCTGAGGGGACATGGCTTTAATTTACAGAGCTTAGACCGTTAACATGCCGGTAGCCTGGAAGAATTCACAGAGAATTTACCTGGTCAGATGAGGCTAAAGTAGGGTAGGTCACTGAGATTCCGTTGTCGGAGTGAAGAGGGATCGAAAACGGAGACCACAGCAAGGAAGCGACAGGATCAGGATGGAAAAGGTTTACTGCTAATTTGTGGAGAAGCTAAAGAGGCTTTCCTGTGACGGGGTATAGAGTGTAAAGTCTCCGAACAATGGCCGGTAAGGTCATAGTAGTCTGAGAAAAGTCGGTGAGCAGGAGGCAGAGCAGATAAGACTGGATTAACCGGCGCAGTGCTATTGAGTTATACAGCCAATTTTGATGGACAAACAGAAGTGGGTCAAGCGATGGATATGTTAGATATGCAAGTGTCTATATTAATAAAGGGTGAACAAATCCAGCAGTCTGTCAACATGAGGAAAATATTGCTGTGCGTCTACAGTGCGTAGACGGTGTATATCTCGGTGGTTTGGAAGAAGTCAAAGAATATCGTACTGGTCAAATAAGACTAGGTTAGAGCAGAGCATTGAGTTGGTTGTCCAACTGGAGAAGGATTGAAAACAGAGCTTTCACTCTTCAGTACAATGGCCGGAAATATCACAGTAGTCGGAGAGCAGGAGACCGATCAGACAACACTGGATTAGTCGGAGCACTGAAATTGCGTCGTAAGTTACTGTTGGAAGACAGATGGTGCGGGTCAGGAAGTGGACAAGTTAGAGGGGTAAGTAGCTATAGTAACCTAGGGTGAACCAGTCCAGTAGGCTGCCAAGGTGAGGGCGACATAGATTTGCGTCTACAGATCCTACATCGCTTACATTTCGGTAGCCTCGAAGAAGTCAAGGAGCAGCAGACCGGTCAGATTAGACTAGGGCAGGGCACTGTGCGATGACTCTCCAGCAGAGGGAGCAATAAGGACTGGGCGCGATAAGGGGAGGACAGAGTCAAGATAGAAAAGTTTTATAGACAAGCGATAGGAAAGTCAACGTGGCTCTCGAGGTAATGGTGACAGAGCGTTCATTCTTCCGAGCAATGGCCAGCAACGTCAAAAACGCCGGAGAGCAGGTGACCGATCAGAGGAGACTAGATTAGTCGAGGCATTGTGATTGAGTCGTATAGATCATTTAGGAAGATAAGTGGAGCAGGTCAGTAGGATTCGGCAGGTCAGAGATAGAAGTGGCTATATTAACATAGGGCGAACAAGTCCAGCAGGCTGTTGAGCTGGGAGGGACATTGGTTTAACCTACAGAGCTTAGACCGTTAAAATCCCGGTAGCCTGGTAGTAGTCCCAGAGAATTTGGCTGGTCAGCTGAGGCTAAATTAGGGCAGCGCACTGAGATTATGCCGTCCGATTCAACAGGGATTAAAAACAGACAGCTCTCATTCATCTGAACGATGGCCAGTAACGTCACAACAGTCTAAGAGAAGCCGGAGAGCAAGAGACCGATCAATCAAGACTGGATTGGTCGTCGCCTTGTGATTGAGTCGTATAGTTCATTTTGGAAGGCAAATAGAGTGAGTCGAGATGTGGACAGGTTAGAGATAGAAGTGGTTATGGTAATAAAAGTTGAACAAGTACAACAGGCTGTCGAGGTGAGGGAGGCATTGCGTAGAATCAACAGAGCATAGAACGTAGCATCCCGGTAGTCTGGAAGAAGTCAAAGGGAAGCTGGCTGGTCAGATGAGACTAGGTTAGGGCAGGGCACATAGCTTTGGCTGTCCGATTGAAGAAGCATTGAAAACTGAGAAAGCAGCTGGCAAATGGAAGGTCAGGATGGAAAAGTTTTACTGCCAAGATGTGGAGAAGCTAACGATGAGCTTTTGTTAGGAGCAAAGTGTGCATTTAGGCGAGGAAAAGTTTTGTGCTAGAAAGAAGTTTACTGAGAAGGTATGGTAAAGACAACGAGGCACTCGTGTTAAGGGATATAGCGTGTCCGGTGTTTGAAATATTGGCCGTTAAGGTCCCGGTAGTCGTAGAGCAGGAGACCGACCATATAAGACTGAGTTAGTCGACGCGTTGAGGTTGCGGCGTATAGTTGAGGTGGGAAGACAGATAGGGTGGGGCAGAAGAAATGGGCGGGAAAAAGCTACAGTAATAAAGTGTAAACAATTCCAGCAGGCTGCCAAGGTGTAGTAGACTTAGATTTGAGTGTGCAGATCCCAGACCAGTTGCAATTCGGTAACCATGGATGCAGTCAGAGGCTGGTCAAATAAGACTAGGTCATGCAGGGCATTGAGTCTGCCGTTCGATTGCAGAAGAACTGAAAGCAAAGAGCTTGATAAGGGGAGGACAGATTCGGGATGAACAGAGCTTTATTGATGCTGGTTGAAGAGTCTGAAAAGGCTGGAGGCACATTGAGATTATTCCGCATCATAAGCTGGTTTTGTGTGAAAGTCTAAATATGGTCGGGGCCGTTTTCCCATATCTCGTCCTCGGGGGTGCAGATGCCCAGGATCTCTGCTACTTTGGTGACACAGTATTCTATTTATGACCGTGGAGAATGGCGTGATGCCATCAGATGCTCTGACGGCTTCCGGTAGCGCAATCCATACATGCGCATATCTATAGAGGAAGAAGTTAGAACGTATGGAGCAACGGGTTTCGTTAGTGAGAATGAGCGTGCCTTTTGTCGTAGAGGTTAACGTGTATCGCCAAAAGGCTGAAAAAAGCTAGCAACACTTGAGTCCGATGTTTTGATTAGCTTATATAGGAAAACAAGGTTAGTTTCAAGTCGTCGCAGACAAAGTGGTTCCAGACCAAGCTGCTTGCAGCGGCCTTGATAGTTGAACGCAGATGATCCTAGAAGATGCTCAGTGAACGAACGCTGAGCTTTCTCAATAACCATCCTGTCACTTCTATTTACGTTAGTAAAAGCTATTATGCAATACTCTACTATGGATCGGGCACACAACTTATAAAGCTTGAGTCGATCCTGTAAAAAGCACCTTGACTTCAGTATATAGCCAAGGATAGACCTGACTCTCCAGATCCATTGCTCGCTTGTTCCGCAACATTCAATGAACTGGATTAGTGTACACCGAAGTCGCCCACAGTGAAGCTGTTGTCTAGTGTTGTAACGTTAAGTGTTAATACGTTGGGGGTATAGAGCTCCGATAGGAAAGGACGTTGCATTTCGTTGATGTGAACTCTAGTTTCCATAGCTCACACCACGCTTCAAGAGCAGCGAGATTGCGTTGAATGCCAAAGAGGCTATTACATAGACAGCTAGGATCAAATGAGAAACTAACTTTTATGTCTTCGGTAAAATGGTACTGAGGGCCGTGTTTGAAGACCTGGAATACATCATTGATGTACAGTAAACACAGCAGAGCACCCAGACGCCGCCTTGGAATACCCCGCTGGTTACGGATGCTTTTTTGGGTAAGGTATAGCTCAGTTGCATTGATTGCCTTCCTTTGGAAATGTAAGAAGAAAAGCCTGAAAGGAGGTGGCTGGAGATACCGGTGGCTGCTAGCTTAGTCATTATACCATTGAGTGGGACCCGATCAAACGCTTTTTCATGTCCAGGAAGGTAAGGACCAGTGCCTGACCTAGGTCGATGGAGTGTGTTACGTGGATTAAGCCTTCAAATTAGCAGGTTGGACAGGATTTAGTCAGCAGGAACCCGTGTTGGGACCTATTGATAATGTTGCGTTGCAGGGGAAACAAAGCATCCCGTCCTTTAGTATGCTTTCCTTGAGGCGGGATGCAATTGGTAGGTGACTAATAAGACGATACGTTCAAATATTTTGGCGACAGCCTCGGTTGTGTCGTCATATGAGGGTTGCGTGCTTCCCATTGGACGGGAAGTGACCACTCTTCATTTAGATGGTGAAGACTGTGGAGAAGGACTGGAATGTCCGGGCATTCGAGTATTAAAATGGAAGAACGGACACCGTGGTGACTTTGGTAGTGTGTCAGTTTCAACGAGCAGAGTTCTTGCAGCAAAATGACCCGCGTCCTCCTCCGTTTCTTCTTTGACGGTGGCAAACACGGTAAACGGAGCTCGTGCATGCCAGTCGATCGAATGGGAAGGTTGGGGCGTCTACAGCAGAGAAAGCAATGAGGCGCACAGAGCACACCAAAAAGAACGAAAGACTAATCTGCGGATGTGTATAGATTTTTCTGGTTTCTGGATATATTTTAATCCGCTTTTACGATGTTTTTGGTTTCCTTTTTTCAAAACGGTAATCATCAAAAACGGTTCAAACTTGTACAACCCTTACAAACAATGTAGTTACACTGTACATAGTTGGAAAAGCGAACGAGCTTACGAACTCCCAAGCACAGTGGTTGGTCATGTTAGGAAACAGGCTAGGTTCGAAATACATTGGGACATCTGATGCTTGCAGACCCAGAATGTGGTCAGGTTCCACGACATCAAGATGTTAAAAATCAGTGCGGTTGTTTGTAACGTCGCACGAGGTCTTGTTAGACAATGAAGGCAAAACAGTTTTCTCCATAAGGGTTGGTTTTAAACTGTCGATGGTGACGGTTACGCGTCGACCATCGCGATCGATCGTGAACGGCTTACTTGTTCGGTTGCTAAGTTTAAAAGTCAGATGAACGGCAACTAGAGGCTGTCAAACACCGGCTGTGCGAATCAGTACGCATGAGCAAGTGGACAGGTTTCCGGACCCTTACACCGCTAGCTTCTGCAACCGTGAAGCGGGAGAGCGCAGTTCACGCATCTAATAAGCCAGT
>OX104063.1:92369665-92451876 GCA_944474145.2 Dicrocoelium dendriticum
TTGGATACTTAACCATGTACCTGAAATGGAGTGACCCGGCATTAAGTAAGGTTTAATATGCACTTAAGTTTTTGCATTAGGGTAACAGACGGTGCGGGTTAAACGGTACTTACGGGTAACGGCTTGCGGATAAATTTTAGTTCGGTCGTAGCTCAGAAAAGAAGTGATCATGGGTAACCCAGTTTACCTGCGGATAGGTGGGGCCACAGTGACAGGCAAATCCGAAACCGGATGCCGCCAACCATATATATGTATACGTATATATATGTATATATATGTGTGTGTCCCACTTGATATGATACGTATGTAGATGTGGATAAGTATACCTAAATAGATAGATATTTGTATGTGTGTGTATATGTGTGTGTGGCTAGCCGAAAAACCTCCTCGTGGTGCCAGCTGGGTGGTTCGGGTTTAACCCGTTCCAGCAAATAGTTCAGCGGCAGTGTTCCAGGACGTGGTAGGTTTTCGCCTGGCAAGCGTTCTCCCTATAAAAAGCCACAATGTCTGCTTAACAACACTGTGACGTGGCGGATGCGACTCGCCACAAACTAAACTCAATGGCCCGTGGTTATTCGGAAAATGCTATCCAACCCATGGAAATCAATCGCTTATTCTCACATTCCTGACGATAACAACGAGTCAAAAATTCTGCGACGCATTCAAAAACACAAGCTACATTCCTACACAAGTACATACGTATATACACCCATATACTCACATACACTGTTATGTCAAACATGTCCTTTTGTACAATTTGATTACACTATGTTAGCTAAGTATGATCATGCCTGTAAAGGTGTGCCTCGCATTGTCGAGAATAAAAAATTTTGATTTATATGTAAAAAATATTTATGTGTGGATATCTATATGTACAGATATTTTTTTCTTGCATACATATATGTGTACGTGTACATATGCATAGAATTACTTAGGTGTGTTGGGGGATGACTAGCCACCGGGCACATGCACCTGCAGGGGGACCATGGGTGGGTTTCGCGGCACTACCCACAGTTTACTACACACACCCCATATGCAGTGTAAAGGGAAGGAAATCAGACCGGGAGACATGTGGATGGAAGCCAGGTTTCCTCAACGTAGCCGGCGCATACTCCTTCACAGGGAAACACAAACACGCTGTATTTTTGGAATCAAGCGCAAACAAGGCGGTGGCTGGATCGCAGTGCGCTGCACACTGAGTGCATGGTACCGGTAGTCGAGCCTCACACGGCCACAAGTACCGTGCATCCCGTCACGTCCAGCAACGACCAGCTGCCTCATGGAGCTAGAGTGGACGAGGTAGTGGGTAAGAAACAAGTAGGCACCTTGTCAACATGCACATCCAGCGCAGCCACATAGGCGATATCAAGTACTCGGTAATCATTGGAACGTACAACATGAAATGAAATGAAATCAATGATGCATACAGAAAGGTGGTATAACTGTTTTCTAAATAAGCGTATGATGTCAGTTGGTTAGCAAGGATATCGCGATAAGGATTAAACCTACACAGTGTGGTTAACGATGATACAGAGGCAACAAAGTTATGCAGGAGAAGCACAGTAACCCAACCCATGATGTCGCAGTACTGGAGTCAGGAGGATATTTATCTACACACCCACGCCGTTTTATACACTTCGCACAAGTGGCTGGCGATTTGTTATCCTCTCATGTTAAGTAACACCGCGAAGGTGCTGGAATATGGATGTAATGGAAGAAGGACAGCGGTACTGCACTACTTTAGCAGATGTTACATATGACTGGAAGGAAGGAATACCGTTAAGGTAGGTAATTGAACATATGACCGTCCACTGAGCCATACATGTAAGTCGGCTGAAGTAGGATCCTGACCAATAGGTAGAGGCAGGTGATGTGATATGGAAGGTAATGCCCCCGATGGAGCTAACAGATGCAACGCTCCGGGAATGGCATGTTAAAAATAGTGATATCTGATCGTCACTGTTTACACGAGAGGTGAGTAACCTCTGCTATTGCGTGTCACTGCGCATACCACTGCGGCTCTGAGAGATAAGTAATGATATCAAACCAAAGGTACCTGTGACGGTGTGTTATTGAATAATCACATGGCCGCTGCTGTATGTGTGGGGAGAGGCTCCGGCATGGCGAATTGGGCAAGTGGGCAAGAATCACCTCGGTGATCCTTGGCCAGACCGTAATCCTATGATTTGCAACCAAAGGTAATAGATGCATGCAGTGCGTCAGTCACCATCAACCGTGGGCTATCGCGCCGGCTGTTACTTATCGAACTTGAGGATGCGTCAGGGCAACTGGGAGAACACCGGGCGCCTCTTCACGTAGTACATTACAAAGACGTGTATTACCATGCATCATGATTGTTTCCAAGAAACAAGCAATCTACCCATCAGTTGAAAAGTCAGCAGTGCATTGGACTGCATTACCCCGTCCTTGTGATTATAATTGCTGTTGCCGACCAGAGGCATCATTCCTGAACGGCAGGGGACATACTATGCAGAGAGATGAGTACGCGGAAATTAGTTGGTGGAAATAAACTTATGCGTGTCATAGTGTTACGGTGATAAACGGTAACGGTGGTTGATGGAACGTAAGCACGCCACAGGTAGGAATGGGATGTTCACAATAGGTTACTAACCTTTGGTATTGCAAGGAGTTTCGTTGACTTCGATGTATCCACTGTGGCACGAAGGGTAGTAGACACACTGCAGACATATGATGTTTAAACCATTCACAAATATGCCCGACCTCGTGGGTGAGCTGCTTCATAGCTCGTTACCCACCATTCGAGAACACTGAGAAATAGTTTGTGGATCCTGGAAACACGTGGGGGAACATGACGGTGGAACTGCCTCAACAGGTACCTGCAACGGAAAGACGCATCAAGTGTAATGGCAGATTGATGTCGATGACTAGCAACAGTGCACACGTGATGACTTTGCTGAGACGGTGTGCTAGATCGAGAATACAGGCATATGGATACCATGACATGGTTTATAAGAGAGGTGAAAACACGGATACCAGGGGACACGTGGGAGGTATATAAACTGCATTACATATGAAATCCGCCTTAAGTGTTTTTGTAGCATTGACTTACGTGGATGGTATAACCTAAGTGACGGGTGAGCTTCCTGCAACCTACTGCTAATGGCAGACAGCTGCAAGTAATTAGCAGCAGTGAGCCCGACTTGTGCTTTGTAACCCTACATGTAACAGTGATGTGGCGCCGCTGCCATAGGTGAGAAGGGTATGGAAACCGATTGCAGTTTTCCATTTACCGTTTCTATGTCCTCATCTTTAGACGATATTCGTACGACTTCCATCGTTGACGTTCGATCATCGTGGTCGCAAGTTTCGGAATCTTTTCTGTACACATGATGTCACTCCTGAGGTATGGTGACAATGCCTGAACACGACACTCCGTAGGTGGCCTAACCGCTGCTTCATATAACGGGAAGAATGCATCCGCCTCAGTGTTGCTCAGCGCCCTCCTGAGACGAAATAACTCATGTCTCGCTTTATTGGCGGCATGGAGACAGGGTATCCAGAAATGAAAATTTCTCCCTACGATGACACCTGCATCGCGGGCTGCGTCAGTGCACCACAATTATATAGATTCCATAAGAGACTGAGCTGCAGTAGTGTTACCGCTAATAGGCAAAGGTTGGCATTTATTGGCATTTCGTAGGTTAATTATCAACGTAAGAAATTTTGCAACCCACAGCTGACTACACGACTCCCTGACGCCCCATATGCACTGATTCAGCACTGGAACCTCGGGCGAATTCTGATAAAACCGGACAGAACCCCGCTGCAAAGATCAACTTGGCCTACTAGTTCCGTTTATCCGAAGAAAGAAACCCGTGCGAAATCATTCACAGAACCCCAATACACACATGCGCAAGAAATTCGAACCCACGATGCGTCTTCCTCAACCCAGTGCGAAGGTTATTTGCAGTCTTCACGGCGACTAACATACAATGATGCAAACAAGCCATCAAAAGACGAAAATTAGCCGAAATATATTGTTGCCAAGTCAGGCACATCAGCTGAAAACTTGACTGCCGTAGACACGACGGATTATAGTACAGAGGTAGTTTATATGTCTGACCTGTACGACATAGACTTTGAACTAAAGAGCGTGCGCTTTCTATCAGTGTATACTACATTAGACAGCGTTGGCGATGGCCCCACGCAACTCCCTATCGACACAACGCCAGTGCCCAGTAACTGCAAGCAACGGCATTCCACAGCTCACCCCATCGTCTCCCATCGATTCCATATCAGTGCAACATAAGGTGTATACGGAAACTTCCCGATATGGGTAAATTATGCTCATTGCCAGTGCCAGAAATAATACATTACCAGAGGGCTCGGCAGCATACAACAGAACCTCCGAATCCCAATGTCAGACAGAAGTCCATTGTCAACGAAGCACATTGTCCTCGTCGGAACTACCTACCCAACACCCCAAACCCGATAAAGCACTTTCAAGTTCCCAACCAACCCCGTTACACTACTCACCTTGTCAAAGCAATACCCATTCAACTGCAATCGGTGACTATTACACCCTCTGCTCAGAAGTAGCCCTGTAAAGGGCCGTTGGGTCTTTCACGAAGACACTGAGGTAAGCAAGCAACGAGCAATACCAAATGGCCGTTTTACGGCGACTTATTATCCCTAGGAGGCGGCAAAAGGTGGCACTTCATCTACCACATAAGTCAGCATAGCAGACCCATGTCACCTCTAGATACCGTGGCACCACCCGTGCAACGCGCATTCGTAAAGAGGTTTGTGCATATGGTCGGCGGTTGCACGAACATGACGCCCGTGCAACCCGTCCCCTTAAGCAGGAGGCAGATGGATATGGACAAATAAAACGTTCCCAGACATGTATGGCAATGCTTGATTAAGCGGCATTCCTGTGTAACAGGAGATATGAAGGCCGACTGAGATAGCTTGTGAAGCCCCCTTGAAGGCAGTAAAAATGGCACTTAGAAAGGATACGTTTGCATGTGCCGTCCGCATATTCGTTAATGCTGCAGTTGTACCAGTGGATTACGGCTGACATGTACGCCGTCATGGCTTTTGCAACGACACGCACGTTGAGATGGTAGACGTGACCCTTCCCGAACGATGTACCGGGAAACTTGACGTACGCAACATAGATAGATACGGTTACATGAGTCGTTGAGGTGAACCATTTGCCTGTCGGTGTGTAACAGTGGTGAAGTTGAATACGATATGGGGGGATACTGCACGCGTGAAGCATGACAGTAATGTGCTCAATAGGGCACTAACCTATGGTATTGCACCGCGTTTCATTAAGGTTGCTGCCTCCAGTCTTCAAACGTAAATGGTCTTCCTTTGGGCCTGTACGGAAAGTTTCAATGCACCAAAGCTAAACCATGACGTTATTACTCTTATGGTAAAATTAAAGGCGTATTCATAGCGCACCATGTAAAGTTGATGCGACAGGGACATATGATGTCCCAACCAATCACAAATATTCCACACCTCGCGGGGGAGCTGCTAAAGGGCTCTTTACCCACAAAGGAGGAACACTGAGAAATGGTTGGTGGATACTTCACAACGCATCAGAAGTGCGGAGAAGCGGCATTAATAAGAGATCTTAGTGCTGCGTTACCTGTTTCACGTAGGGGAACTAACGGTGTCCGGATGATGGAAGGTTCAGTTAACCAGATGTGAATGCAGCTAAACGTGGTGCTTGGAGGGGAAGCAATGGGCTGCGCATATGAATATGCCTGCTTAACATACATGCTCACAGAAATGGCATGGTACCTGTGAGTAGCTATGAAGTATGCATCACATATGGGAAGCGTTACTTTGGAAAAGGCGCATTGGCATGGTTGCATCGGAAGGGAATCGCGGACGCAAAAACTATTTGTCTGAAGAGAAAATTCTCATAGGAAAGCAATGTCAACTGCGGATACATATCCATACTGCATCCCATGGCAGTGGCAATACATGGGAAGATGCCATTGGGCATGGTAACGTCAGAAGGCAATGATTGGCGCAAACAACTGTTGCTGTGAAAAGGGAATGCGCGTGACATTTCACTTCAACTGTGAGACAGCATTCATGATTGATCACACTGTTTACCTGTGAGGACGGATGAATGAAGGTTCACATGGCGGAGGACCGTACACTTCAATAGCGTCTGCTCTAACATAAATGGGCGCAATGGAAGTACACGGAAATTTAACATACCTGCAGCGCCTGTCATGCTACGCCCTTCGGTTACCGTGGCTGCGAAAGGTAAGTCTGCATAGAAGACCATTCACCTGTGGATAGCTCTCCATGACGTCAAGTGCCGGAGGGGAATCGTGGGAGGTGACTCAGTGACTGCGTTAAGTTGGAAGGCCGTTGCCGGCGCTTTTCCACTTTCTCTGTTAAACAGCGGTGATCATGGAAAGCAAACGTTACCTGTGACTACGTATGAATGATGTATAACGTGGCGGAGGCGTAAGGTGGGAAGTGTTCCAGTGGCCGTAGTACGTTGCAAGGCGGTGCTCCGCGCACACCATTGCGTCTCTGAAACAGAAGTCTTCATGGAAAACAAACCGCACCTAAGACTACGTATTCAGCGTCCATGAAATGGCGAACGCCATACCTGGGAGGCGGCTGATTGGCAATGCTACGCCGAAGTCTATGTGCGCCGCATACTACAGAGGCTCTGAAAGGGAAGCTATGCTTGAAATAACAAATGGACACTTGCAACCATGTGGCAAGGAGACCTGACATGGAGGAGGCTCTGCGGCGTGGTGCCGTATCACGGCAAATTTAGAGGAACGTCGCCCTGGTTTCGAAAGAGAGATGAAGGCGGATAAGCAACGCAACCTGTCCCTACCGATCAGGCAACCATCACATTGCATCGAAAGTACATTAGAACACGTTCTCTGGCAGGAAAATGTGGCTGTGGAAATGAGAGCTCGATGATGGGGACCTAAATCATGGTTCATTAGGTGAAATGGGAAACTTGCCGGCGCATAACGGTACGGAGAGGCGCCGGCTCTCATGGCACGTTGTTCACTTCTTAATCACACGTATTCCAATCAACGGAAAACTGCAATGCTGTCTGCCATAACAACAAAAGCGGTGCTTCGGAGGTGGCTCAGTGGCGGTGCTAACCTGCAACGAAGTGGGCGGCGCTGTTCACTTTACCTGTAAAACAACATGTATCATGGGTAAGCATGCTTACGTGGGAATAGGGATGCGTAAAGCTTCCCACGGCGACGCGGATGCCTCCGAGGTAGCTCAGTGGCGGCGGAGCGTTGCAATGCGAGTATCGGCGCACATCAAAGGGTGTCCGCAACCGTGGGCATCAACGAAACGGAACCGCACCTGCGACCAGGTATGCAGCGTGCATGAGACTGTAGAGGCAATACCTCCGACACGGCTGAGCGGCGGTGAGACGTCCAAAAGGTATGTGTGCCGCAGATAACAGACGAAGTGAAAAGGAAGCAACGTTTCAAACGTAAATGGAAACGTCAGCTTATGGCAAGAAGACATCCCATGGAGGAAGCATCACCTGAGAGGAGGGTCACTGGCTTGGTGCAGTATCATGTAAATTATGCAGTAATGTCGCCGTGCTTCTGAAAGAGCCGTAAAGGCGGAGAAGCGACGTTACCTAATGGTTCGTATCATGCAATCATCAAAGAAAATTCGAAGCCCACTGGGAAACCTTCACTGGCAGGGAGTTTCTCTGTGGAAATGACAGCGGAATGATAGGGGCTAAACCAAGGCTGATTACCGCGATATTGGAAAATTACCGTCCCATAATCGTTCCGTGGTGCTGCGGCCCTCTTGGCACCTAGCGCAAATTTCATTCGCACGTATGCATATCAAGGGGAACTTCAAGTCCCTCTGCTGTAACGAAAATGGGCACAATGTAAGGGCAAGCAAAATAGGCATACCTGCAGCGCGTGCCATGATACGCCGTTCACGTACGTTCCACAGGCACTACGAGCTGCAAGAGAAGCAAATGAATTCGTCGTCACCGCAAGTGCTATCAGTTCTTCTAGGGAGGTAGCATGATTATCATTTCCTAGTACTCGCCTACGCGCATCATCGTTGGGGATACGCTGGTGCCATCCGACACCAGCAATGCTTCGCAAACAACCAGGATGAAAGACTTGAAGGCGCCTCAGATCTTCAGACCGAAGGGGCCAGGTTTCACAACCATAGAGCAGAACGTCCCTCATTGTGGCCTTGTATACACGGCCTTTCAGACGGAGGGAAACTCCCTTCTGTCGCCCAAGATGACGCCGGCTGAAGTAGGCAGCTCTGGCCTTTGCAATGCGAGAGCTGACGTCAGTTTCTATGCGCCCATCAGTGCTGATGCAGCTGCCAAGATAAGTGAAATGATCAACCACCTCGAGTTCTTCGTTAGAAAGCGTCATAGGGTCATCAAGCGGCTGGTGTACCTGCAGCAGCACTTTGCACGTTGGAGGTGCGAAGTGCATACCAAATAAAGGGACCGCTCTGAACAGGCTATCCTGGGTTGATTGTGCCGTCGCAAAAAAGCCAATCAAGTCCTGCACCACCAGTAACAGTGCTCACTAACCGCAGCTCTCGGTCCGGCTACCTACTTGTACAGCCCTCTTGCTGCGACCGGGCACGAACTCATGCTTTTCCAGCAAACCAGAAGAATCTGTGCTGTGATCTGTACTGTAATCACTAGTCGAGTTGGTTGCATAGGGCGAGCTGGCTCGCTGGAAAAGCATGAGTTCGTGCCCGGTCACAGCAAGAGGGCTGTACAAGTAGGTAGCCGGACCGAGAGCTGCGGTTGGTGAGCACTGTTACTGGTGGTGCAGGACTTGATTGGCTTTCAGAATGGAATGCCTGTTTTTACTTTGCCTAGCCAGGACTATTAAATGCTTGTCCAGACAGCAACTCCGTACGCCACAATGATGCTACCGCAGCCCAGTGCAGCTGCTCTTTACCTCCCGTCGTCTCTACACTATGCTAGGTCCGCAGGCACATCCCCATATGCCCACCTGTTGCATCACCAAGTAGCCGCAGCAGCCCTTTAGCAACAGCAACAGTACCAATCTGCAAGAGTTACCAGTGGAATCACCCCCGTTGCCGCAGCTACGGGTGGTGGTGGGGATCACCTCCCCTCTGTCGCCGTCAATGGAGGAAACCTATGTGTGAAAGTCTGGATGGTGATGATTGATGGAGTAAAATGTTATTGTCACTACAGAAGAATACATAACGAACCTGGCTACCCTCAGATCCAAATGGGCAAACACCGGGCCTTTCCAACAGGTTTGCCACTTATGACACTTCACCTGCGGTCGCATTTCCATGGTGAATGCGCAAATTGCTCAGGTCCACACAGGTTACACGTTTGCCGTACTTTTGAGAGATGAAACGCATCAAATCAGACGTGCTATCAAAACTGCCCATCAAACGCCGAACCTCCTTCTCCTTCCGCGGAGACAGCCGACGGTTGCGTGCATACAGCAAGGAGTTACCCAAGTGAAAATCATGACTATGGATCATGAAGTAACTTCGCACAACATATTTTCCATCCAGCGAAACCATCGACAATCGCGCATCGCATTTGTAGGATTCGTATCTACAAGCGTTATTCACCGTGTTGCATAAATATTAACTTACCGCTTGCCACGCGATCCTGAACGTTCACAAGGTACGCAACGGTTCAGAATGGAACCCTAGCTTCCCCATCCGGCAAATGCTTGCGCCTTCCACGCTGGTACGCCGCAGCAGAGGTTGAGGTAATAGGGGAAAAACTAGTCAGCGTTTCAAGCTGAAAATATCCTACTTGCTCCTCATTGGCTTCAACACTTTCCTACTTCTCAATAATCAAAGATCTGAACAGCTCACTATTATCCACAGCCATAGCGGTAGCTTAACAAACAACTACGGCTACCAAAGTATTATAACAACTATCACCCACATGTACCCATAACAGTAACACATTCTATGGCATCATGTTTCACACACAATCCCATTTCCCACAAGCAATCCACCTATTTCCAGGTATTTGCACATTCACCCACCTTAGCAACGTCGCTACGCAACTCGTTGCTATGTACGATTCGTGCCACGGAACGTCCCAAAGAAACACAACTTTTTGTTAGTGAAATAATACGGCCCCGAAAATTTTGCTTATATTGCTTGTTATTTGTATTTTTTCTGGTAAAGTACGCCGCCTTATTATGTAACCTAACAAACCCGTTTTATTTTAAGCTGCATTCCTTGAAATTATGTGTAACCTTTTCTTATTCCTAATACTTCCGCCGCACTCGTTTCTTTCCATATGCGCACCAACAATTTTGACGACTGAGCGGGCCGAAATAGTCCGAAGATTTTAAAGATAAGTCGTGGTAAATTAACTCCCTTTTCCAAAAATACCCGCACAACTACGGCTCTGCGCAGCTTTCACAACAAACAAAATCAAGTAGCTCATTATCTGCTGAAGAAACCAGGAGAATTTCAAGGCGCTCGCCTTCGACCCCATCAGCTGTACGCGAAACAATGCCAGTGCATTCGAAATTGCCAACGAGGAGCATATACTCACATTTTTCTACTCCCCTGTAAAAGCATGGGATTAATGTAAACATTGACCTGATCCCTTTAGGACGCAGCCGCTAGCCAGTATAGAAATATACATATTTGAATAAATAACTAAATAAAGGAATATTTATTCTCGACTATGCGGGGCACGCCCATGAAGGCATGATATGTAGGTGTTATTGTACAAACATATTATGTTAATTGCAACAGCGAAAATCGAAAATTGTTCCTACGTCCATTATTGGAACTGTTCAAAGGTGGAAAATTGTAACAATAATTGGGTTGACGTGAGCTCGGGACCTCAGCTTATAATAGGTTAAGCATCCTAAATGATCAAATGGAAGGTACTTGAAGAGCACGGTAGAGAGGTGTGGCAATGTACTGAGCTAGTGCGTACGCAATGCAAAGATCAACGGTGAGATTTTAACGAGATGAGAGTATATGCGTGAACTCGTAGAAAGAAGGACCGAGAGTATATGCAGCTGTAGAAGTTCCAATGTAACGAACGCATCTAGAATGGTGACGCTAGTGGACCTACCAGTGTGAAGGTATGGGCTATGACTTTATTCGGTGGTGACTCACCTTCGCAACGTCGCAATATTGTAACAGGGACATTTGTGGCTTTTTATAGAGAACGCTTGCTAGGCAAAAACGCACAACGTCCTGAAACACTGCCACCGATCCATTGAATGGCCAGTGGTAACTGACTATGCTTCTTATTGAGTGTCTATTTGCTTAGTTAATCGCAGTCAAGTTGCGTCTCATTTTCCCGTTGGATGATGCGTCATGCAAGAGCTTATTTCGCTCCTAGGTCTTGTTCTGTCTTGACTGAATGGTTCTGCTCCATTGGTAGGTCATGAATTAAATATTTTTTGAAGGTGCTGTGTTACTAGTCTGTAGAACCACGGAAAGTCTCCAAGGGATATTCAAAAATATGTTGGGGTTCTGAAGGATAGGCTAGGGTCCGGAAACGAAGCAGAGGTCGCCCCGGGGTGATTTGTTAAATGGGTTGGTAGTGTGGATACCCAAGGCGAAATGAACGCGCAAAGCGTGGTAAAGTGCTTCGGCTGTGGGTATCCAGTAGCGAAAAATGGCCGAACCCCCATTGGTCTGGCATTGAATCGGCAAGAGAATGTGCCTTCCGAAGTCAACAGGAGAGCTGCAGGTATGAAGTACGCTAACGAGATATAGTTTGGCGAATTGTACCCAATTGTTCAGACCTCAAGAAAATTTTATCCTTGGGTGATAACGAATCATTTACTCGGTCGGTAAGTTGTACAAGTGGCGGATAATCATTCACTCGCTGCCGCGTATAGCAGCAATGTCGCACGTATGGACGATTCATTGGGTGCTCAATGCCGCATCTTTGACAGCCTCGGGAAAAAGCAACGAACAAATACAGCTACACAGACAAACGGAAGAAATGCATCCGGAACGCAGTCGATCGATTTCAACAACGTCTTAACTATTGTACCCTATATCGTGTAGTTTTAATTAAATCGTTTATACGCATGTATCATAAGCGATGAAATACAGCAGGAAGCGAGCAGATCACGGATTAGTAGAGAAGGAAAGTCTTCCAGATTAGGAATGAAAGTGAGACAAACGGAGTTTGAGGGGTCCTAAAGCCCATATGCCCAATCTATGGAACACCAGAGAAGGACGAGATATGCTGATGGTAGAAAAACTATCGCTCAGCGGAAGCCAGATGGACGCGTTATCTCAGTCCTAGCTTGGTAGGAATATAAAAAGTCAGGGAGGACAAACACAGAGAAGTTAGCGTCAAATGAAGGAGGAATGCAATAGAAGGCAAGGGTAGAAAGGCATCGGTAAATAAGTTTCGACTGAAAAGCAGAGGAAAAGCCAATGGCATGCTTCAGGTGATGGTTAATCCTTGTTAAAATATGGAGGTTGAATAATGTCCCTACATGTAATTGAGGCAAGGGTGCGCAGCGTCGCGCCGCAATAGGTAGAGAGCAGGAATAGCAAAGCACTGAGGATGAGGGACACACGGTGTTGTGACTACAAAGCCTAAAGCGTTTACGTCTGTGAGGTCTGGAAATGAACATATTGCAAGAGAATGATCAGATAAGAAGTCCGAGAGATGTCAGTAAGCAGACCTCTCCAACAAAACCGAATAAATCAGCAGGATTAAGCTAGGCCGCCAAGTAAAGTTGGGAACGCAAGTAGTGCGTGTCACCAGAAAAGAAGCAGTACATGACGATAGTGGTTACATGAAAATGCAGTTAGCAGTCGAAGCGAAGCTCTCAGGCTGTGGGACAGTGTGTTGCGACAGCAGAGTTTAGATCGTACACGTGTTAGATGTCTGTAAGTAGTCAGAAAACAGGAGAATGAGCAGATGACACTAGGTTAGAGCCAGACCCAAAACGTTATCTGTCAAAATATTAAAAAGGAAAACAGATCAAAGAATACAGTCGGGACTGAAACCACTCTATTGAAGAGAAGTGGGAAGGCGTACAATGATTTCTAGGTGTCGTGGATAGACCTATGGAGCTGTAGATGATTCATAGGTAAGGTCACAATAGTCGGAAAGTATTTACTTTCATGCTTCGTGGGTTCTCTACAAAATGCAGCAACAACTCAACAACACTTCTGGAAAAGTTCTAACGTGCCTAGTTAAACACCTCTATTGAAGGAGGCAAACGATTAACGATTCATTCACAGTGAAGGAAGCTTGTAAAAACTGCCAAAAACATAGTCCGCAAGGTGCTCACGTTGATACCTAATCGAGAACATTGATTCTTTAGCCTAGGAGAAAAACCGCTCAGGCGAACTCATGTAGATGGCGCAAATAGATCGGTAGGCTTAATGCCACTAATACCCTGCATTATCTAAAGTAGCTCTACTGGATCTCTCCACAATCTAAGCCATTCCATGGAAGACAATCCCAAGCTCTTCAGACCTTCATCATACGACTTTTTAAGTTGGTCTTCAATCCTTCTAATTGCTAGCTTCTCTACTTTTTCCATACAAATAACACCGTTCTGGAGATACGGCGCCCATGCTTTAACACACTATTATACTTGGGGTCGTACCACCGATTTATATAATGGGAGGAATACCTCCGACCTAGTGTCGCATATGGTCGTCCTAAGGCAAAAGCGCCTCTGCCGCGCCCTGTTGGCGGAATGCTGACACTGTGCTGAGGGTTTAAAGTCAATCGTAATAATGACACCTAGGTCCCGCGCTTTATCAACTGGCTACAATGTCATCGGTCCAGTAGCGGCCTGCACTGCAATCCTACCACAGCTGGAAATCAACAGCTAGCACTTACTAGCGTTAAGGGGCAAATCCTGGGTGACAGACCACTCTGCCACAGGGCTTACATCCTTGGACAACGTGTCCCTATTACCCCTCTAACCGGTATCATATCATTGGCAAAGATGTAACAGGGGTCCTTAAGAAGGGGAGCCAAGTCCTTTATGAATATGTGGAATAACGGGGACCAAAAACAGAGCCCTGGGACTTGTCACTTTAAACAGTGCCTATAGTTGTAATGGCAGCACCGACACTAATGTGGAAGGTTCTTTATAAAAGAACCACTGGTAACCAAACAACGGTTAAGGATAAACCTCAGGCAATGCCAACTTTATTACTAGGAAACAGTGGTTTACCGAGTCATAAGCCTTGCTGAAGCCGATAGCAATCTGCTACTGAAATCGCGTTATAAAAACAACGTGTTACTTCCTCCAGGAAGCATAACGAAATGGTAAGACATGCCTTCCTTTAACAAAGCCCTATTGTTACAAACCTATCAAGTTATGAGCAACAAACTACGCACAAATTCCGCTTCCGGTAAGCTTCTCCATTCATCTAAACTACACACTTGTGAGGCTTAGAGACCTATACTTGACGGTTATGGATTATGAAACGCGCTCATTTATCGCCACTACAGCTGACTCTTTCCAGTCTTGTAGTAACCTGCATTCTCTAGCGAGTGATTGAAGAGCACCAAGACCGGGTGCTGGAGTATGCCAGCGAATGCTTTGACAATCGCTGCATACACATTGTCTGGTCCCGCTTATTTGTTGGCGTCTAAGCCATCGAGTATATTGAAAGCCTCTGGCACTGTTAGTGAGGCGGCGCTCATTGTGCTTTTGGTCTGCCGAGGTTGTTATGAAGAGACTGTTGCATCCATCCAGGTTGCTTCCTGTTGTGTAGTAAATCTCGCAGGTGAATGCATGACAGTTTTTAAAGGCATAACTTTATTAATATTTTGATATAGAAATATATTTTCTATGAATTAAGGACGTTTTGACGAAAATGTTTAACATAAGTGACCGTAAGTTAGTGTCTAAAATAGTGCGAGTATAAATCTGTTCACCTTAAGTACCAGCAGATGTAAAATAGTGGAATGCTGCTTTTTACTAAAGAATGTTATACAATGCTACATCAACGTTGTACTGCAAACCTTCCTGCTGACCAACATTTTTCGACATGGCGCGACGCTGCTACCTAGTAGCACAGTATGAAGTGTGCGAAATGTGGGCAAAATATTAGAGTGCATCAATTGTGCCACGTAAGTTCGACGGTCAGCTATTTTTCAAAAAATAGCTGAAATCGCTGAAAATACAGTGCGTTGCTAGTGTAAGCTAGGTCTAATGAAGTAGGTCATCTTTAGCTGTAATTTCGAATTGCAGTCACGGAGGCTGAATTCAAGGGTTTCTTTCTTGGACACTCGTTCCATAGCTTTGATGCATTCTATTCGCTGTTTACGTCATTTATGCTTCGCAACAATGTCTAATTTTTCTACTGCAGTAGCAACTAAGCAAGTATTGTAGCGTGAAGTATGATCGAGTCGTTAATAAATGCGGGCGTTATAAGCGCCCCAAACCGAGAAGCAACGGAATACGGCGCGTCCAGTATGTGTTTTATAATGTTGTTGACCGTTTAATTCATTGCTCGGGACACCGATTGCAATGCTTACGTCAATGTTGCTCAGGACGGCCATAAGTTAAAGGCACTAAAAATCGACCTTACCCACAACAACCCACGCAACCGCTTCCTATTCAAAAGGCACCCTCTAAACCGGCGACTTACGGAGCAGGAATTTAATCAATGTGCTGGCTTGTTTCGAAACAACACTCTAACGTGCAACATGAAGTAATATATCGAGCATGCAATCGGGAAACACGTCACTAGCGAGGACGTCCGTAATGTACGCCCCAGGGTGCCCTCGCCCGTGTCACGTATGTGAAATGTCATGTTATGATTGCTAGTCAATATGTGGCAGGCCATTCAGCACATGGAACAGGATGGTTTCGTGCAAACTATTGTTGAAAGGGGCTTACTTAAACACGTGCGCTTTACTCATAAGCAGCAACTGTAACTGCTTCCTTGATTTACCCACGTTTTGTGCTTGGATGCAAGGCATAGTACAAATCGCCTTGGATACGTATGCTATTCGTCGTTAAACTTCGCTACAGTTTCAAGTTGTACCAGTTTTGGTAACAGACGGCATAGGTTACGGCCGACCAGATGTTTATGGCTTTGTGCGTTAGGAAAGTGCAAAGCGCTGGTAAAATTTTTGGTTCATTTCTTGATGCCATGGGCCAAGATTTCTCCGTACGCACTTTCGTTAGGGATAAAATGGCTGCTCAAATGCGTGCAGCACAAGCAGTATTCCATCGTGACATTCAGCTGTGCTACTTTTATATCCGCGAGGACGTTCGAAAGCACGTGTTAGGCGAACTTTTATGCTCTTCCGTAGGCTAATAGCTTCCGCATCCGCGGTGGCACAAAGCCCGTACGTCTACTACATTTTGCCTCGCTTGTGATGAACCTGTTGCGGGTAAGGGCGTTCATTGCGTGCACAACCGGCTACTGTATCACCGTAAATGATAGCTTGAGAACAAAATCGATGGTTGCGAAGTTTGCTCCAGGGACATAGTACTGTTACACTTACCAAGAAGCCTTCAGCTAGCAATAACATACGTGAGTTGTGATCAAGTAATTTAGGTTCAGCTTCGCGTCGTACACCATCTCCGGATATAACGATTTCATCCACCTCATCTACTTTCCCCGCTTGCGAAGGCAAGAGCTTTTAAATAGCCAGTTACCTCCGCGCAGATACTTCGGAAGATGGTGACGCGGTACCCGGCTGTAGCTATTTATAAGTGTCACAGACTACAGACCACGCACCAGGTATGCCTAGGCACATACGAACGGATTTACAGTCAAAATAAATGACACAAACACTGGCGGAGCTGCAGCCTATCTGCAAATCTGCATTTGAGTATGTCATAATATATTGTTAGCTGCATCATCCTCAGTGTATGTCTGGATTCCATTGCAACTAACCCGTTAGGAGGAAGGAGCACCGTTTTATGGAGGACTTTCATGATTTGCCTGCCAGACAGTAAGTCCTGTGCCATGGTCATTAAACCCCTGCTACCGACGATTATAAATTTGCCCAACTGCTGATAGATCAGCAGGTGAGAACGCAAGCTTGGCTCGTCAAAGGTCCACCTTTTGTTTTACTTCGGTGTGCTTCCGCTTGCCAACCCGATGCAACTACTCGATTGACGGCATTGCTTGGAACCTTCGGCAAATGAATCGGACGGTGCCCCTGTAATCTTCGCTGGCATGGCCCAATTCCTGTTTAACTGTGCCTCAATTCCCTTGTTTTTCTTGTTCATAATGCTTTCCTTTATGAACAGTACTTTTATCTTACGCCTTAGTGCTCCACTGTGTTGATATGAAGCATATAACGTGTCCGGCACAGTTGCGTGAGCCCTTTGAAGGGGTCTGAACGACGACATTTATCAGTGCCCCTAAGTTTCTTGACGGTTCCGTTGTTGTATGCATGGGATCATACCCCCATCGTAACAGTGCTGTTAAACAGCTAAATATAGATGCTTCCAGACGGACATTTTAGTGCTCCTGCAATGAGATTTGTGGCCCACTGTCTGAACGGGTACACGAAGCCTATGGTGCAATGTACAAATGATCTGACTGGCGTTGCTAGTGTTAGTACAAGGATAACTTTTACTCTACTACAGCCTCGGCACACGACACCTGTGGTGCTATGTACGGATGCTCCGTGACCGAAATTATTAGTGCTATTGCAGTAACAGACATATTGTAGCGAGAACGACACGACAGGGTGGTAGACGTTTATTGCACACCGAAAATGGGCACACCCGGGTCTCACGCGCGCCATCGAATATCGCCTAGATTGCGGTCCCACAACGCAACACAGGTACGTATGTTAGAGCCCAGCCAGTCCTTTCGCCTCGGAAGCTCTGACTTGGAAGACCCGCCTTCCTGTTTTCGCCTCGATCTCCACTTATCTGTACCCGATTTGAATCGGCCAGGAGTCGGTCGAGAGTTCATGACTTGCTTGTTGTGGGCTGTGTCAATCGGCTCGGCCTCAGTCCTGTGGGCTGCGCTAGCGGCGTATATGTCTGATTTATTGCGCTGTTCACATATTCCCGCTCCGTAGTTCCGGGCCCAGGCTCGTCGCTAGCCGTCCTTCTCGATCCGCTCTCAGCTAGCTCCGAAGCGCTCCCCCGAGGCATTCATGGAAGCGGCCCCTCTACACCCTCCCCTCCTCAAGGAACTTTCCTCCTCTTGCACCATGGTCGCCGGAGAGCAGCATTTACCCAACGTTTCGTTCCTCCGCAGTCGATTAAGAAGTTGCCCGCTTTCTGGTCGGTAATGGTGTAGGGGTCTTTCCAGCGTTCTCTGAACTTGCTTGCGCCCGGCCCGTCATGATCCGGCCGAACGGTGTTTCGTGACTTGACTCGTTCTCCTATCCTGAATGGCCTCCACTTGTGAGCCGCATGCCTGGCGTCGTAATTGCGCTTATTCCGGGCTTGTCGAGCTTTGGTATCGCTTCTAGCTTTCCCTCGCAGTCGATCTTGATGCCCAGCTGGATGTTACCGCTCACCCTGGTTCGGTAGGCAAGTATCGCGCGCAATCCGTGGTTCTCTGCCGAACAGTAATTCGAATGGCCAGACCTTGGTGGTTGATTGCATGCTGGTCCGATACGCGATCAGAACCTGCGGCAAAGCATCTTCCCACGCCAACTTCGTGCAGTTTGTCCACGTCTTCAATGTCCGATTGAACAGCTCGGCCATGCCGTTGGTTTGTGGGGGTACGGTGAAGTTCGCCGTCTCTGGATGCCCCACTTGGCCAACGCTGCCTTAAACGCTTTTGACTCGAAGCAGGGCCCTTGGTCCGTGATGATACACTGTGGGATCCCATACCTTGCAGGCACATTGAATTCGAATACTTGCGACACTGTCTCGCCTGTTTGGTCCTTGATTGGTATGGCTTCCACCCATCGAGTGAAGTGGTCAATCATCACTAGAATGTATCTGTTTCCTGTTCGACTCACTGGTAAGGGCCCAAAGACGTCTAGTCCCCAACACTGAAGTGGCTCACCAACCTCCATCGATCGCATCTGCGGTCTCGGGGACTCCATCTCCGATTTATTTGGCAGTTTGGGCACCCCGAATGTATGCCGCGACGTCCTTCCTCATGGTTGGCCAAAGCACTCGCCTCCGCAGCAATTCAGAACCCGCCCGAATCCCATATGGGCGCCAGCAGGCGTTATACGCATCACATGTTCTCGCTGATTTGGTGGAACAAACGGAACTTTCCGTCCGTCTACTCCACCACCACGTTATCGTTTTCGACCTTCAAACTGTCCCAGATCTTGAGAAGTTCCTCCACCTCTTCCGATGTGGCCTCCGGTTTGGTGCCAGTCTGTAAATGAGAGCACAACACATTCACGAATTCATCCGTGCTTTGATCTCCCAGCAGGTGCCTCTCCCCCATTGCGATCGCACACACCGCTATGGCATTGTCTGGCTTGATGTCGTCCAAACACGGCGTGACAACCTATCTGGCAATACATTCTGCGTTCCGTCCACGTGCTCAATGGTGAAGTTGGATTCCTGCAATCGGTAGGCCCATCGCGCAAGCCTTCCCCGCGGGTCTTTCGCACAGGGATGATGCAGGCACCGGCACGGGCTGCATGTACTGCCAGTTTTAGAGCATGCGTGACGGAAATTTGTGGCGCTAATGTAGTAAGACCTAGGTAAGATGATATATGTGCATACATATAATGCACGGGCTCTTCTGAGTGCATGTTTGATAACTGGCATTACTGCTGCTAGTGCTAATAGACTTATATAGGGTGCTGTATCACCAGTACACTAAACCTATGGTGACATGTATAGAGGCTTCAATACTTACACTATTGCTGATAGTGCTAGGAGACATATGTAGGCTACTGTAGCACCAGTACACCAGGCCACTGAGGATATGTAGAGGGGCTCCGAGACCTACAATCTAGGTGATAGTAGTAAGAGACCTATGTAGGCTATTGTATCACCAGTACACCAGACCTGTAATGTTATGTATGGGGGCTCCGATAGCCACCTCATTGCTGCTAGTGCTAAGGGCCCCGTGTAGGCTGCTGTATCATAAGCACACCAGGCCTGTGCTGATACGTAGAGAGGCTCCGAGGTCTACATCCTTCGTGATAGTAGTAAGAGACCCATACAGGCTGCCGTAGCACAAGTACACCAGGCCTGTGCTGACATGTATAGAGGGTACCAGACCAGCATACTGAAAGCTTCCGTATTCTTTCAACTCTCCCACAACTGGCTGCCTGAACGCACCAGCAACTGCCTAAGTATGCCGTCATCACAGGATACAATGTACGTTGTGAAGCCGTATTGCTGTCAAACTTCCGAATTTTAGTTTCCATCCTAGCCGTTGGCACAATTTCGCTGCATCTCAAATGACATCCCCTAGGCTTGTGATGCCGCGTCGCCTATAACCAGCAAACTTGCCAACAGGTTCATCCCTTCCTCAGGTGCTACAGGTGGCTGTGGACTTACATTGCTATCATTACACACAACATGTGCGCATATGTCAGCTTTTCAAAACTAGTGAGGCCCTGCCTACTGCGGTGTGTACTTCCTCTACTCAGCTTACAGTTGTAGTGGCATATCGAGTTCCTGGCAGTATCCCCGGGAGCGTATTGGGTATACTTTTTCTGAGGCTGTCAATAGGTGTCTATTTAATACCTGGTGGCGTTAACCGCCCTGAAGTCTGCTACGCTGATCACATTAAGCAATGGGTGACAGGGGCGCAGCCTCCTTGGATGGATGCTACAGGTAAATACCTGCTCAGGAATCGCTCTAAGTGCTGTCCAACTTAGCAACCGACTTCTTCAAATAACACAGAAGGGAGCCACAAGCGGTTAGAATAAGGTAAGCTACATACCAGGGCTGCTCTGCCTCAGTAGAAGAAGGGTTTGGCTGACGCAGCCACAAAAATCCAAAGAACTTGCCTGTTTACAATATCGCTCGACAGCCGCGCCTTAACCTCTGAATGGAAGTAGACAGCAATCCGTCCCATTTTTAAGAGCGGTAACAGCTTAATGCTCTAGAACCATCGTCCTATCAGCTTGACACTGTGGCAGGTAAGTTGTTTGAAATACAGATCAGGGATTCGGTGACTAACGCTATTTACGCGCTTTTCGTTGACATCGCGAAAGCCACTGATACCGTCCCACATCAGCAACCCTCATTACAGCTGAGACCGTATGAGAGACCTGGAGCCTAACCTTCGATTCGATGCCAGCGTTTCGTATTGTGGTACTGTGTTTCATCCTTTAGCTTTATTTACTGAAATTTGTTGAATAAACCCACTTTTACCACTGTGTTTATCTACTGCATTAGCAACTACCTCAATTGCCTTATCTCCCGTACATAATCCATAATTGTGCTTTTCTTCCATAACGATCGGGAAGTGACGGAGCTGACAAAGGACCTTACGCTCTCTACCAATTAATGATCCAGTGCTCCTTCACCGTCGTGATATATGCTACGACTGCAGCGTATTGCAGGCACGTATATTAGATATACAGATAGCTCGATGTATTCGCCTCACGAAGACAATTAATTTTTTTAACTGTTAGTGTAATTACTCCTTGAGTTCATTGAGTGGTAGAGAGCAGAAAAGAGGTCCCGCGTCAGCTCCTTCACTTTCGCGTGTACTGTAATGCTTTCTGTTTCCATTACTTGCCATTTCACAGTTACCTGTCACAATTTATTACCCTTCTAAGTAGCATAATACGGTCACAAAACATTCCAGAATATCGACCAGAATATTCTCCCTACGAAAATGATCCTACCGGTGTGCATCAATGAATGGACAGTCATTTTGACTGTCACTAAACTACTCGCAGCTGCAAGGGGCATAGCACTTTATTACTTCGTTTTCTAATGAAGCAACAATGAAGGTGCGTAATATTTGCCCACCAAATACTACCTCATCGTCCTTCACATTTATCAACGTCCCTCACAAATTACCTCTTACTGTAACCTGCAAGCAGGGAAGAACACCAAGGGTTGAGAACGAAGTTCCAATACACAACACCTAGCCTCCACAGAAGGTAAGCAACATGAGTTAAATTGAAACTAAGGAACTTTCCGTTAACAAATGTCATCGTGTACTTGTCCTCCAACGGTAATTGAGCAGAAAAGGTGCTCTGGAAGGCAAACGGGCGAGAGTGCCGTTAATGCCACGATTCAATTTTAGACGCACGCCAAAGCAGTTACGATCCTTTTCTACACCACACCCCTGATTAGAATCACGTAGCGTCCCATTTGCCATACTTTAGCCGCCTAGAGCCTGCACCTCTAGTTCAACTGCTGCTTTCCCAGGTTTCTCCTTCGACCCCCTGACAAATTGGTCAGTTTTACTCCGGATTGACTTAAGTCGATTGAAATGTACTATCATGTGCTTACTGGCAGGGTTGTTGGGATCTTTGATAACATATGTCATATCCGGTATCACCCGCTGTATTATGTACGTCCCTGTCCACTCATAGTGTAGCTTAACCGGGACTCCTGCGGTTGGTATTTGGTGCAAGTAAACTTGGTAGCCAGCCTGTAAAGGTGCTTCGAAAATTTTCTTGTCGTAATAGTCTTTCTGTCGTCGATGGACTTTATCAAGCTGAACACTTGCCGCTTGATGTGTTTGATGTAGCAAATCAAGGAGTTTGCTAACCTACTCTGTCACCGACGAATGTGGCTGTTGTGGACTGGGTAGTCGAATGTCAGATGGTAATCTGACTTCTCTTCCGGTCCACATAAAAATTGTGTCTGACCAGTAGAAGCGTGCACTGTGAACCGATATGCCAGCAGGCATTTTGACAACATAGCGTCCCACTCGCTTAGATTTTTCTTCACAAAGGCATTCAGTAGCGAGTTCAGCGACCGCTTTATACGCCCAACTTGGCCGTGTGCGGGTGGTGAGCCTTGGTTCGCGTCATGTCTATACCGAATACATGGCAGCGTTCTTGCACTAACAGCGTCTCGAAACTTGAGCATCTATCAGAATGTAGCTGCCCGGTGCTACCCCGTGACACACATTGATTCACCAGCGCCGGTTTCGCGGTGACTGTATAGGCTTGTGCGATTGTAACTGCATCGCACCACTTAGTGAAATAGTCAACCATGGCCAAGATGTACCGATGCCCAAGTAATGTTTCTGGTAGTGGCCAACAAGATCTACCCCCACTGTCTCGTCCGGGTACCCTGCATTCGTAGGCTGCAATAGCACTCACCAGGTGATGCTGGGGTTCTTAAACGTGGCGAAGGTCTCACGCGTCTAGTAAAAGCTAAATAAATAAATAAGTTTTCATTCTCGACAACGCGAGGCACACCTTTACAGGCATGATCGTATTTAGCGAACATAGTGTGATCAAATTGTACAAAAGGACATGTTTGGCATAACAGTGTATGTAAGTATTTGGGTGTATATACGTATGTAATTGTGTAGGAATGTAGCTTGTAGTTTTGAATGCGCCGCAGAATGTTTTACTGTTTGTTATTGTCAGAAATGTGAGAGTAAGCGATTGATTTTCGTGGGTTGGATAGTATTCTCCGTGTATCCACGGGCCAGTGACTTTAGTTTATGGCGGGTCACACCCGCCACGTCGCAGTGTTGTTAAGCAGACATATGTGGCTTTTTATAGGGAGAACGCTTGCCAGGCGAAAACCCACCACGTCCTGGAACACTGCCGCCTAGTGAAAGTCTCTTCGTTGATGTGGCCAGCAAAATTATTGACGTGCTGCCTCTTCAACTTTTTTGATTCCAGCAGAACCCAGCTGTTCATGCAGTTCAGGTAACATATTGGAAACAAACGAGCGCGGAACTGCGATTCTCCTGACGTAGTTTGGGCCAAAATCAGACAATAACACACGCTCCTCGATAGAGAGCTTGTCTCACATCGCGCATAAGCATCGAGCTTCGTAACGTTTCCTTCCCCTTCGTTTGCGGTAGGTTTGTCGCTCTCCACTCGTTGTTTGTCAAAGCTTGGTAATACGTCTGGGTCTGCGGCCTGTGCCTCCTAACAACGACCTACTCCGAACTTTGAAGGTTAACTAGAGCTACGTACTTTGTAGTATAAGACAGGCAGTCTCCATGAGCACGAGTAGGAAGTCTGGAGACAGCGTCCCTTTCAGCATGCTGCGCACCAGGTCGGTGTCGGCACTCAAAATCTTACTCCTGAAGTTTTTCTGCGGCCTGGCGATCTGTCATTCGGGGTCTCTAAAATTCTGCAACCGGCGACGTGACTGCTGATGTGTTCCTACCGGAAACCTTCCTGCTAGATAGGGTTGGTTTTGTTTTATGAAGCATACTAGGGATAGCAGCTTCTTTCTAGTTGTGCAGTTGTTCAGTTCCCTTGCACTGAGACTCCTGCTGATGTAAGACATGGCTCGTTCTATTCCGTCATGCCCCTTCTGCGACAAAACAGCCCCAATCGTCTGGTCGCTCGCGTCCATGTGTAGCATGAATTCCCATGCATTTTGATGACAGGTCGGAGAAAGCCAACGCTGGAGCGGCACAGAGGGATTCTTGTAACCGATGAAAGGCATTTCGACATTCGACGGTTCATTCGGAGGATTGACCTACCTGTAACAAAATATTCAAAGGCGCTGCGACCTCTGAGAACCCTTTCACGTATCGCCGATAATATGCGGCTAACCATAAACACTGCCTAGTTACTCAGCGTTGGTAGGGGTTGGCTATAACCGCACTTTCTTCATCTTACAAGGGTCAATACGAATCCTCATCCCCGAAATGATGTGCCCAAGTTACGTCACCTCTCTCTGTAGTAACTAGCACTTGGATGGATGGAGTTTGTGGCGCAAAGTTACTAGGCGCACTAGCAACTCCGCCAATTTGTTTGGTGCTCATCTTTTTGTTTTTCCGTGTACAGTGACATCGTCCAAGTAAACGAGTCATTTGTGGTTATCAATTCGTGTAACCGCTTTTGCATCGGGCTTGGAAAAGTCGCAGGGGCGTTAGAGAGGCAAAATGCATGGTCTGAAACTTACAAAAATTGATGGCACTACAAACGCCGTTTTCGCTTTCGCGTTTTCCTCCACTTCTACTTGCCATTGGCCGGAAGCCAGATAAATAAATAAATAAATAAATGGTGTATTCACAGAAAAACGAGACACACCTGTAAAGGCGTGATCAAATATGCATACAAGCATAGCTTCTTAGGAAGGTTAGAACATTCCGTTATAATGAAAGGTATAAACGAAAATATGTAGTCCATATGAGTGAGCATATTGTCAGGTAGTAGTCAGACTAAGGAATGTGATGGCGCTATGGCGCGCAAAAAGCAGTCAAGATACAAGTTGGGGGTAATTTCGCCATGTGCTGATCCGTGAGCACAGGAACCCAAACATGGTTTTGGTGCAACCAATTCCCATTACGAAGACGAGATGACCTGTGCTCCATCAAAACATTCTTCATAGTAACTCAGTTGCACAGGTTGTATGTAGAACGCTGAGGGCTGCGTCAGTGTGAAATGTTTAGCTAACGTACTGAAATAAACTGATCATCCTAGTGTGCCAAATAAACCATCGATCCTGGATAGGGGAAAAGCGTCCTTCCGAGTAATCTCATTTAATCGTATATAGTTAACAAATAGGCGGAAACTACCATCCTTCTTCTTCACTAGAACAACCGGGACTGCCCATGGTGAAGTAGAGGGCCATGTTGCCTTTTCCAGCATCTCACCTAGGAGCTTTCTCAATTCAGTCTACCAGTGTAATGGTATGCGTCTTGCGGGAAGTTTAATTGGGTTGCATCCCCGGTGCGATGCGGTGCTTCACGTGATTGGTTCGATCCAAGTCGATACTTTGCCATGCGAATGCGTCTGTGTGGTTGCGCAGCACGTCTTTGAGCCGCTTCAAGGTCCGCTCCTCCGTGACTATATCGAGTGAGCGAATAAACATTTTAATGGATTTCACACTGTGTACTGTGTCTTCATAGGCTGTAAAAGACTCCAAACCACCCCTTTCACAGGGACTTAAATTTACCTTACCGTTATCAGTGATTAGGTAACGCCTGTCTAGATGCAATCGGCGCTCCAACCGGCGCGAAAGATCCATCCCAATAATAACCATAAACGGAAGTTTGTCCGCAACGATAAACTCCTGCGTGAAGTTCTGTTTCGCAACGTCAACTCGTGCGGCTAGGGACCCTCGAACGGATAACAATTCTCCATTGGTGGCATGTAGGCGGCAGCGACAAGGTGCGCATACGCGTTATGCTAGACAGGTTAGACCTGATTAGGCTTTCACATGCATCTGTGTTCACGAGACCTATTAACCGAACACCTGCGATCTGTAATCCTATTGCTAATGCTGAGTCTGTAGTCGATGCACAAATAATGGCTGGTATACAGGATGAATGCACCACGTGCCACTCACATAGCCGTCCGCCATCGTAGCGAGAGAGTCGGCGGTTCGGTGTTTGTTGGCGGGGCCACCTAGTACCCGATTGCGTTGGTAGACGTGAGCCGGAATATTTTTGATGAGTGTCATAATGCCTGTCCACCGTTCCGTTGGCGCACGTTTGGGGCGTCCGGTTCCCCTCAACGCGCAGCACCCAGAAGTCGGAATAGCCATCGCTGTGTCGACTTGCTCCAGTTGTTCGACAGTTTGTATGGCTACATCCAACTGCTCGGGGGTGAAGAAAGAATTCTCGCTTAATGGAGGGTGTTTGGATTCCTTCTAAGAACTATTCCGGTATTGGTTTGTCACGCTGGCTCGATGCCTCTCCCCCATATACGACGTCCGCCACCTTTCGGCGTTCGCGCAACTACGTCCTAATTCTCTCTCCGAGCCACTGGTATCCGGAGTGGAATTCCCTGCGTAGGGACAGGTGAAGCAGGACGGTCCAGTACGCGGCGAGAGGCAGAAAACGCCTCAGTCGTGACTTCTTCTTCCAGCATTTTGCTATCAGCAACCATATCAAAAGCATCAACTGACAGCAGGTCAGCGAGCTTGCCTGCATGTTGGTTGGCTGGAAAATGACTGAGGTAAACCTGCACCTGCTTCTCCCATCTGGAGTACGTCATCCCTGGGGTGTAGCATCCTGGAGGAGGGATTGCATGCCTGCAGACTGACGAATTCGAGCCTGTCGAGAATTTCTCCAACGTACGGTACAAATCATCCGGTGAAGTGGAAAGTATGACCGTAGGGTCAACAACATCCGAATGGCTTTCGTCATCAGACTTTTTGCATGATCTTCCTTTGGCGAATGCTGCCGTATTCCTGGTTCGTTTGACTTGGTAGGGTCGCCAGTTATGTAATCCGCAAGCAAGGAAAAAACCCAAGGGTTAAGAACAAAGTTCCGTGACACAACCCGTAGCTCCCACAAAACGTAATTAACATAAAGTAAATTAAAACAAAGGAAGTTACAGTTAACAAATATCGTCGTGTTCTTGTTCTCCTTCGGTCATTGAGCATGAAAGTTGCTCTGGAAGGCAAACGTGCGAGAGTGCCGTTAATGCAACGATTCAACTTTAGACGCACGCCAAAGCAGTTTTGAGCCTTCTCTATATTAACTGCGTTTCATTTTGCTGCCAACCATTAACAGTAGTAACCATCATACTGGTACATCAGAACACCGATGTTCAGGTTAAACGGACTAGAAAATACACATCGGCAAGCAATTCTTAGCACGTCCATGCAGCTAATCGCATAGCATCGCCATCTTGAATCCACACTGTTTGCTGTACCACCAGTGACTAGCAAGCTCCTGACCGAGCAGAATTGCAATAAACCGTTATTAATATTCGGCATGACCGTTTTCAAAGCCGTGTTTAGGCGGGATGGTCTAATATTTGTAAGGGGAAAGGGTATCACAGTCATTGTCTTCAGTGACACCCAAATGTTATGAAGTGCTTCATGGAATATAGTTAATGCTGATGTTATGACAAGATGGAAACTGAAAGATAATGGTATATGGATTTGCTTTCTTCAAACGGTTTTGCTAATTTAAAAGATGACTACCGATGTAGTTGAAGGTCACGGCCTATGCAAAAGCAGAAAAGTGGTATATAGAGGTGTTGAGTGCAAGGATCTGTTGTCGGGCGAAGGTAGTGTGTTTGCAGTTTAGTCTTATATGCGATGATCATGCTTGCATGAAGCAGCGGGTTAATGGAACTTTCTATTTTTGATAACAGAGATAATGAATGCCTGTCCGAATTTCACATTGTTCTTTCGAAATCACGGTCAATGCTGCGTCACTTGTTCTCCAAAATGGTAGTACTTGTGATGTTGAAACAGAGGAATCATGAATGTTTATTCTGGGGTACGTTATTGTTAGAAAGCATTATTTCCTTAAAATATGGTATTGTCCAATAAGGCGAGCAATTAGGTAACTGATTACAGAAGAGTAGTAGGGGGAGTTGAATGGTATAGGTAAAAATTCGTCATATCTAGACTCACTCAGGTAACTGTTTGAGGGTATCCGGGACTGTTAAGGAAGGACGGTCAAATGAATGATTCATGAATGCTATCCTTAATGCATCGACCAAATGTACGGTGCTAATGGGTAATCTCAGTTGCCGTGAGGTGTTCTTTCTAAGGTGTATATTTGTAAATTTAAGGACATGTGATGAAGTATATACAAGTATACAATGTAAAAAGGAATGCATGGATTAAAATGCAATCTATATGTATGTGTGTATACATACATATATATATATATGTGTATATAAATAAATGTAAATGTATATATGAACATTTAAGTAAATTTTATAGTGAGTATACTGATTTGAATACGGATATAGATATACGTATTTAAACCAATATGCTCTATATATTATTTACTTTGATCTTCATATATGCATATACATATATATACATATATATAAAATATATGTGTACGTATGCCTACACATAGATTGAGACCTGACGAAATATGTATATTTATACGTGAGCATTTATATATATTTATGTATGTATTACACTGCGGCCGTGAGTTGGCGTAAATTAAGCCTTCACTCCCTCGGTACAGTGGCGAAACGTATTGAGCTGGAGAAGGCGATGGCTGCACGCCTGTGTGATGTGGAAGGACTAGTCACAGTGGGCGACCTGTGGCACCACATTCGTGACCAGGTGACAGCTGCAGCTGAGGAAACCATCGAGCGCGCAAAGTGTGAGCGGCCTGAATGGGTTGATGAGAACAATGCGACGAGTGGAGCATTAATGTCGGGTAAGAATGCAGCATTTGCTGCACATGCCGCAGACCCCAGTGACTTGGGGAAGATTAGTCAGTTTCGCAAACTTCGACGGCGACTGACCCGTGAGCTCCGTCGCGTTAAAAATGCATGGTGGACGGAGAAGGCAAAGCAGATAGAATGCTGCGCCAAACGCCGTCAACACAAGGAATTCTTTGACTCCTTGAAGTTGGTGTATGGACCAAGATTGGAGCCGCTGAGGACGCTGATCGATGGTAGTTCAGGCGCTACCTGCACACAGACGGCAGACATAATGCAGATCTGGCGAAAACACTTTGGCTGTCTCATGAACATTCGTTCAGAGATCGACTGGCCTACATTACACTGCCTGAAGCAGCACGACGTGAAGACGAGTCTGGCGGACACGTCAACAATAGATGTGACGCAGAGAGCCCTTGTTTAGCTGTGAACCGGCAAATATGCCGGAGACGACGGGATCCCCCCTGAAGTATTGAAACACTGCGGACCCGCTTTGGTGACTGCGCTGCACCACTTAATGCAACGCGTATGGATTAAGATGGTGCCTACTTAGCTGAAGGATACTCTTGTGCTGCCAATGTACAAGGGTAAAGGGGGCAAGCAACATTGCACGAATTATCGTGGCATCAACTTGCTGAGTTTTGTGGGTAAGGTGATTGTCCGAATCCTGCTCAACCGCCTCGTCAGTCAGGTTGTGGAACCTAACGTGGCGGAAGAGCAATGTGGATTCCGTTCGGGTCTCAGCACTATACATTTGGTGTTTGCGGCTCGTCAGTTGCAGGAGAAGTGCAGAGAACGACACCAGCCATTGTACTCGCTTTTTGTTGATTTCACCAAGGCATTTGATACGGTGAACCGCGCAGCACTGGCTGGTGTTGGGTAAGTTTGGTTGCCCGCGTAATTTTGTAAGTTTACTTGAATGTCTGCACAGTGCTATGTGGAAGAGAGTGCAGCTGAGTGGAGAGACCCCGGATGACTTTGCAGTGGTCACTGGTGTGAAGCGCGGCTGTATCTTAGCTCTTGTTCTGTATAATATAAATCTTCATGCGATGTTGTCTTGTGCTTTTGATGCCGCTTGTGTTTACGGTGTTCGTGTGGAGCACCGTATTGTTGGTGGGTTGTTGAACATCCGGCATTTCGGTGAGAAAATTCTAGTCTGCTAGACAACTATCCGTAGTTTGCTGTTTGCTGACGACTGTGCATTGTTCACACGGCGCGGATGAGTTGCAGCGTAGATTAGTGCTCTAGCTTCGACAGCGGCCAACTTTGGGCTCACCGTCAAAACAAGCAAAGCTGTCTGTCTCTTTTAGCCCACACCGGAGGTGCAATCTTCAATGTTGCCGCGAATCGGCATTGGTGCTGAAGTATTGGAAACCACCTCCCGCTTCCGCTACCCTGGGAGTGTGATGTCAATTGACCAGCAGCTACACAGTGAGCTTCGTATCCGCGTGTCGAAGGCAGCGGCGGCATTCGGGAAGCTAGAGTACCGAGTGTGGCACAGCCATCAGCTTACCATTGGCACGAAGCTGATGGCGTACAAATCCATGGTGCTGTCCGTTCTTCTATACGGCAGTGAAACGTGGACGATGTACCGGTGGGATGTGCGATATCTCGAGCGGTTCCATCAGCAGTGCTTGCGACGACTTTTGCGCATAGGTAAGGGTGACAGGGTTGCTGACAAGGAAGTGTTGCGACAGAGTGGAATGTGTGCAGTGGCATGCATACTTTTATTGAGACACCTGAGGTGGCTCGGTCATGTGAGCCGTATGGATTCAACACGGATACCGAAACAACTCTTATATGGTCAGCTGAGTATAGGGAAGCGGCATGTGGGGAAACCAGTGTTACGTTACCAGGACATGATAAAACTAAGTCCCTCACGTTCTAATCTTGATTGCAGCTCGTGTGAATAAAAGACGGTTGATCGGCGTGCATGGCGCGATCTAATCACGAAGGCAGTTGCCCAAGTGCGGGAGAAAGGCCTCCTACATGCAGAGACGAAGCGGTAAGTGCGGAAACGGCAAGCGGCGATGGGTTGTACTCCATCGACATTGAGCGCATGGGGCTGTAGCACATGCGGTCGCGAGTGCCTGAGTCAGGCAGGCCTAGTGAGCCATGAGCGAGGCCACTGGGACCACTACCGAAGCGATGACGTGTCCTGCATAGAACGTATTCAGAACCGGCGCAGCCTTTACAGGTACGCTGCATTCGACTTACAAACCGCGTGATTGCATGCTGTCTCTATATTTCAAGTGGTGAGTTTTCAAGTTTGTTCTATAGCTTTTCTTTCTCATTTAAATGCCTACCTACACTCTCTTCTATAAACCCGCACAACCCGCTTAAGCCAATTGCAGTTAATTTTGATAATATTTTCGTGTTTGTCTCATTTCCGCAAGATATACATTCTCACCCCCTGAACTTATCTCGGATCCTTTTTTAACAACTTATTTCATATGCTCATTAATTTAGGATTTATGTCACCATTTCCTTAGGCATTACTCGATTTCTTTTCTTTGTTAGCTTTCTCTCGTGATTGGTTGTTGCCTGATATCCTCGGTGTGGCTGCTCTTGATGTGCGTGTCGACAAGGTGCTTATCTGTCTAGTATCCACTACCTCGTCCATACTGACTCCAGGAGACAGTTGGGCGTTGCTGGAAGGGACGGTGTGCACGGTTCATGCGGCCGTGTTAGGATCACAAAGTGATTCTATGCACGCAGTATGGAGCGGACTACGGTCCAGCCACCACCTTGTGTGCGCTTGATTCCCAACTACAGTGTGCTTGTGTTTGCCTGTGAAGGAGTGTGGGCCGGATTTGTTGCTGAAACGTGGTTCCCATCCGCATGCCTCCCGCTCTTATTCCTTCGGGTTTACACTGGACATGGGGTGTGTGATTGGAGCTGTAGGTGGTACAGCGCAGGCCATCCATGGTCCCTCTGTAGGCGCAGGCGTCCTGTGGCTTGCCATAGTGACAGACAAATCCGAAACTGGATGCAGCTAGCCATATAAACGTGGAAATATACACCGTATATATATGCATGCTTGTTTACCTAAATAAATAAATGTTATTCTCGACAAAACGAGACCTACATTTTCGGCATGATCAGAATATTATAATATTGTACATGTTAGTATAATTAGCAGCAGCAAGAGCAGGAGTAGTACTGATGGAGCCCGTAGTGTGGGCCCATATGGTCCAAAGTTTGTAGGAGGTCTTGTCCACAGAACACGAGATGTAGAGCATTTATGCACATTTTTCTACTCCCCTGTAAAAGTATGGGATTAATGTAAACATTGACCTGATCCCTTTAGGAGGCAACCGCTAAGCAGTATAGAAATATACATACTTGAATAAATAACTAATTAAAGGAATATTTGTTCTCGGCTATGCGGGGCACGCCCATGAAGGCATGATATGTATTTGTTATTGTACAGACATATTATGGTAATTGCAACAGCGAAAATCGAAAATTCTTCCTACGTCCATTATTGGAACTGTTCAAAGGCGGAAAATTGTAACAATAATTGGGTAGACGTGAGATCGGGACCTCAGCGTATAATAGGTTAAGCATCCTGAATGATCAAATGGAAGGTAATTGAAGAGCAAGGTAGAGAGGTGTGGCAATGTACTGAGTTCGTGCGTACGCAATGCAAAGATTAACGGTGAGATTGTATAGAGATGAGAGTATATGCGTGAACTCGTAGAAAGACGGGCCGACAGTATATGCAGCTGTAGAAGTTCCAATGTAACGAACGCATCTAGTATGGTGACTCCAGTGTACCTACCAGTGTGAAGTTATGGGCTATGACTTTATTCGGTGGCGACTCACCTTCGCAACGTTGCAATATTGTTACGGACATTTGTGGCTTTTTATAGAGAACGCTTGCCAGGCAAAAACGCACCACGTCCTGAAACACTGCCGCCGATCCATTGAATGGCCAGTAGTAACTGACTATGCTTCTTATTGAGTGTCTATTTGTTTAGTTAATCGCAGTCAAGTTGCGTCTCATTTTCCCGTTGGATGATGCGTCATGCAAGAGCTTATTTCGCTCCTAGGTCTTGTTCTGTCTTGACTGAATGGTTCGGCTCGATCGGTAGGTCATGAATTAAATATTTTTTGAAGGTGCTGTGTTACTAGTCTGTAGAACCACGGAAAGTCTCCAAGGGATATTCAAAAATATGTTGGGGTTCTGAAGGATAGGCTAGGGTCCGGAAACGAAGCAGAGGTCGCCCCGGGGTGATTTGTTAAATGGGTTGGTAGTGTGGATACCCAAGGCGAAATGAACGCGCAAAGCGTGGTAAAGTGCTTCGGCTGTGGGTATCCAGTAGCGAAAAATGGCCGAACCCCCATTGGTCTGGCATTGAATCGACAAGAGAATGTGCCTTCCGAAGTCAACAGGAGAGCTGCAGGTATGAAGTACGCTAACGAGATATAGTTTGGCGAATAGTATCCAATTGTTCAGACCTCAAGAAAATTTTATCCTTGGGTGATAACGAATCATTTGCTCGATCGGTAAGTTGTACAAGTGGCGGATAATCTTTCACTCGCTGCCTCGTATAGCAGTAATGTCGCACGTATGGACGATTCATTGGGTGTTCGATGCCTCATCTTTGACAGCCTCGGGAAAAAGCAACGAACAAATATGGCTACACAGACAAACGGAAGGAATGCATCCGGAACGCAGTCGATCGATTTCAACAACATCTTAACTATTGTACCCTATATCGTGTAGTTTTAATTTAAATCGCTTATACGCATGTATCATAAGCGACGAAATACAACAGGAAGCGAGCAGATCACGGATCAGTAGAGAAGGAAAGTCTTCCAGATTAGGAATGAAAGTGAGACAAACGGAGTTTGTAGGGCCTTAAAGCCCATATGCCCAATCTGTGGAACACCAGAGAAGGACGAGATATGCTGATTGTAGAAAAACTATCGCTCAGCGGAAGCTAGAGGGCCGCGTTATCTCAGTCCTAAATTGGTATGAATATAAAAAGTCAGGGAGGACAAGCACAGAGAAGTTAGCGTCAAATGAAGGAGGAATGCAATAGAAGGCAAGTGTAGAAAGGCGTCGGTAAATAAGCTTCGACCGAAAAGCAGAGGAAAAGCCAATGGCATGCTTCAGGTGAGGGTTACTCCTTGTTAATAAAATGGAGGTTGAATAATGCTCCGAAATGTAATTGATGTAAGGGGGCGAAGCGTCGCGCCGCAATAGGTAGAGAGCATGAAGAGCAAAGCACTGAGGATGGGGGACACAAGGTGTTGTGACTACAAAGCCTAAAGCGATTACGTCTGGGAGGTCTGGAAATGAACATGTTGCAAGCGAATGATCAGATAAGAAGTCCGAGCGATGTCAGTAAGCAGACCTCTCCAACAAAACCGAATACGTCAGCAGGATTAAGCTAGGCCGCCAAGTAAATTTGGGAATGCAAGTAGTGCGTGCCATCAGAAAGGAAGCAGTACATGACGAAAGTGGTTATATAAAAATGCAGTTAGCAGTCGAAGCAAAGCTCTCAGGCTGAGGGTCAGAGTGTGTTGTGACAGCAGAGTTTGGATCGTACACGTGTTAGATGTCTGGAAGTAGTCAGCAAGCAGGAGAATGATCAGATGACACTAGGTTAGAGCCAGACCCGAATAGTTATCTGTCAAATTATTAAAAAGGAAAACAGATAAAATAATAGCGTCGGGACTGAAACCAATCTATTGAAGGGAAGTGGGAAGGCCTACAATGATTTCTAGGTGTCGTGGATAGACCTTTGGATCTGTAGATGATTCATAGGTAAGGTCACAGCAGTCGGAAAGCATGTACTTTCATGCTTCTTGGGTTCTTTACAAAATGCAGCAACAACTCAAAAACACTTCTGGAAAAGTTCTAACGTGCCTAGTTATACACCTCTCTTGAAGGAGACAAACGATTAACAATGCATTCACAGTGAAGAAAGCTTGTAAAAACTGCCAAAAACATAGTCCGCAAGGTGCTCACAGTGATACCTAATCGAGAACATTGATTCTTTAGTCTAGGAGAAAAACCGCTCAGGCGAACTCATGTAGATGGCGCAAATAGATCGGTAGGCTTAATGCCACTAATACCCTGCATTATCTAAAGTAGCTCTATTGGATCTCTCCACAATCTAAGCCATTCCATGGAAGACAATCCCAAGCTCTTCAGACCTTCATCATACGACTTTTCAAGTTGGCCCTCAATCCTTCTAATTACCAGCTTCTCTACTTTCTCCATACAAATAACACCGTTCTGGAGATACGGCGCCCATGCATGAACACACTATTATACTTGGTGTCGTACCACCGATTTATATAATGGGAGGAATACCTCCGATCTAGTGTCGCATATGGTCGTCCTAAGGCAAAAGCGCCCCTGCCGCGTCCTGTTGGCGGAATGCTGACACTGTGCTGATTGTTTAAAGTTAATCGTAATAATGAGACCTAGGTCCCGCGCTTTATCAACTGGCTACAATGTCATCGGTCCAGTAACAGCCTGCACTGCAATCCTATCACAGCTGAAAATCAACAGCTGGCACTTACTAGCGTTAAGGGGCAAATCCTGGGCGAGAGACCACTCTGCCACAAGGCTTAAATCCTTGGACAACGTGTCCCTATTACCCCCTCTTACCGGTATCATTTCATCGGCAAAGATGTAACAGGGGTCCTTAAGAAGGGGAGCCAAGTCATTTATGAATATAAGGAATAACGGGGACCTAAACCAGAGCCCTGGGACATGTCACTGTAAACAGTGCCTATAGTTGTAATGGCAGCACCGACACTAATGTGGAAGGTTCTTTATAAATGAACCACTGGTAACCAAACACCGGTTGAGGATAAACCTCAGGCAATGCCAACTTTATTACTAGGAAACAGTGGTTTACCGAGTCATAAGCCTTGCTGAAGCCGATAGCAATCTGCTACTGAAATCGCGTTATAATAACAACGTGTTACTTCCTCCAGGAAGCATAACGAAATGGTAAGACATGCCTTCCTTTAACAAAGCCCTATTGTTACAAACCTATCAAGTTATGAGCAACAAACTACGCACAAATTCCGTTTCCGGTAAGCTTCTCCATTCATCTAAACGACACACTTGTGAGGCTTAGAGGCCTATACTTGACTGTTATAGATTAGGAAACGCGCTCATTTATCGTCACTACAGCTGCCTCTTTCCAGTCTTGTGGTAACCTGCATTCTCTAGCGAGTGGTTGAAGAGCACCAAGACCGGGTGCTGGAGTATGCCAGCAAATGCTTTGACAATCGCTGCATACACATTGTCTGGTCCCGCTTATTTGTTGGCGTCTAAGCCATCGAGTATATTGAAGGCCTCTGGCACTGTTAGTGAGGCGGCGCTCATTGTGCTTTTGGTCTGCCGAGGTTGTTATGAAGAGACTGTTGCATCCATCCAGGTTGCTTCCTGTTGTGTAGTAAATCTCGCAGGTGAGTGCATGACAGTTTTTAAAGGTATGACTTTTTTAATATTTTGATATAGAAATATATTTTCTATGAATTAAGGACGTTTTGACGAAAATGTTTAACATAAGTGACCGTAAGTTAGTGTCTAAAATAGTGCGAGTATAAATCTGTTCACCTTAAGTACCAGCAGATGTAAAATAGTGGAATGCTGCTTTTCCCTAAAGAATATTATACCATGCTACAGCAACGTTGTACTGCAAACCTTCCTGCTGACCAACATTTTTAGACACGGCGCGACGCTGCTACCTAGTAGCACAGTATGAACTGTGCGAAATGTGAGCAAAAAATTAGGTAACATCAATTGTGCCACGTAAAGTTCGACGGTCAATTATTTTTCAAAAGTAGCTGAAATCGCTGAAAATACAGTGCCTTGCTAGTATAAGCGAGGTCCAATGAAATAGGTAATCTTTAGCTGTAATTTCGAATTGCAGCCACGGAGGCTGACTTCAAGGTTTTTTCTTGGACACGCGTTCCATAGTTTTGATGCATTCTATTTGCTGTTTAGGTCATTTATTCTTCGCAACAACGTCTAATTTTTCTACTGCAATAGCAACTAAGCAAGTATTGTAGCGTGAAGTATGATCGAGTCGTTTATAAATGCGAGCGTTGTAAGCGCCCCAAACCGAGAAGCAACGGAATACAGCGCGTCCAGTATGTGGTTTATAATTTTGTTGACCGTTTAATTCTTTGCTCGGGACACCGATTGCAATGTCTACGTCAATGTTGCTCAGGACGGCCATAAGTTAAAGGCACTAAAAATCGACCTTACCCACAACAACCCACGCAACCGCTTCCTGTTCAAAAGGCACCCTCTAAACCGGCGACTTACGGAGCAGGAATTTAATCAATGTGCTGGCTTGTTTCGAAACAACACCCTAACGTGCAACATGAAGCAATATATCGTGCATGCATTCGGGAAACACGTCAGTAGCGACGACGTCCGTAACGTACGTCCCAAGGTGCCCTCGCCAGTGTCATGTGATGTTTAGCTAAGTAATGTGTGTATTTTGCATGCCGAAATCTGTCAACGGATCTGAAAGATTTCCTGGGTTACTCAGGTAGACCTGGCTCATGCGGTCTTGTTGTAAGCTTTAGAAAGGCTTAGAGGCTTAAAAAGATGCTAAACTCTATTTTACTGGTTGTTTATGTGGCTCAGTATCCACTGAAAATGGTATGCTCTGGCCTTCTACCCGTGAGTTAATTACAAGCTCCCCTGAATTCCCATGTAGATATAATATTCCTTGCTGGATTTCTAGCGTTTTCGCGCAAGATCATCCCTTATCTGCATATATTTGTCATGTATGCCTGCAAAGTTTACTTTTCGGCCACCTGCGCAGTCCGTAGTTGTCGCAGGGTATTACAGGCTAATTAGAGCATTTCTGGATAGCTATGCCTATCTAGAACATACGCCGCTTCCCTACTTTTCATATTTTCTTTTCTTTTATTCTGCTATCTGCTTGCAAAGCAGAAAGCCATTTTAGCGAAAAATAAAAATGGCCTTATTCGTAGACCACCATTTAATTGTGAATAACTCGCAAACTACTGCACATATTGTGTTGCTTTTACGTTTAACGTATTCAGGCGCTAAAGCTGGTCCAGACCAGTGTAATTTTCTGCCACTTTAAGCGGTTTTCTATCTGCAGAAAGGCTTTTTTTATCTGAGAATAACTCAGGTTGAAATTTTGCGCCGGAGAGCAATATCAGCGTATGAAAAGTAGGGCTGTATTTTTTTGTTAATTGGTATTTTTCGACTAAAACACGCAGCTTTCTTTTCTCTCTTAACAAATTGTTTCTATTTTTGTCCGCATTTATCGGAATTATTTTCAACGTTTCGTATGCCTTATAATCCCTTCACTCATTTCTTCCATGTGCGCACAATTGGGGCAACTGAGTGGCCAATTAATGTGCGATCAATTTAAAGTGCACTTCGGCGAATTGGATTCTGTTCCAAGGAGAAAAAGCACAACTACACCTCCGCGAAGTTTTCACAAAAGAACAAGGAGTTCAATATCAACCGCAGGAACCAGAAACATGTCAAGTTGGGCGCCTACGACCCAGTAGCTGTATATCAAACAATGCCAATGCATCTGTAATTGCTGACGATGAACATATACTTATATTTTACCTACTTCCATGCAAGAGCATCGGATTTATGTAAGCTTTGATCTGAACCCTTTAGGGTGCAGCCTCTAGCAGGTCTAGAAATATACCTATTTATTTATTTATTTATGTATGTGTAATGTCATGTTATGATTGCTAGTCAATATGTGGCAGGCCATTCAGCGCAGGGAACAGGATGGTTTCGTGCAAACCATTGTTGAAAGGGGCTTACTTACACACGTGCGCTTTACTCATAAGCAGCAATTTCAACTGTTTCTTTGATTTTCCCACGTTTTGTGCTTGGATGCAAGGCATAGTACAAATAAATAAATATATAGTTTATTCTCGACAAAGCGAGACCCGCCTTTTGGGCATTAGCAGCATATTGCATTATTGTACATGAAATCGAAATAAGCAGCACCAACAGTGGGAGTATTACAGTTGGAGACAGTAGTGTGGGCCCATACAGCCCAAATGTTGTATGTAGTCTATGTACACAGAATGCGAGAGGTAAAGATAGTATTCAGATCGCTTATATGGTATGTTGCTGAGGAACTAGTCCGATGGTGTCCCGTAAGCAGTGTAGGTCGGTGAGTGAAGTATGAGGAAACGGGTGAAAAATACTTAAGAATAGTGGCATGTCACTAATCAGATATGTAGGCGTTTTCGTGCGAGAGCTGATATATGCACAGAACTTGTAAATGTGGTGTCGGTTAAGTTGCCAATGTGTTTGGGGCGGTGAATGTATTGATTGGCGGGTCACATCCGCCACGTCGCAGTGATGTTAAACAGACATTTGTGGCTTTTTGTAGGGAAAACGCTTGCGAGACGAAGACCCACCACGTCCTGGAACACTGCCGGCTGGTGATATAACATTGGCAAGATTGTATCTGACCAATTACCCGCGCGGATAGTTGCAGCCACGGAACGCCAATTTGTTTCCTATGGCTGTGTAGTCGCCTTCGGAGTCCAGTGCAAGTGGTTGGAGCCGTTGAATTCGGACGACTCAGGTGACTTGTATTGAATTGATCGGTTTCCTAAGTTCTTTAGTGTGTCATGAAGTGCGGGATTTTTCTTTGTTCTTTATTGAATCCGTGCCCATGGGAGTGTCGCAGGTACGTCTTCAGCGTTGTTCCGTGCAGGTAATGTTATCCATGCACTGCTATACGTATGATACGTATAGGAAAAAATGGCTGCTCAAATGCGTGCATCACAAGCAGTATTCCATCTTTACCTTCAGCTGTGCTACTTTTATATCCGCGAGGCCGTTCGAAAGCACGTGTTTGGCGAACTTTTATTCTGTTTCGTAGGCTAATAGCTTCCGCACACTTTATTTATTTTACCGAATGGCTGCAATAGATGCGGAGACCGAGTATGCTACCTTTCCGACATTAACACAGTTTTATCTTCCTGCAGGATCTCAGCCTACTTCAGAAGACAGATCCGCAGTTTGTACTGTATCCAACATCTCACTGGATGTTTATCCAACGGTCGTGGGCGAACTACGCTTAAGCGGGATTGGTGCAGTTTGGGAACACTACCAACAACCGTGTCAAGAATGCCAATCTTAGCTTGAGGAAAACAACGCATGCTGCCAACCGCCTTGCTGTGGCTGTATATAGTGTGGAAATTGTTTGAGGTCCTACTGAAAAAGTTTTCAGCTAGTGTGCATACTTTTGTGACAGACACCAGGTGTTTGAAGATGAAGGCTACGCCTACGTGCAGATGTTGGTAGGCCGTCTGACAACGTTAGCTGGCACCCTGGTTATGCGTCATCTGGCAACACCGAAGTCCGGTGCCGTGTACTCAGACATTGGGGCAGGACTGGTATGCCATCGTGTATGTTTCTACTTCCCCAGTTTGCTGTTCAAGATAAACCTACCAATGAGACATCGACCGCGCAAATGGCACGTGCACCTGCGGACTTAACGGCAAATGTGGCTACCATGCTTCCGGTTAATGATGTAATATAAGGAAAATCAACATCCGGTGGGTAAAATAGCACAGGTTTTCATTCCTTTTAGAAGATATACCCATCAGTGGTCGATGGTTAACGAATTACATGCCGGAGGAGTCCATGGTGCTTCGGACTTTAAAGATAGCGACCGCAGGGCAGCCCAATTCCAACGTAGCAAAACTCCTTGCTTGGCTTAAGTACCTGCAAGACGTGAACCTCCATGCGGTATACGGGTTCATCCAAGCCTCATTTAACAAACTGATAAAATTATTGCCGTAAAACCAGGTGCGACCGTCGAAAGTGATAAGTCACACTGCTAACCAACGCGTAAGCATCCGCGGTGGCACAAAATCCGTACGTCGACTACATTTTGCCTCGCTTGTGATGAACCTGTTGCGGGTAAAGGCGTTCATTGCGTGCACAACCGGCTACTGTATCACCGTAAATGATTGCTTGCGAACAAAATCAATGGTTGCCAAGTTTGCTCCGCGGACATAGTGCTAGTTACACATACCAAGAAGCCTTCATATAGCAATAACATACGTCATCATCCTTCATTATGCACATAAGCTAGAGGTGGAAAAACACCTTCGCTATTGTGCCGCAATACATGAAGGAAATACATACATACATATAATACAATACACAAAGGAAAACTAGATACAACAGATGCATGCCAGCTGAGCTACCAGCAACGGATAGGCATCGTTCCGATAAGCTACCAGCCAGCTACTAGGCAAAAAGAAATGAAGTATTATGTTTTACCCTAGGAAATGAGATCGTAGGTGGAGGGGAGCTAAAATAAATAAATAAATAAACTTTTGTTCTCGACCATGCGAGACACACCTTTACAGGCGTGATCATGTTTAGCTAACAGTGTGATCAAAAATGTACAAAAGTACATGTTTGGCATAACAGTATATGTAAGTGTATGGGTGTATATACGTATGTAATTGTGTATGAATGTAGCTTGTGTCTTTGAATGAGGGATGAGGAGGGACAAAGAAACTCATAGTACAAACGCCACTGATGTCGGCTTCTTGCCATGTCAGCAAGTGTATCCAGCCAACCGTGGTCACCGTCTTGTTTTGACCCCAACCAGGGAGCCTTGACGCTCCAACCGAGGCTAGCTCAGAAGTGAGGGACTTCATTCGTCTGGACCAAGTCATCGCGTGGTCACCTCTCCTCTGCTTCCACCCACATCCCCGGTGTGCAAACAACGCACGTCGAAAGAGTCGGTGGGCTGGCATGCATAACACTTGGCCGAGCCATCGGAGCCTGGTGCGAGAACTAACGGTGCTGAGCGGTTTATTCTCTTTTTCTGGGCCGTAAACAATGCATCGAACACGCTCGTTACTCACGCGGTGTTTCCACCAAACGTGAGCCAAACTGCGAAGGCACCGATGGTCGAACGTAACCAGCCTCTTCATGTCCGCCGACCTTAGGGGTCAGGTTTCGCAACCGTACAGTAAGGTCGAACATACCGCTGCATTATACACTCTACCCTTCATGGCGAGCGTGATGCCGCGCCGCCGCCATAGGTGGTGAAGGTTAGCAAAAGCACTTCGAGCTTCTGCCATACGGTTCGTGCTCTCGTCTTCGATCCCAACGGCGCTGATAAAACTTCCCAAGCAAATGAATTTCTGAACGACGTCTAATTGATCCCCACCACGGCTCAGAGCAGGAGGCGATCCCTGCCAATCTTGGAGGAACGCTTTGCACTTCGATAGTGCAAAGCAAAGCCCGAAGCGGCTGACAGCCAATGCTAATCTGTCCAGCGCGGCTTGGCACGTCCGAGAGCTGTCACAGATGAGGGCAATGTCGTCTGCATACACCGAGTCAAGCAGTCGTTCTCCTGGGAGTAGCTCCACACCTTCCAAGTCATGTCCTGTAAATGCAAACGCCATGACTTCGTCAATAGCGAAGCTGAAGAGGAAAGGTGACAGCGAGCATCCACGTTTCACACAGCTAGAGATAGTGAAAGGTGGCAACAGCTTGCCGTAAGCCTTCCCTCTGCCCGTGCTACGCGCATATAATGCTTGGATAATATTTACATATTTCTCGGGCACACCTTTCCTGAGTAGACAATTCCAAAGGGCACATCGATCAACCGAATCGAAGGCACCTTTGATGTCGAGGAACACGACTACGGTGGGCCGTTAATATGTGTGACAGTGCTCCAACAACTGACGCAAAATTAAGATGTGGTCAACGCAGCAACGATCTCGCCGAAACCCGGCTTGCTCTTCACGAATCTGGCTTTCACGAGCGCCAGTCAGTCTGTGAAGAATCATGGAGGCGAGTAATTTGGAGGCGATGGAGATCAGACTGATTCCTCTATGGTTGCGCATTCCGAGCGCGAGCCGCCTTTGAAGATGGGAACAATAACGGAGCGGCTCCAGTCGGTTGGGACAATCTCCTGCTCCCACAGTTGCACTAGTAATTCAGGTAAAGCATCAACAGGAGCAGAGCCTTCGAATTTGACGAGGGCTGGAGGAAGATCATCTGGTCCCGCGGCTTTGTTCAACTTCTACAGTCCGATCTCACGTTCGACTGCTGAGCGAGAGGGTGGATCCAAAGGGACAGCCCACGGAGCAGGGCGATCAGTGACCGGCGAATCGAACAATTCTAGCCGATTAAATTGCTGTTCAAAATGCTCAGCCCAACGCTCCAAACGTTTTGAAAAATTGTGGATAGGCTGTTCATTCTCATCACATATGGTTTCACTAACACCAGGTCTCCGGCTGCCCGATTCCCTTAGCAGACGGAATATCTTACGATGGTTGCCAAGGTCAGCGGCCACTTCCATCTCTGAAGCACGATGTGGCCACCAAGATTCGCGGTCTCACTTCAGGCTAACACGGAGTCATGCCCGGAGCTCTTTGCGTGTTTCATTGTGTTCGCTTCCAGCCTGAATATGCCGGCGAGCATTTATAAGTTCCAGAGACCGCCAAGAGACCCAATATCTATGTTGGCTATTAGACTTACCACATGAGGATTTGCCTGCTGCTGGTAAGGTCTGGCGAACATGTGAGCAGTGACAATCAACTGTCTCCAGTGAGCGATTACTCAACTCACATGTCAGCGTACTTCGATAGGCATTCAGAACAGCTGGCTTTGTCAGTTGGCTGGTGTCAATGCGCTCACATCGTCGTCGTGGGCGTCCGCCAAAGCGCATCCGCATGTCAGCACATACAAGTGCATGATCGGTGTCCACACATGTGTTCCAAATCGAGCGACAATTCTGGATGCAGCCTCTCCAGCGGTAACTAATAGCAATGTGCTTGATCTGTGTCCAATTCTGGTTCGAGGCTGGTGGGCGTCAAGTCACCCTCCGGCGGGCGCTGTGTCGGAAATTAGTGCTCGCAAGAAATAAGCGAGCATCTTCACACAAATGAAGTAACCGCTCACCGTTATCATTACGGGAGCCTACACCGGGCTGACCGCCCAGATGCAGCTCATCAGTGGACAAGTTTTCAACTTGTGCGTTCATACCTCCCGCCAACAGAACAGTGTTCATGCTTCTTCTGTGGCGAAGGAGCTGAGTCAGTTGGCGGTAGAAGTCGTTCTTTACCGAATAATCGCTACAGTTTGTGGGCGCATAGGCAGCGATGATGAATAGACACCTATTAGTCCCGCACGACTTCGAAGCTTTAAACGAGCCAGCCAATCGGACCGCACACATCCGGCTACTGATTGGAATCCAATCAACCAGAGAAGCTTCAGCCCGGGAACTCAGGGCAATGCCAACACAAGCTTGGCCAGTGCTCGAAGCTACATCGTCACCGGATAGGCGCAATGAGAAAATACTGCTTGCGTCAAATTAAGCAGAACGCAGAGTGAGCACAGTGCTCCAGTCTTGCAGGCGAGCCTCTGATAAGCAGCAGATATCGATCGAGAGTGTCACTAATGTTTGGCAACTGCTGCCTGTTGACCGACCTGAAGCGATGTGCATACATTGAGACATGCCAATCTGAAGGAGGATCGAAGGCTCCAAATGGAAGCCGATGAACTGAATGGACCGCTTGGTTGGACTTGGGCTTGTTGACAGAAGAGGAGTGACGCTCCGCGTTCACATGTGTGTTGAAATTAGAAGATAAATGCCTAGCAAAGCATGTTGGGGGAGGGCCAAGAATCGGGGGGTTGAAAACTGGGGGGAATATAAGTGAAGTTGGAAGGGAACGGGAAGAGTGAAAAAGCTTAAGGTGGGAAATAAGAAGACGGGAAGGCTTGAGCAGTAGCATACAAACACCATCCGCCCTGCTCGATGCAGCAGATAAGGCACCGTTGATTATCCACTGCGGTGACCAGCGCATCAGCAGTTTGTTAAAGATAGGATTTGCGGTACTGCGTGGGCAGGATACCGGCAGGTTGCCCAGGCCTAGACAGGAGAACGATTAGGGTACTCAACCAAAGTCTTTGGTTCAAAAAGCTGATCGCAAGGAAACGGGTTTGGCGATGGGCTATAAGGAGTCCGTTTTATGGAATAAGGAGCCACCCACATTCCAACCCCCAACCTGGAGGACCAGGATGCTGAGTTGGTCTGGCCTCTAACCATTGACCAATCTGGTATGAGTGACTCTGAAGGTGCAAAAGCACCACCCAGTATCGCTCAATGGATCGCGGAGGCACACAAACCATCGCACCACGGAAAGGTCCAGCCTCATTGCCATGGAATAACGTACGTGAGTTAGGATCAAGTAATTTAGGTTCAGCTTCGCGTTGTACACCATCTCCGGATTTAACGATTTCATCCACCTCATCTACTTTCCCCGCGTGCGAAGTCAAGCGCTTTTAAATAGCCAGTTACCTCCGCGCAGATACTTCGGAAGGTTGTGACGCGGTACCCAGTTTAGCTATTTATAAGTGGCACAGGGTACAGTCCACGCACAAGGTATGCCTAGGCACTTACGAACGGATGTACAGTCAAAATAAATGACACAAACACTGACGGAGCTGCAGCCTATCTGCAAACCTGCATTTGAGTAAGTCCTAATATATTGTTAGCGGCATCCTCCTCAATGTAGGTCTGGATTCCATTGTAACTAACCCTTTAGAATGAAGGAGCACCGTTTTATGGAGGACTTCCATGATTTGCCTGCCAGACAGTAAGTCCTGTGCCATGGTCATTACACCCCTGCAGCGGATGATTATAAATTTGCCCAACTGCTGAAAGATCAGCAGGTAAGAACGCAAGCTTGGCTCTTCAAAGGTCCACCTCCTGTTTTACTTCGGTATGCTTCCGCTTGCCAACCCGATGCAAATACTCGATTGACGGCATTGCTTGGAACCTTCGGCAAATGAATCGGACGGGGCCCCTGTAATCTTCGCAGGCATAACCCAATTGCTGTTTAACTGTGCCTCAATTCCCTTGTTTTCCATGTTCATAATGATTTCCTTTATGAACAGTACTTTTATCTTACGCCTTAGTGCTCCACTGTGTTGAAATGAAGTATATAACGTGTTCGGCACCTTTGCGTGAGCCCTTTGAATGGGTCTGAACGACGACATTTATCCGTGCCCCTAAGTTTCTTAACGGTTCCGTTGTTATATGCATGGGATCATATCCACATCGTAACAGTGCTGTTTAACAACTAAATATAGATGCTTCCAGACGGACATTTTTAGTGCTCTTGCAGTGAGATTTGTGGCCCACTGTCTGAAGGGGTACACGAAGCCTTTGGTGCAATGTACAAATGATCTGGCTGGCGTTGCTAGTGTTAGTAGAAGGATAACTTTTACGCTACTACAGCCATGGCACACGACACCTGTGGTGCTATGTACGGATGCTCCGTGACCGAAATTATTAGTGCTATTGCAGTAACAGACATATTGTAGCGAGAACGACACGACAGGGTGGTAGACGTTTATTGCACACCGAAAATAGGCACACTCGGGTCTCACGCGCCATCGAATATCGCCTAGATTGCGGTCCCACAACGCAACACAGGTACGGATGTTAGAGACCAGCCAGTCCTTTCGCCTCGGAAGCTCTGACTTGGAAGACCCGCCTTCCTGTTTTCGCCTCGATCTCCACTTATCTGTACCCGATTTGAATCGGCCAGGAGTCGGTCGAGAGTTCATGACTTGCTTGTTGTGGGCTGTGTCAATCGGCTCGGCCTCAGTCCTGTGGGCTGCGCTAGCGGCGTATATGTCTGATTTATCGCGCTGTCCACATATTCCCGCTCCGTAGTTCCGGGCCCAGGCTCGTCGCTAGCCGTCCTTCTCGATCCGCTCTCAGCTAGCTCCGAAGCGCTCCCCCGAGGCATTCATGGAAGCGGCCCCTCTACACCCTCCCCCCCTCAAGGAACTTTCCTCCTCTTGCACCATGGTCGCCGGAGAGCAGCATTTACCCAACGTTTCGTTCCTCCGCAGTCGATTAAGAAGTTGCTCGCTTTCTGGTCGGTAATGGTGTAGGGGTCTTTCCAGCGTTCTCTGAACTTGCTTGCGCCCGGCCCGTCATGATCCGGCCGAACGGTGTTTCGTGACTTGACTCGTTCTCCTATCCTGAATGGCCTCCACTTGTGAGCCGCATGCCTGGCGTCGTAATTGCGCTTATTCCGGGCTTCTCGAGCTTTGGTATCGCTTCTAGCTTTCCCTCGTAGTCGATCTTGATGCCTGCTGGATGTTACCGCTCACCCTGGTTCGGTAGGCAGGTATCGCGCGCAATCCGTGGTTCTCTGCCGAACAGTAATTCGAATGGCCAGACCTTGGTGGTTGATTGCATGCTGGTCCGATACGCGATCAGAACCTGCGGCAAAGCATCCTCCCACGCCAACTTCGTGCAGTTTGTCCACGTCTTCAATGTCCGATTGAACAGCTCGGCCATGCCGTTGGTTTGTGGGGGTACGGTGAAGTTCGCCGTCTCTGGATGCCCCACTTGGCCAACGCTGCCTTAAACGCTTTTGACTCGAAGCAGGGCCCTTGGTCCGTGATGATACACTGTGGGATCCCATACCTTGTAGGCACATTGAATTCGAATACTTGCGACACTGTCTCGCCTGTTTGGTCCTTGATTGGTATGGCTTCCACCCATCGAGTGAAGTGGTCAATCATCACTAGAATGTATCTGTTTCCTGTTCGACTCACTGGTAAGGGCCCAAAGACGTCTAGTCCCCAACACTGAAGCGGCTCACCAACCTCCATCGATCGCATCTGCGGTCTCGGGGACTCCATCTCCCGATTTATTTGGCAGTTTGGGCACCCCGGATGTATGCCGCGACGTCCTTCCTCATGGTTGGCCAAAACCCTCGCCTCCGCAGCAATTCAAAGACCCGCTCGAATCCCATATGGGCGCCAGCATGCGTTATACGCATCACATGTTCTCGCTGATTTGGTGGACCAAACGGAACTTTCCGTCCGTCTACTCCACCACCACGTTATCGTTTTCGACCTTTAAACTGTCCCAGATCTTGAGAAGTTCCTCCACCTCTTCCGATGTGGCCTCCGGTTTGGTGCCAGTCTGTAAATGAGAGCACAACACATTCACGAATTCATCTGTGCTTTGATCTCCCAGCAGGTGCCTCTCCCCCATTGCGATCGCACACACCGCTATGGCATTGTCTGGCTTGATGTCGTCCAAACACGGGCGTGACAACCTATCTGGCAATACATTCTGCGTTCCGTCTACGTGCTCAATTGTGAAGTTGAATTCCTGCAATTTGTAGGCCCATCGCGCAAGCCTTCCCCGCGGGTCTTTCGCACAGGGATGATGCAGGCACCGGCACAGGCTGCATTTGCTGCCATTTTTAGAACATGCGTGACGAAAATTTTTGGCGCTAATGTAGGTAAGATGGTATATGTGCATACGCATAATGCATGGGCTCTTCTGAGTGCATGTTTGATAACTGGCACTACTGTTCTGCCAGTGCTGAGAGACTTATATAGGGTACTGTATCACCAGTACACCAAACCTATGGTGACATGTATAGAGGCTTCGATACTTACACTATTGCTGATAGTGCTAGGAGACATATGTAGGCTACTGTAGCACCAGTACACCAGGCCTCTGAGGATATGTAGAGGGGCTCCGAGACCTACAATCTAGGTGATAGTGGTAAGAGACCTATGTAGACTACTGTATCACCAGTACACCAGGCCGACCGACGCTTAGTGCCATGCCCTTATTTTCATCATCTGATCAGTGAAATTCTCTGGGACTACTACGAAGCCTAAGGATGTGTCGACTATACAAGTCTCGTCTGTTCGGTCTCCGGCTCTCAGAGTTCTCTCAGACTGCCGGGATATTACCGGTGACATTTTAGGACTGAACGATTCGTAATTCGCACTAGAGCTTCCTTGGCTTCACCGCACTTTAGTAGCAAACCTTTTTCATCCTGACTATGGTCTCCTAATTACTCTCACGAGTTACTCTTCGCACTGCCGTCCGCATTCTTCCGCTCATAGCTAATTCTTTAAATTTCCTTTTCTTCTTGGAACGTTGCTTTACCTATGTTGCTCCCGCATTCGGTCTCAACCTAGTTGTCCTTAGTCTCACCTAAGATGCTGCTCGCATTCGGACTGCTGTCATCAGCATTGGTTTACCTGTTACTCTCCAACAATTATATTAATCGCTTAACTTTGTCCACCCGCTTTGTTATCACCGTCTCTTGACCCTGCGCGTGCAGATCCTTCTTCCTACCTAGTAGTTGTAGTCTGAGTCACACAGCGACGTAATGTAAAGAACGCGCTTGCAAATCATGTATACTAAACAAAATGACACAAGTTTTAATGTATCATAGGCACCGTTGCGCGCCACCAGTCTGTGTTTGTGCTTCTTGATTCATTACCGTGTTTCTGTTTGGCCGCCACTTGTCCGTTGCCCTTTTTCTCCAGAGATTTCCACAGATACATCCGCCAAAACAAGAAGGTTTATCTACTGGAACTGGTCGACCCACCCTAAATAGCCAGCTGGTTAACATGCTTGCTCTTTTCTCCGGGAGACGAAGAACTCACACATTGTTCCAAATGGAGCTCTTTCCGCCATACTGGAGAAGCTACCACCACGGGGTCTAAACAAATGGGTTTAGCTCGCCTCGTACTCACAGTAGAAAAATTTACTCACCTGGAATAATGTATTTACATGGATCCACTGTTCCACAACCGAAGACAGACAATTCTGGCGTGATTACCTTCACTGCCTCAAACATTCCGATTCTCCAGTCACCTGGAGCTTTTCTGCTGTCATTTCACGGACAGCATTGCGCGCGCATAAGCGGCTTTTCCGATGAGCTTTCATGGAGTTTTCACTTGGCCATGGAGACAAGTACACTTACATTTGAAGGAATTACTAGTCCACTTTGCGAATAGCATTTTTTCCTGTAATGGACATATTCAGACACAAGAAACCACTGCACTCACCGTCCCTATGACAAGTCCAGCATGGATAGCTGGACACGGGTTGCGAGCCGGACAATATAATAGAAAAAGCCGGCCTCTATTAACAATGTGTTTACTCACCTGCATCATTATCATTCGACTCTGCAACTTTTTTACATCATTGACCGGCTTCAACGACTACTGCCGGATCATTACCAAGCCATTCGGCCAACGAAGGAAGAATTTTGGCTTTCAACCGACTGCGAATAATATAGGGCAAAATCGGTCTATACGATGCATAGCCGACTAGCACCACAGTTCAACGGAAGCTATGACAGTGTTCCAGGACGTGGTGGGTTTTCGCCTGGCAAGCGTTTTCCCTATAAAAAGCCAACAGCGTCCGCTTAACAGCACTGCAACGTGGCGGATGTGACTCGCCACAAAATAAAATCACAGCTATACATTTCACACTGACGCAATCCTCAGCCTCCAACATCCAACCTGTGCAACTGATTTTACTAAGAAGAATGCTTTAATGGAGTACAGATCATCCCGGCTTCGTAATGGTCATTGATTGCACCAAACCTTGTTTGGGCTCCCGTGCTCATGGATCACTACATGGCAAATTTAGCCCCCACTTGTATCTTGACGCAACAGATTTTGCGCGCCACAGCGCCATCATGGTTCTTGATTTGACTATTACCTGACAATATGCTCGCTCATATGGACTACATCTTTTCGTTTTTTCGTTCATTTAAACGAAATGTTTTAATATTCCAAAGAAGCTATGCTTGTATGCATATTTGATCATGCCTTTAGAGGTGTGTCTCGTTTGACAGAGAATATACCATTTATTTATTCATTTATTTGTTATGTATATAGGCTCCGATAGCCACCTCATTGCTGCTAGTGCTAAGGGCCCCGTGTAGGCTGCTGTATCATCAGCACACCAGGCCTGTGATGATATGTAGAGAGGCTCCGAGGTCTACATCCTTCGTGATAGTAGTAAGAGACCTATACAGGCTGCTGTAGCACCAGTACACCAGGCCTGTGCTGACATGTATAGAGGGTACCATACCAGCATACTGCACGCTTCCGTATGCTTTCAACTCTCCCACAACTGGCTGCCTGAACGCACCAGCCACTGCCTAAGTATATCATCATAACAGGATACAATGTACGTTGTGAAGCCGTATTGCTGTCAAACTTCTGAATTTTAGTTTCCATCCTAGCCGTTGGCACAATTTCGCTTCATCTCAAATGACATCCCCTAGGCTTGTGATGCCGCATCGTCTATAACCAGCCAACTTGCCAACATGTTCATCCCTTCCTCACATGCTACAGGTGGCTGTGGACTTACATTGCTATCATTACACTCAACATGTGCGCATATGTCAGCATTTCAAAACTAGTGAGGCCCTGCCTACCGCGGTGTGTACTTCCTCTACTCAGCTTACAATTGTAGTGGCATATCGAGTTCCTGGCAGTATCTCCGGGAGCGTATTGGGTATATTTTTACTGAGGCTGTCCATAGGTGTCTATTTAATACCTGGTGGCGTTAACCGTCCTGAAGTCTGCTACGCTGATCACATTAAGCAACGAGTGACAGGGGCACAGCCTCCTTGGATGGATGCCACAGGTAAATGCCTGCTCAGGAATCGCTCTAAGTGCTGCCCAACTTACCAACCGACTTCTTCAAATAACACATAAGGAAGCTACAAGCGGTTAGAAAAAGGTAAGCTACATACCAGGGCTGCTCTGCTTCAGTAGAAGAAGGGTTTGGCTGACGCAGCCACAAAAATCCAAAGAACATGCCTGTTTACAATATCGCTCGACAGCCGCGCCTTAACCTCTGAATGGAAGTAGACAGCAATCCGTCCCATTTTTAAGAGCGGTAACAGCTTAATGCTCTAGAACCATCGTCCTATCAGCTTGACACTGTGGCAGGTAAGTTGTTTGAAATACAGATCAGGGATTCGGTGACTAACGCTATTTACGCGCTTTTCGTTGACATCGCGAAAGCCATTGATACCGTCCCACATCAGCAACCCTCATTACAGCTGAGATCGTATGGGATACCTGGAGCCTAACCATCGATTCGATGCCAGCGTTTCGTATTGTGGTACTGTGTTTCATCCTTTAGCTTTATTTACTGAAATTTGTTGAATAAACCTACTTTTACCACTGTGTTTATCTACTGCATTAGCAACTACCTCAATTGACTTATCTCCCGTGCATAATCCATAATTGTGCTTTTCTTCCGTAACGATCGGGAAGTGACGGAGCTGACAAAGGACCTTCCGCTCTCTACCACCTAATGATCCAGTGCTCCTTCACTGTCGTGATATATGCTACGACTGCAGCGTATTGCAGGCACGTATATTAGATATACAGATAGCTCGATGTATTCAACTCACGAAGACAACTAATTTTCTAACTGTTAGTGTAATTACTCCTTGAGTTCATTGAGTGGTAGAGAGCAGAAAAGAGGTCACGCGTCAGCTCCTTTACTTTCGCGTGAACCGTAATGCTTTCTGTTTCCATTACCTGCCATTTCACTGTTACCTGTCACCGTCTATTACCCTTCTAAGTAGCATAATACGGCCACAAAACTTTCCAGAATATCGACCATAATATTCTCCCTACGAAAATGATCCTACCGGTGTGCATCAATGAATGGACAGTCATTTTGACTGTCACTAAACTACTCGCAGCTGCAAGGGGCATAGCACTTTATTACTTCGTTTTCTAATGAAGCAACAATGAAGGTGCGTAATATTTGCCCACCAAATACTACCTCATCGTCCTTCTCATTTATCAACGTCCCTCACAAATTACCTCTTACTGTAACCTGCAAGCAGGGAAGAACACCAAGGGTTGAGAACGAAGTTCCAGTACACAACACCTAGCCTCCACAGAAGGTAAGCAACATGAGTTAAATTGAAACAAAGAAACTTTTCGTTAACAAATGTCATCGTGTACTTGTCCACCAACGGTAATTGAGCAGAAAAGGTGCTCTGGAAGGCAAAGGTGCGAGAGTGCCGTTAATGCCACGATTCAATTTTAGACGCACGCCATAGCAGTTTTGATCCTTATCTATATTAACTGCGTTTCATTTTGCTGCCAACCATTACCAATAGTAACCATTATACTGGTACATCAGAACACCGATTTTCAGGTTAAACGGACTAGAAAGTACACATCGGCAAGCAATTCTTAACACGTCCATGCAGCTAATCGCATAGCATCGCCATCTTGAATCCACACTGTTTGCTGTGCCACTAGTGACTAGCAAGCTCATGACCGAGCAGAATTGCAATAAACAGTTATTAATATTCGGCATGACCGTTTTCAAAGCCGTGTGTACGCGGGATGGTCTAATATTTGTAAGGGGGAAAGGGTTTCGCGGTCAGTGTCTTCAGTGACACCCAAATGTTATGAATTGCTGCATGGAATATTGTTAATGCTGATGTTATGACAAGCTGGAAACTGAAAGATAATGGTATATGGATTTGCTTTCTTGAAACGGTTTTGCTAATTTAATATGATGACTACCGATGTAGTTGAAGGTCACGGCGTATTCGAAAGCAGAAAAATGTTATATAAAGGTGTTGTGTGAAAAGATCTGTTTTTGGGCGAAGGTAGTGTGTTTGCAGTTTAGTCTTATATGCAATGGTTATGCTTGCATGAAGCAGCTGGTCAATGGAAATTTCTATTTTTGCTAACAGAGATAATGAATGCCTGTCCGAATTTTGCATTGTTCTTTTGAAATCACAGTCAATGCGGCGTTACTTGTTCTCCAAAATGGTAGTACTTGTGATGTTGAAACAGCGGAATCATGAATGTTCCTTCAGGGGTACGTTATTGGTTGAAGGCATTATTTCCTTAAAATATTGTATTGTCCAATAAGGTGAGCAATTAGGTAACTGATTACAGAAGAGTAGTAGGGGGAGTTGAATGGTATAGGTAAAAATTCGTCATATCTAGACTCACTCAGGTAACTGTTTGAGGGTATCCGGGAATGTTAAGGAAGGACGGTCATATGAATGATTCATGAATGCTATACTTAATGCATCTACCAAATGTACGGTGCTAATGTGTAATCTCGGTTGCTGTGCGGTGTTCCTTCTAAGATGTATATTTGTAAATTTAAGGACATGTAATGAAGTATATACTAGTATACAATGTAAAAAGGAATGCATGGATTAAAATGCAATCTATATGTAGGTGTGTATACATATATATATATATACATATATGTGTATATAAATAAATGTATGTGTATATATGAACATTTAAGTAAATTGTATCGTGAGTATACTGATTTGACTACGCATATAGATATTCGTATTCAAACCATTATACTCAATATATTATTTACTTTAATCTTCATATATGCAGATATATATACATATATCTAAAAATATATGTGTACGTATACCTACACATAGATTGAGACCTGGTGAATTATGTATATTTATACGTGAGCCTTTATATATATTTATGTATGTATTACACTGCGGCCGTGAATTGGCGTAAATTAAGCATTTCTCCCTCGGTACAGTGGCGAAACGTATTGAGCTGGAGAATGCGATGGCTGCACGCCTGTGTGATGTGGAAGGAATAGTCACAGTGGGCGACCTGTGGCACCACATTCGTGACCAGGTGACAGCTGCTGCTGAGGACACCATCGAGCGCGCAAAGTGTGAGCGGCCTGAATGGGTTGATGAGAACAATGCGACGATTGGAGCATTGGTGTCGGGTAAGAATGCAGCATTTGCTGCACATGTCGCAGACCCCAGTGACTTGGGGAAGAAGAGTCAGGTTCGCAAACTTCGACAGCGACGGACCCGTGAGCTCCGTCGCATGAAAAATGCATGGTGGACAGAGAAGGCGAAGCAGATGGAATGCTGCGCCGAACGCCGCCAACACAAGGTATTATTTGACTCCTTGAAGTTGGTGTATGGACCAAGATTGGAGCTGCTGAGGACGCTGATCGATGGTAGTTCAGGCGCTACCTGCACACAGACGGCAGACATAGTGCAGAGCTGGCGAAAACACGTTGGCTGTCTCTTGCACATTCGTTCAGAGATCGACTGGCCTACATTACACTGCCTGAAGCAGCACGACATGAAGACGAGTCTGGCGGACACGCCAACACTAGATGAGACGCAGAGAGCCCTTGCTCAGCTGCGAACCGGCAAATGTGCCGGAGACGACGGGAGCCCGCCTGAAGTATTGAAACACTGCGGACCCGCTTTGGTGACTGCGCTGCACCACTTGGGGCAACGCGTATGGATTGAGAAGGTGCCTACTTAGCTGAAGGATGCTCTTGTGCTGCCACTGTACAAGGGTAAAGGGAGCAAGCAACGTTGCTTCTTCCTGATGAGCCTCCTTTTGATGAACCGACGTTTGATATTGATCGCCCCCAGTAGCTTCTCGTCAGTTTAGGCTAAGTTTTAATCAACACTCTACAAAGATTTTGCCGGCCTACCTGACCTATAGTGTTATTAATTTATGCCACATTGACCCCGCATGCCTGGTATCGCCAACACTTTATGATCGTCATGGGTCTCACGTTGTTGGAGGGGCTTATATTTTTTGATGTTTTACAGACGTTGCTGATAAACTGTGATTGAAGTAGGGGTATTTTTCTGGGCTTTCAAGTGTTGTCCACCTACCTTGGTATTTTTCGGGAGTATTGTTTTTCTTTTTTGTCGTTTTAAGCATGCTGCGATCAATATTTGACCTGACCGACTAGCTAGAGAAATATTGTGCTCGTGTTTAGATCTCAATCATATTTTACTTGGGGTAATTGGTGCATTCTATAAATTCTTCCATTATCCTTCTCGCCTACAGCATTTCCCTTCCCCTATTCTGCTTTAGCTTTTATTCCTACTTTTCACTTATTTTGGCCTGAGCCCTATGGATAGTCTCTTTTAGTCGACCGCGGATTCATGCACCGTGCACATATTCACTCACACATCTCATGTATGAATTCCCCATCACTGCACATCGACGGAGTAACAAACAACATTCCACAACTAACAATGACAACCTCCGCCATACTTTCGACTTCTCACACTGTGTTGCAAAATTACACCTGTAATATCTGGCACGCTCTTTTCTCGAAGGCTGCTGGTCTTACTCGGCATACCGGATACCACAAACGACATCCCAACGATCTACGTATGCGCGGTGCTCCGGTGACGTCATGCCAACAATGCAATCGTCAATTCGCCTCAGCAAGAGCGCTTACCACTCCCTCCCGCCAGGCACACCCCACTATTTACCAAGATATGCTGTCATCCCGAACAGCCATATCCTCAGTACACTGGTCTGCGGAGGAAGATGCTCAGTTATTACTGCACGCAGCTCATTTAGGCGAATCTGTAGCTTCACTAGCGCAGCTACTGCCACTTTTAAAAACTAAACTACCCTTCCGAACGATGACAGCAATAAGGAAACGGCTCCAATTGCTAAAATGGAAACGCCCTCCAGGCCGCCGCTTCATCGCCGCCAATCTCAACAGCCGTTAACACCCACGACGGGTGTAACCGATAATATTACTGAGGACACAATCAGTAACCACAGTCCGGAGCAAAACACACCGAGCTTACCTGTGATATTCTTAGCATCCAAAGAGACCGCGTCACCCACACCAGAGAATCGATCACATCGCTCCTCTGCTCCTGTTGCGCCTTCCACCGCCTCAGCATCCTCTCGTACATCATCCAGCTTGTCATCTGCCTCTGACAGCAACAAAGAATTGGAAGTACTTTATACTTGGAAATATTTTACTCGTCGCCAGCCGGCTATTTCGCACCTCCACTGTCGTCCCGGATCGCCCAACAACCCTTTTATCACCAACGTCCCAGATTTTAACCCCTCCAATGACCCGAATGCCATTTTATACAAGCCCAACTCGACGCCCCCTCACCATAGCCGCGGATAGGGGCCTATGAACGGCCCGCGGCGCAGGCTCCCACCTGTTTCCCTTCATCCCCTGCCCTGCAGAGACAGAGCAGTGGATTTGCTGGTTGCTCTTTCAACGAATCAAACGGACCGGCCTCTGCCGACTCCATAGCCAGCTCTCGGAACCGCGTCCACCCGTCACCCACACACTCACCCTTATCACCCATATCCCTACCATCGGGATCACGACAACCATGTGTACTACTTGATCGCCTCCCTCAGTTGCTGCCATCACCACGACGAAGAGTTTCTCCTGCTGAAGCTACTTTATAAACATCCAAATCTCCCGCCTCCGACCCGGCGACGATCTCTGACGTACTCCAGCCTCCCTCTTGTTCACTGTGCTCGAGGACGTTTAAATCTAGGAGCGGCCTGCGGCGCCACTTGGCGGCCCATCTCAGGAACCCTACGAGTTTACTTACCACAGCCGCTGCCAGGAATACTACCAGTTTCGAATGCCCAGCATGTCACCGTACGTTTTCGACTAAAAATGGCCTGTCTTAGCATTGGAGGCATCAGCATCCTGTCAGTTACAATGCAGACTGTCTAGCCCGACTACCGAGACAATCTTACAACTGGTCAGCCAGGGATGACAAATCCCTACTTTTAGCAGCCTCACGTTTTGCGGTTACGTCTCCTTCTTTAAATATCCTTCTAGAACGACTGAGGCGTGCCTTCCCCTTTCGCACCAGGGACGGTATCAGAAAACGCTTGCAACGACTTAGATGCTTCTTTCATCAACACCACACAACGTCCACTTCAATAGCGTTTCCGCAACCATCGACTGAAACCAAACATCCAATCACGCCTCCAGATGGAACCGTACCAGCGTCAACCTTCTCAACCATAACTTCCGATGAATTCCATCAACCTCAGCCTACATTAACTACTAACTTGGGTGTGTCTACACAAACCCCTCGAGAATCGTACGAAGGCAATCCTGCGGTGACCACCGCCTCCTCTGACGCTGATTTGCGTTTCAATGTACCATCCCCCACTGCCTCGATACATTATTCAACCTCGCCTCACTCATCTGCAGCGTTAGTTCCAGAGACAACAGTATACCCTCAGGATCAGTCGTCTACTATAAGTTTCTCTAGCGAAACTTCAGCTGGTACCATGGCCCCTCCGTCCACTACGTGCTCCACGGCCATTGCGGTACAGGATCAATCAGAAACTTCCAATTCTAATTACGAAGCTTCCATTGTGTCCGCGCCAACACCAGTATTCCGCACTCTGCTGCTAGCTGCCCAACAGCTTCTTTGCAACTGCGCCTCTCCTGCCAAGGAGGAACAACGCATACTTCGGAACCTGGTGAATTCATTCGCTACTGATGGATCGGGGATAGCATTTATTGTGGCCCTAAACGATGTGTGTGCTACTCTCTTTCACACAGATGGAGGCCTTCGATAAAACGTGTACATACAGTTAAGAATCGAAACAATCAGTACCGGCGACGCCTACAATATGGCCATGGTCAACGTCTTTATCATACCCACCGGAAAGACGCTGCAAGTACGGTGATTGACGGAAGATGGCGCACTGACTTTCTTAATGAAGACGAGAACATTCCAGGTTTCACGGAATAGTGGAAGAATGTCCTCTCCAGACCTTCGGCTAATGATGAGCGCGCACCGCGTCGATTCCTTCCAGCGAATGATGACTTGGTAAAGCCAATCTTCCTGGAGGAGATGCAAAGTGTTCTCAAACAGATGCGGGGTTCGGCTCCCGGTGTAGACCGCATCAAGCCAGCCGATATATCAAGGATGGATCCCTAATTTGTAACTTCTTTGCACAACTGTCATCTTGCTTCCTACCCATTTCCCATCCACATGATCACTGCTCGGATCACCTTCGTACCAAAAGTTTCCCAGCCCATCTCCCCTGACCAATTCCGTCCAATCGCAGTTTCATCTGTCTTCACACGCCTTCTTCATCGTATTGGGTTCCGACTTTCCCTACCGACCGCCTTCAATTTGGTTTTCTTCGTAAAGATGGCGCTTTCGAAGCCCCGTCCATACTCCATGCTGCTCTTCGCCATTCTCATTCTTCTCGTACCCCCTTTCATTTGCGACAGTGGATATCTCGAAGACGTTCGATTCCATTTCTCCTTACTCCTCACTTCGATCTGCAGCTGCTTTCGGAGCCCCCTCGCTATTATTAGATTACTCGGCATCGTATTACAGCTCCGCGTCCTCAATCTTTAATGATGTCAAGCTTCATCCTGATAGAGGGGTCCGGCAAGGAGATCCGCTTTCGCCTTTGCTCTTCATAATGTCCCTAGATGAAGTTTTACACGGAGTCGCCACTTCGCCTTGGATATCACCGGCTGGCCCGATTGAGTACCTCGCTTACGCGGACGACGTGATCATATTTGCTCAAGACCGCATTTCTCTGGGAGATCACCTTCAGCGATTCCATCAACGACTGCAGTGCGTCGGCCTCAACCTCAACCATCTAAAATCTTTCTCGGTAAATATAATTGTTGATGGCGCTCGCAAACGAACTATGCTGGATACGAATGCTTTGGACTGTGGTTCTATTTTTATTCCCTCCAATCAGCCCGATGAAAAGTTCAAGATGTTGGGCCTGCCTTTTAACTGGAAGGGTAAGCTCCCTCTAACAGTAATCGACGATATTACTGTGCGACTTAACGAAGTGACCAAAGTACCGTTTAAACCACAACAGCGACTTGTGATTCTAAGGACCTATCTGCTCCCAAAGCATGTTCATCAGTTAGCTCTGGCAGTGGTTCACCGGAATACATTGAAGCGGTTGGATCGCATTGTCAGATCACACGTCAGAAAATGGCTGCGCTTACCGTCAGACACCACCATTGCATATCTTCACGCTCCCATTGCAAGCATTGCTTTGGGTATTCCGTGTCTGTCAACGGGTATTCCCCTGCTACGGAAGGAGAGGCTGGAACGACACCCAGCCAACTGCCATCCAGTGACCAGTTAGGCGATCCGGGACCCTGCAGCCGCTGCCATCAATCGTCTAACGCGCTCCACTGTTACCATCGGTAATCGCGTCGTCATGGATAAAAGCTCAGCTGCGGATGCCTGGAGGGGATGTTTTTTTTGATTCAGTGGATGGCTCTCTCCCTTGCGAAACGTGGTCACGTCACCTTCCGCTCACCACTGGCTGAGGGACCCACCAGGATTTTTCCACGTCTTTTCATACGGGGTGTCCAACTACGGGGGGCGTTCTTTCTACCAAAACGCGATGGAGCAGAGGCAGATTTACAAATGACCCGGCTTCTCTCAACTGCCGCGAGAGCTGCGGACAAAAAGAGACTCTCTCACATGTTCTTCAGGCGTACTGCATCACGCATGATATCCGCTGTAAACGTCAAAATGAAATTGCCCAACAGATTGCTAGGCAATTGCGGCGCCGAAGCATTATACATTGTTATGGAGCCGAGGATTCCGACAGCCACCTCCTTCCTCAAGCCAGACCTGCTTGCGGTTAAAAATTCTACGGTTCACATTGTGGACGTGGCCATCTGTGACGCGTACCGAATGGATTGTACTTATAAACTGAAAAGTGGATAAATACGGATCAGGGGAGAATGCCACAGCCATATCGCGATACATGCGTGAACAGTTTCCTGAGACGACAAATACTGTTCACCACCCAGTCGTTATAAATAATCGAGGATGAGAAATTCCACCTCAGCCAAAACGTCTTACCGCACTCGGGATGACATCAGTTGATATTTCTGACCTCTGTGTTTCTACTCTTCGTCTGACTCTGAAGGTCTACGACACCTACATGCGTGGTACGATGCTCAAATGAAAAGAGGCCTTGGTTTGAGACCTATGGGCATTTGGAGCCTGAGGTCGGACTAGTCGAAAAGGTTTAAGAATGAGTGCCACAGTAGCAAAGAGATCAAGCGAGACCTAGGATGTTGCGCTGACGCTAGTGGTACCTATACCGCCATTGAACCGATGCGATATGGACCAAAAGAGAGGCCAAACAAGAGAGGGGAACGTAATTGTCAGCTGAAATACATGATAGTGGAGGCGAGAGGCAAAATTCAATCAGAGACCTGAAATTGCAATTATGCAGGGGATCAAGCATACAGGTAATGTAGCAGACGGAAACGAGTATCATGAGGCTCTTACTTATACCAATGAGAACCTTAGCCGATATTGACTGATGCTCAAATGAATAAAGGCGTTGGTTTGAGACCTATGGGCATTTGGAGCTTGAGAGGCCGGACTAGTCCAAAAGGATTAAGAATGAAAGTAGGAAAGAGAATCTAGCGGGGCCTAGGATTTGTCACTGGCGTTAGGTGTACTTAGGCCACTATTAAAGAGTTGCGATAAGGACCAGAAGAGGTGCCGAATACAATATGCAAAGGGTCAGGTTAAGCATAAGGAAGGAGTAGAGTAGGCAACGAAGCGGCTAAGGATGTAAATCTCAACGTTCTAAAAGGCACAGTAAGTGAAATATCTGGATCAAAGTGATGGAAGTCTTGAGGCAGTCTCGTCTAGGTAGGGATAGGAAGGAAAAAGAGAGCAGACTTGCGAATAAGGTGCCAGAAGCAGCCGTGATATGAGGTTAAAATGAAGCAGGAAACTGTTGGATATAAAGCAGTAAAAAGGGGATGTAGGTTGATTCGCTAAAGGTTGTTTGGTCCTGTCTCGCATAGCTCGTCTTCCCTTACTTTGAGGCTTAATAGTTCGGAAACGGTGTTTACGTCGAAGAATCCCCGTATAGCATTGTAGAAGTGTGTACTGGTCATAGATGATCGGATTTACAGAGGTAATTTGTTCCAGGTGTCCGCGTATCTATAAAGGTAGATGTTATGGCGTATGCCACAACCAGCTACCGGCAGACTGAATAACAAGGTCGCGTTGCGCAGATGGTATCGGGTAGCCTCTTCCGTTCGGAAGTGTCGTGTCAGGATCATTTCCTGCTTTTGTTTAAGTTTGTATAGAAACTTAAGGTTTATCTTTAGCCTCCGTAGCCACAGCGGGTTCAGTCCCAGTTGTTTGCATCGACTACGATAGTTCAGCATGTTTGAGCCCAATAGGCGTTTGGTGAAGGAACGCTGTAAGTTCTGGAGTGCAATCCTGTCGCACTTGCGTGAGTTTGTAAGGAATATAAAGCGGTATATTCGAGAATAGGCCTAGCGCACGTTTTATACAGTGTCAATCGAGATTCCAAAAGTGACATGGATTTGAAGATATAGCCTATTTACGATCTAGCTTTAGCTGCACTATAAATTACCTGTTCCGCAACGTTAAAGATATTGGAGTATTGAAACCCCAAATCACGAACAAAGTGGCTAACGGTAAGTGGAGCGCCAATGAGAGTAAGGGTATTCGGTGGCACGGTGCATTTATAAGAGAGAAAGCTGCTTTTTCCTGAGGAAAATTCGAGCTTCCATATTGCGCACCAGTTTGCTAGTGGCTTAAGGTCTCTTTGTATTGTGGATAGATTATCTTTCATATTATCGGAGACGAAGGAAAATACGACTTTGATGTCGTCCGCAAGTAGGAATGGCGTTCCCCAGCGGAAGACTTCGAAGGTGTCATTGACGTAGAGTAAGAAGATCATGGGGCCCAGGACACTTCCTTGGAAGACTCCGCTGGTGACCGTTTTTTTGAAGACGGCGTGCCGCCCAGGCTCAAGGATTGTGTTCGATTTGATAAGTAGGAAGCAAACAAGGAGAGCAGCTTTCCGACGATGCCAAAAGAGGCGAGTTTGGTCAGTAGTTTCAAGTGTGGAACGCGGTCGAATGCTTTTTTCATGTCGATGAAGATGAGGACCGATTTATGCTCTAAGTTTATAGTGTCAGTGACGTTGTTTAAAAACTCAAACATACAAGTCTGGCAGGATTTCGAGGGCAGGAACCCGTGTTGAGACCTATTAATGAGATTACGAGGCAAAAGAAAGTTAAGAATTTCTGCTTTCACCAGTCTCTCCTATTACTCTTGATGTAATGGTTGTGTTGCTGGTAGGCCGATAATTGTCATTGTCAAGACGGGATCCTCGTTTATGACGTGGTAGGACTACAACATGCTTCCAAGCAGCGTGGAAGGTATGGGTTGTCATGGATAGTGTAAATAGATTAAGGAGGAGAACTGGAATATCTGGACCTCCTAGTATCAGCACTACGGATGGAACACCATCGGGACCGGGTATTGAGACATTTTGAGTGTACGAATATCTCGCGTGATTGTGCGTAGGTTAAATTCGATGCTGGTCAGTCTATCGTCAGTGAGCAGGGGTGTTGTAGGCGATGTTGTCGAATCAGGGACCGAAAAAGAGTTGCAAAAGTGCTTGTTGATATAATCACAGAGTTGGGCGGGGTCCGTCATGAGATTGTCATTAGGAAGCGAAAATGAGGCAATTGTTGGATGCTATCTGACCTTCCACATTCATTATAAGTGAATTTTGTTAAAAAGTGCATAATCGGCCATATCCAGTTGCCTGGCCAACGACCCCGTCACGCCCATTGCGAGCAGCCTTGCATATTTCAGTGGTCAGGCCAGGTGTCAACTCGTCCTATTGCTCTATCATCGCCTCATGCAAATACGTCCATTCGGCCGTGCATGTGCTCCCTGGTCGTCATATCGAATTCGCGTGCGTTTGTGGGGCATAACTGTCCACGACCAACTGGACGAGGCAAGTTACGGACTTTGGTATCCGATGGCAACAACCTGCGTTATGCACAGGAGATAGTGATAAGTGTCGTGAAAACCTTGCTATGTTGCAGGAGTAGTGTGCGACTGACATAACACGGAAACAGCAAATTCCTCCTCCTTGCTACTTGGGGATCGTGCTACTGTGCCACCTACTTGTAGCGAGAGGACGCATCCTAAAACACAGACATCTCCAAGTAGCAAGAATGAGGAATTTACTTTTTCCGTCTTTCGTCAGTCACACCCTGACCTTGCAAAATAACAAGGAGTTCGCGACACATCAATGTGTCCTTGCATAACGCAGGTTGTTCCCATCGGATACCAAAGTCTGTTACCTGCCCCGTCCAGTTGGTCGTGTTCAGTTAAGCCGCACAAACGCATGCGAATTCGATATGACGACCAGGGAGCACATGCACGGCCGAATGGACGTATTTGCATGAGGCGATGATAGAGCAATAGGACGAGTTGACACCTGGCCTGACCACTGAAATATGCAAGGCTGCTTGCAATGAGCATGGCGCGATCGTTGGCCAGGCAACTGGATATGGACGTTTGTGCGTTGTTTAACAAAAATCACTTATAATGTATAAAGAAGGTTAGATAGGATCCGTAAAGTACTGGAACTGTTTCTCATCATATGAATGAAACCACTACGCAAGCGATACTCGTGATTCCCTACCTGATGAGAACGAACCACAGGAGCCACTAATAGGCAATGTGACAAAGCCATGGCCGAAAGACAGGTCTCCTTTGACAAGGGGTATACCGACCGCAGGACATGAAAGCGCTTGACCCAGATCCCACGTGTTTGTTGAAAAGGCATGTTATTGTGTAAAGTAACGGTACAATATATTGTGCTCCCCATTATAGATGTCCGCGTACATGACTGCGATCACGCAGTATTTGGTATGCCATTATGAGATCTCCCCGTGGCGTCCAATGAGCAATCAGCTTCTCTGCAGTTGTCCGGATGCGGGAGGTGCCGCAAGTCCATAGCAACCTTCGATGCCCGGCATCGTTTGAGCGCAGCGAGATCGCGCTGTAACCAGCGTTGCCCATCCTAGGTAGCTTATTCGAGTTAGAATGCACGCAGGCGTTCAGCACCCGGAGGAAGATGGAGGAATCTACACTGTCGAGTACCATTCACAAGAGATTAGCATTACATTGACGGACTTCCGTGAACAAACCCACATATAGCCTAGCAGTTAAAGTATGCCATCTGCACAGCTTCAAGCACTACCTACAAGTCAAAAGTTATGTGTGAATATTTTAATGCGCCACAACTGAACCGGTTACCGCCTTGTCCTACGGTCTAAACGCGACTAGACGAAATGGTGTACTCTATCCACTTCAATGACTGCATCACATATGTCAGAGGGTACACCGGAAATGTCAATACCCTAGATTCGGTATACACCATGGGGATACCTTCAAATGGTACACTCATTGACAGTTCACTATAGGGCCGCGGCCACAACACGGCGTTTTGTATCGTGAACATTTAACGAACTAAGCAACTCCAGTACGAACTTGCAACCTATACATAACGCTCAGCGTATTGTCTGGAATGCCTTTAAGGAACTTTGCTGCGCTATGAATTGGGAGTCGGCATCCTGAACCGGCGACCCGACTATGGCTGCCGGTGAATTTTTCAACAACATTGCTGCATGTACTGATGTACTGGCACCTGTGGTAAGGAGCCGCAACAATAGGTAATGCGATAAACACACCCAATTGCAAAAGGCGGAGGGAAAACTGAAGAAACTTAGGGCATCTTTTCACAGGAGCAACATTTTCGATACGTAATCTTGTATACATCAAGCCGAATTAAGGTATGGGACCTGTTTCCCGGCTCATGAATGAAAACACTGCGTAAGTGTTAGCTGTGATTCACTACCTGCATTCGAACAATATGCGCAATCACAGCTGATGCCTACGCCAACGCTTCGTGATCAAACGAATTTAATTTAACAATTCAAGAACATAGGTGGGAAATGGTATGGAGTCTCTTCGTTAGCTAATTACGCTGCACGATCCACCAGGATTTTGGAACGCGGAGCGATCAAGTATGTGGCGGGCAACCGAACTGGTAGGTAGCTTGGGACACTTTGCAAACATGTTAATGAAATGCTCCGCAGTTCTCTCTGACAGCCTATTGTCAGTACGCCCACTGTACTTGCGGTAGCATGTATTCTATCCACCAAAGTGTCTTTAATGCTGTAGCCGGCAAGTTCCCTTAGGATAGGCTGGATTACATTGGTCAGGTGTTTGGCCAACTTCTGATACGGTGCGCCCACCTTTGAAACAATTGGTGGTAAGGGGATATCTTCCTTGTAGATGTTCGGCAGTCCTTACAACTAAGGAAGCCGAGATGCTCTAGTAACCGCCTGTGTCAAGTTTTTGCGTGATTCCATCCCACCGTCGTTAGGGCCTTTAGTTCACGAACGTTTGATTTCATAACATGTTCGGTTTTATGGTTATCTGTCACACCAAGAACAAATCAACTAGTCTGCGAGAAACTTTTGCATTTTCTGGATGTAGCCCTGTTTCTGCATTATGACGACACCTAATCCCATATCTTGTCTCCGTATTACAACCTTTACATTGCGTAGCTGTTACGTTAAGGTCTCACAATGATCCTTCGTCATGATACGTCATTTCTCGGTGTCACTAGCGCATGGTAGTTTGGTAAGTTCTACCCTCGTAAATATTTAGCAACCGCTTGTGTCCTCATTAATCTGTGTTTAACTGGGAAGATGTTCGTTTAAAGGTGCAAACTGAGCCTCGACTGCCATTCTACCACATGGATTTGAAGGAATAGATAAACCGAACCTTAGGGACAAGTTTCAAGTTGTTGTGACCTACGGGATATCCTGAGCTATTTACAACACGATACGCGCACGCGAAACGCTAGGGGAAACCATGAACTGACGTTCCTAAGAAAGAGAGCATTAGCCAGCGCACGAATTCAGTCGATAAATGTTGGCGTGATACATATATTTATCGATTATTGTTGTAATACTCAGATTTGTCAGCCAAGTTGATGTTCGAAGTGCCCGCCTGCGTTTTGCCTACACCGCAACATTTGCCTGATTGTGTTTGCTGGCACTTTCTCCAGAGTATAAATAAATAAATAAATAAAGGTATTTCTAGACCGGCTAGAGGCTGCACCCTTAAGGGGTAAGATCAATTTTTACCTTAATCCTATGCTCTAACATGGATGTTGGCAGAATGCGAGCATAAGCTCCTAGTTGGCAATTACAAATGCATTGGCGTTGTTTGATGTACAGCTGATGGGGTTACAGGCGCCCAGCTTGAAATTTTGCGGGTTCCTTCGAGCTATGTTGAGCTCCATGTTCTTTTGTTGTGAAATCTGCGCAGAGCTGTAGTTGTGCCGTTTTTCTTTGGCACAGGATCCAATACACCACAACTTCAATTTAAATTCATTGGACTATTTTTTGCCCGCTCAATCGCCACAATTATTGGTGCGCATATGGAAGAAATGATAGTGGCGGAATTATAAGGGATACGAAAAGCAAATCATAAGTTCGAGAAATGCAGATAAAAATAAAAAAGCATTTGTTAAGAGACATACTAAGACGGCGTGCTTCACTTGAACAATACAAATCCACAAGAAGGATATGGTAACGTGCTGCACAACGGTAGGTGCAAGAAGCAATAAATAACAGTCCCGGGAGTACATCCGACACTGGGAAAAAAGGGAAGTGTTATGAACAAGCGTCCGCGTGTGTGCATGGAAAGGAAATTACGAATACATGTGCAATACTGCCATAATGGGATGTTAAACGTTAAAGCATGTATGTGTTGAAATGGGCGACCGAAGGTCGAATGAGGTAGTCAGGATATAGGAACTAATAGTTGCCATGACAACAACCGTCGCTGCGTGAATAGCTGGTGATGTATTATGAAATGGAAGACATAGCGAGAGGTGACACTGATAAATGGTAACTGTGGTACTTGCGCTATGTTTTAAAGGAATTAAATCTTCTTAAAGGGTTCGGTGGCAATTGATATTTGGTGATGTTTACGTTCAGGGCACAAAAAAGTACGTATCAAATACAAGCTAGTCTTTTATTTGACAAGCTTCATGCGTGTTAGGGATAAACCAGCTGAATAAATTGGTAACTGTTGTAATGCCGTGGGTGGTGTGGTATATAACTATTTTAAAAGTTTCACACGGCTACAGCTAGGGAAGTGCGGATTGAAACTGCATATTTCACGCATTTGTTTACAGCATGGGTAAAGTGAATGTAGTTTGAAACCGTACAAAGGTATATTTCACGGATTAGCAGCAAATGATTTGTTTCGTAATTTGTAATGTATGGAATAATTAATTTGGACAGAATCTTATAGTGGATGGATACGCAACACGTGATAATAGGTGAAGTTTTGTAAAGCACTTTAAAGGGAAATGGCAAGTCCTAGCGGTGTAGTTCATCCCTACAATCGATGAACGCTATTTCTATCTAGATTTCGATGTACATGGTTTTTGTAATATTATATATTTTGTTATGATATAAAATGAATATATATAATGCTTTTATATATTGATTGAGTTTATATATGCTGATAATATAATTGTTATCTCGTGTATGTGTCATATTTAGGTATATGGTAAATATTTTTATATTTTTCATTGACTTGTAATAGGTTACATGGCATATATCTCGAATGTAAATTGGTAATGAAACAGAATGGGCTGTATTATTGAAATCCTGTTCCGGTTACCGTTTAAATGCTCCATTCCGGTTACTGTTTTAATGCCCCACAACTGGTATTAGTCCATGTTCTTCGTTCGTCAGCGGGCTTAGTTTATCGCATGAGAGAGTCGCTGCAGGAAGTATATGGGTAACTGTTGTGTGTTATTTCACTTGTTTGTAGCTGTTTACTTCTCTCCATATATGCTTGCGTAGGGTACCATCTAGCTGCAATGATTAGCAGGCGAAGGTTGTGGTGAAGTGGTTTACTTCATGTATGCACGGTTATAATACATTGAGCACTGGAATAATTTGGCTAATCCCGGGGGCTGATGACTTTAAACTATGGGATGTTCTTAATGTTTCTGGAGTTTGCCAGGCCATACAGTATGCGCTGGACAGACCCTGGGACTGGTGTGCTTCGTGGCTTATGCCCATAAATCAGGCTAAGTTTTCCGTTCCTCGTATGAAATCAAACTTTTCGCCTTTCAGCTGCGTACTCGGTGGGGTCAAATTCCCCCTTGTCTCCAACCACTTTGACCTAGGCGTCGTCCATTCCTCATCTTTGCATTCCGGTGACAGCTGAAAGAAGGACGCAAGTACAGGTTCCAGAGTGTTGTGGTTAAAAGGGCGTTCTTTCGGGGTCTTAACAGCCGACATATTGGTGAAGCTGTTCTCCGCTTTCGTCCGCACCCATCTGGAATGTTGCGTGCAGGCTTGCCCGCCCTGCCTTGTTCGGGACAAAATGGAGCTCGAGATGGTTGTGAGAGTAGGTACTCAATTGGTCGAGGGGTTACGGGGGCATTCGTACCCCGAGCGTCTACTTAGCTTGTGTATGTATTCAATGCACTGACGACGGGTTCGAGGAGACGTAATGGTTACCTGCCGCATTTTAACAAGTAAGGTTTCACCGTACCTGAGCTGGCTATGTAACCCGGATAGGTTGCCTAGTCTTCGTGGTCAAACCATGAAGGTAGGCAAGCGGCGTTGTGACGGGAGCAGGACGTAAACTGAGTTATCGCGTAGAGGTATCGAGCGCTGGAACTCTCTTCCAGAAAGTGTATTCCGTGAACCTACGGTTATGGGTTTTGAGCGTTAGTTAGACGCGCTTGGGTGGCAACACGAAACTTTCCCTTCTGCTGACCACATCCATCTTCAAACTTTAAGTTATTATTCTGTCATTCACTGCACGCTTCTGTGTTATCCTTCAATTTAATGACTTCCATTCCTCTTCATCTTACATTCATGTTATACTTACTGCCTACTTAACGTAACTTACACTGCCGGGACTGCTAGTGCAGGGAAGGTGGGCAGTAATCGGCTGATCGTGGTATTTCAGGGGTTTCCTTTAGGATCTACCATGACCTACCACCTTCTCATTTCCTGGCTCAACGATTTGCTGAAGAAGGAACACACAAGGGAGTTTCCTATCATTCCAGTCCAATGGAATCTAAATCTGAACACCCCTATGCCTCCCTGGGCAAACCGTTAATGCCCACGTTTGTTGCCCTATCAGTGCCTACTTCCACAGTCACGTGAGGTAAGTGAACCATAGGAGGTGAGAAATGGATGACACGAAAAAAGGAGTGCACGTTAAACAAGGAAAATGATATCAATGCTTCAGAAGAGATAGAGAACAGGAGGTTGAAGTACGAAGACCTGAGTTACTCAGGGAACTTGAACCGTTTTGTGTTGCCACGCAGAAGCTCCAAGTCACCCTTGAAACCCCTGAACGCCAGATTCCCTGTTAACACTGTGCAGAAGCATGTTGAAGTTCGGTTAATGCACCTTCAAGGAGTGACCGCGTACAGTGAAAAAGGATACCGGTGGTATGTACCTCAGATACATAATCACTAAGCCTCGCAGGGAAGACGCAGGTTGTTCACTTGGGGCTCGCCTGTTGTTGACGTCATGCACGGCCTCCCTAACCTTCAGCCTATAGTCTACGGGAAGTTGCTGATGAACGCCAATGTGTTATCTAATGCTGCTAACAAACAAGTTGCCAGGTATTGCTGATGGGATAAAAGATTGCCAGAAATGAAGCTAATGCAGGACCATAACACGGGTGGTCGTTTAAGCAACCGTAGGTAGAAGCGGCACGCAAGGTAAAGGAAAAGATAAGCTGTTCATTCCCATTCGAAATGCTGACGCACGTATGTGTGAGGTAATTTACACTCATCCCCACGCGGCGGATCACTAAGCAACTGAGAGGTGATATGATATCAAAAATGCAGTTTGAGCGTCAGGAACAAATGTTCCATGTATTATACGTCAGACGTGCTTCTTACCTTGTCAACGCAGGTCACCCCGGTGCCTTGCAAAGCACAATCCTTATTCCGGTTGCTCAGAAGATGGGGCTGTCACGAAGGAACGGATAATGAAATGTGTATCCTATAAGGGCAGCGGAATTGCGGGTGCTTCTGATGTCCGTAGGTACATCTGATCACCCCATTATTTGTGATCCCGTTACCGAGGTTGGCGTAGATGACGTAAACGTCATGTAGGGGAGGCACCACATATGGAAGCAGTGGGTGTACCTAACGATCAAGCGGACGCAATGGATAGCACGGTTATAAATGAAAGAAAGAGGTATCAATATGAAAAAGAAGGACTTAAATACACCGATGACAGGGGAAATGTTCCTGTTTACTGTACGAGGCGCACTCCTGATGATACCAAAGGCCGCGGTCAAAGCGCATGACCCAGTCAACCACCTGTCCACTCCGTGCCTCGCAGTCAGTTTGGAGGCACGAAGCACACTTGTCATTGTCGTAGTTGGCTGGGTGTGGTGCATGGCTACGACGCTTCCTTTGAGGCCTATACACCCTAGCGGTTTTCGTGTGTAACTCTCGAAAACGAAGTGCCTTCCTTCCATGCTTCCGACTGGCTGACGATTCTGGAATCGGAACAAAACGTTGCTTACGCCTTGTGCCTTCCGTGGTACCTTCACTCGTCCCTTCCGCAGCTGAATCCATAACGTTTGCGGAGGCTGAAACCGCAACGCCCTAGTGAGAGCTGCTTAGGTTCCGTAGTAACTCACGCAAGTGATCCATAACCTCCCTATACTTCGCATCGCCCAGGCTGCAAACTTTACCCGAATATCACCTAGAACCTGGCTACGTTCCCGAAGCTTCTGTTCCCTACTTACCGGCGCAACAGTGGAACTGGACGCTAGGGGGACGACGGCGGAGTACGTATATGCGGTAACACCAGACCTCCTAGCGTACACTAAGTTCCGTACCCATTGCTTAACCAACAACCTGTCGGTTGCACTTTTTGTGGATAAGCCGCTGCAACGACGGGTGACATCCTTCAGTAGGTGGAAACGGCACAATACAATCCGCGTGCAGGGGTACACTGCTCGGAATGCATGGACCTGGGCCATGCACTTATCAATCACCACCGTCCGTGCTGCCTCAGTCGCTGGTAACATCAGCCGCATGTTGCGCACGGCGTTCATGTACGCTGCCGTTGTCTCATTAGGAAGCAACGCGTGGATAATTGAACGCCAAATACTATGCAAATCTACCGACATGCAGCGCCGCAGTATGTAGCCACCGCAGTTCATCTGGTGCGTCGCGTCCGCCAGCAATACCTCACTATAAAGCTCCACAAAGTCACGTACGTAAAGTAAAGTATATCGCCAGCTGTACGCCGTAACGGCGCTTCGCTGCCACGCGACCACCACCAGTCGCGCGTGGGCTGAGTATACCGCGAGGACGCCCGCCCCTACGCGGATCCACGTACGTACCTGGAACAAAAATGGTGTAGCGTACCTCCGACTCCTCATACCCTACATTACATAGACCGGCGCTCTCAAGCAAATGTATGACAGCGTTAACCGAGTTCTCCTCAACCTTTCCTCCCATCTTATCTCTTATGGTCCGGAAACTGTAACGGTTCAACCTTCGACCGTAGTGCGTCAACGCATACCTCCTGAGCTCACGTGTGTTCTTGAAAGACTGCATCATGCGATAGATGTCCTCTTCCGCGTGCCGCGGGAGCCGTCTGTTGGTGACATACAGAAACGGCTTGCCTACATGGATGTTATGGCAGTGTTCAAGCCTGTAGAATACCATGTCGTAGCACCAACCGTTTTGCCATATGGCAATATGTGCATGGCAGTCATAACTTTTGTACCTAAGTTTAATAAGCGTCTCACAAACAATACATGTGAAGTTACCGCTTGCAGGTGTACCCCTTTCGGGAACAGTGCACGCATTTATAGTGTACGGATTCGTATCTCACACCCTCAGGCAACTCTTTTCCGGTTTTCCTCTTATAACCAACCGATGTCAGGACATCCGATTTGAAAACATCATGACGCCGTACGCATTTGAAAGCGCTTTAAGTCACTTTCGAACTGCTTAAAAGTGCGGTACACACTCTGAAGGAAGACAGCGCGGAAAGCAGCGGTATCGCCGACAGACATGACAGCGACTGAATCCGCCAACGCACTTTACGATGCATTCAAACTATCATCATACTCACAACAACCTACGTCCGCGTTGTAACCCATGGCATTTTTCTCCACATCAACAGCTCTTACATCACAATGTAATCTTCCACTTTACTTCACCAAGGCAAAGTGGCTTGTTGTCCGCTACGGCAACCTCCCAGTCCCCTGCTGATCACCGACCGTTGTGGAGAACGGTCTCGAGAAATATAGCAAAACGTTGCTCGCGCTGATATTGTTTTCTGGCGACAAATTTCAACCTGAGTGAATCTCAGAGAAAAATCATCTTTAACGTTAGAACACTGCGTAAAGTAGCTCCAAGATAAGCTCGTCAATGCAAGCTTTAACCGCTGGTTACGTTGAATGTAAAAACAATGCAATACATGCAGTAGTTTGCGAGTTATTTGCAATTTAATGGTGGTCTACGCATTACGCCATTACTCTTTTTGCTAAAAATGGCTTTCTGCTTTGCAAGCAGATGGTAGCAAAAAGAACATAAAATGTAAAAAGTAGCGGAGCGGTGTACGTTCTAAATAGGCATAGCTATCTAGCAATTTTCTAACTAGCCAGTAATACCCCGCAAGGACTATGGACTTCGTAGGTGGCCGAAAAGTGCACGTTGCAGGCATACATGGCAAATATGCGCGGATAAGCTGTTTTGCGCGAAAACGTTATAAATCCAGTAAGGAATACTATGTCTGCATAGGAATTCAGGAGAGCTTATAATTAACCCACGGTTGGAAAGCATCAGCGTACCATTTTTAGTGCATGCTGATCTACATAAACAACTAGGAATATAGAGTTTAGTATTTTTTAAGCCTCTAAGTGGTTCTGAAGTTCATAGCAAGGCCGCTTGAGCCAGGACTACCTGAGTAATACAGGAGACTTTTCGGATCAGTTGACACACTTTGGCACTGAAAATACACACATTTCATAGCTAAACCTTCGTGCAAAATGCTCCGCTTCAATTCCTCAAGAGATCTTGGCTTTGTTTTGTAAACAAGCAGTTTCAAGTAACCCCGAAAGACGAAATCCAAAAGGTTCAAATCTGTTGACCGAGCAGGCCACTCTATAAGTCCTCCCCGCCCGACCCAGCGGCAAGAAAACTTCTGCTTCAGAAAGTCCCGAACCCTTTGTGCATAGTGTGCATGTGCGCCATTTTGTTGCAATCAAACGTTAGGTAATAACCCAGCGGCTTCCATTTCCGGAATGGCACAATTTTTCCAGTATTTCCTTGCACGAGGATGCTAGAAAGCGTAAGGCGTTGGTACTGCGAAACATCAACCTACCCTTCACCTTCCCGAAAAAGCGAAATGGTCGCACGATGCTTTGGCCAGCTAACCCTGCCCATACCATGCGGTTTGCGTTATGTTGTATACCTAAAGCGCTGCATCGACGTAGATTACACGTTGCTCAAAACGGTTGCTATCCCGCAAGAAGTAAATGGAAAGCAGCGTCATCGGTAAAAAGAATTGAATGCATGTCCATGCTACGCCAAAGCCTTCGGCAAACATGAAGCCGCTTCTCCGAATCACCTGGATTTAAAACCTTCACTTGACGGGTGTTATAGTTCCGGAATTACCTTTCCTTCAAAGCCTTATGGACAGCATATCCGGTGGTGTCGCAATGCTGGGCAAGTTTACGAATGCATAGATCGCAGCTTCTGGACACTTCACAAATAACCACACAAGCATAAATGTCATCCGTGGTGATGGGAGGCCGCCCTGCCATTTTGGTCTCGCACACGCTCCCCATTTGCTCAAATGTTCTCCAGCCTGCGAACATGTTGTCCGTTGGTGGGCCACTTAGCACTGTGGATAGTGGAAAATGGTTTGCCACCCGAGGGTGGTAACATTATCACTCTTACTGAGGGCAGCGTAAGCGCGTGAAGGCCAAACGATTGGTAAAGAACATACTAGCTTTCGACGCAAAGTAATATGCGCTTTAACCTTGATGTGAATGTTTTGAAAGCGACCACTATGGAACGAATAAGAGGATCACTGGGAAGAACGTTTGCGCAAGTGTGACATATGGCGCAAATATGTTGTTGCCCATACAGAGTAACGTTAAAATACTGAACCCGCAGCTTATCCGGATAATTTGTCCTTCATATTTGGTATCCAACCTACGATTTTAATAAAAATGCGGCACCGTGTCACGTGCCGCCCTGGAAGGACCGCCTACGCGCCCCTATACTGCGCCTGTGCAAACGAAACCACTAAACTATTCAAAGCGGATTAGTCATCCCTTCGTCTACCTACTGCAACCCTCGTCATTAAGAACGATCACATTTTGGGAGTTCAGCAACGACACCATAGCTGAATCATCGACAGTTGCTCATCCAAACGCAAACCGGGTGCACTGAAGACCGGAGCTACATCATCAGGTTAACAACGATGTAGATGACGTTCCTGATGAAAAGCGCTTGGTTGAATGTGCTGGTACAACATGTGAAATTTTAGTCGATAGCAATAAAGGACGTAAGGTAACTGCTCATTTTCCCGAGAACAACACTGGAACTAAGTTTCGACGGAGCGCTCGCCTAATATAATGTGTGTCATGGCGAGAGTACCCAGGGTTTCCGTATCCGGGTGCACATTGGGTGGTCAAAGACCTAGGGGATTGAAAGGCGAAACCGATACTTGGTAGGCGACTGGACCGTTTCATATCAACCACCTAATAGGAGTCCAAGGTGGATGGAGAGTGCGTCTGAGTTATGTCTCGTGCTTAGCTGCACGGTGTAGTCACAGCTGGCGATGGGGACGGAGCCTGAGATGTGTGGATGGATGACGATAACACGCACGAGATATGTTTGCAACAGATGTCCGGCTATAATTACATCATTTACAATTGGGACGAGCGAAATAGCAACTTCCACTTGCAAATGCCGTATGAACGCACGGATTAGTTTGCGTCATGCGGAGCCACTCCTCCCTGTGCAGACGTTACAACCCGACGAGTAAATGTGATCCGCCGAAGCGAATACATTTTATTTGCAGCTTCAAAGCATCCACCTTTTGCAACCCTGTGGTGTGTTCGAATAAGGTCCACAACTGACAAATACCCATCGGGAACTATCCCCTAGCGAGCGTGACGAGCGTTAGTTGTGCCTGTCCTACATGCGCTGCGTTTTTGCATACAGCGTTCAGCTGCTTGCGTTGGTGTAACGGGTTAAACAATCTGGAAAACGGCCATACACACTATTCATGTACGTCAAGCCTGCATAGTCCAATTTTCGTATTTATTATGCCCTTATCAAAGTCCTTATCCACCAGCTCTCCACACACAATCAAAGACAGGTGGTAGGACATAATTGCTTGTTACACAACCGTGTTAGAGTAGCATCTGTTTGTCAAGCTCCCACATGATTGTTCTACAACGCGGCAACTGAAACGTGTGTGCGACGCGACCACACGGACCAACTTACCGGAAATCCACGGTATACCCCGATTAGAGAACTGGCTAATTCTAGCAGAGTATTAAGTGCACTCTGACCCGTCATCATAATAAAGTAAGAACAACACTCGCTAAAAACAGGTAGTTTACTGCCAACAGAAGTTTTTACAGATCGGCCAAATAAACTACACGTCCATAATTCGTACTGACATGTTGCACTATTGGTTGGCAGTGCTGCTGCGACACTAAGGTCCGTGCTTCAGACACCGCGTGCTCCCAAAAGCGACTCCGCCACTCGCTTTTATTCATAATATCTTCAGGATCCTCCAGCAGCCTCTCCGAGTACCGTCCCCTCATTGTCTGTTTTACACGAGCCTTTATTATGCTCCAGATGCCCTCGACGGGATTGAGAGCTGGAGAGTAGGGCGCAATGCATAGAAGTTTCCCAGGGCGGTACGGTTCCTCCAGGTAAACGTGCTCCAGGTGCGTGTGACAGGGCGCGTTGTCACAAACCAGAAGACATCTTTCCACAAGCCCTGCTCCGTTGGTATCAAGCACTTGTCGCAGCCATTGCGCGCACCTTTGCTTGTTGTACCTTTCTCGCAGAAACCAGCTATCAAGCCGTTGTTTGTCATGGTGTCGACAAGCTGAACATTCGGTCCCCGGCTGTTCACCACTATACACTGCGCTCGACTACCACGTTGCGAGCGGCCACGAGTGAGGGAGCAAATAACTTTAAGTTGGTCTCAGCAATCCACACCGGTTGCCTTCCTTCCACGTCGTAATCCTTGAGCTGCAAAACGAATGACCTGCGTCGCTTTTTGTTCTCCAGCGTGTTCATGGACTCCGGAATGGTGTGCGATTCCTTCATTATTATAAGTCCACCGTCCAAGTATCGTGAGACGGTGCTGGTACTTACTGAAATTTCGAACCGACTGCAACCGCAAACGAAGGAGTTCAAGGGTAACGTTAGGCTCCGCAAAAACGCACTCCACCAGAGAGTCGACGTGGCTTTCTCCCATTGTTTTGCAACGGACTCCTCCGTGCTGCCCATCGGTTCCGTGGATTCGTACGCCTGTATCCAGTTACGGCAATTTTTTAAGTTCACCTTCAGTATGCAAGCCACCTGCTTGCAATCGTCGTTTTCCTCGTACGCTTTCATTACGACGTTCTTCACCTCCATCGAGCGCCGAACATACAAGCCAACCATTGCGTTTATGTGAACTGCACATTCACAAGCATACGGCAAGCTTATTTGGCTGTGGCAGTTTATATCAACTCAATCGCCACACAAATCCCTACTCTCTTTCTAATTGGTGGGATTCCATTCCCATGACAATGAAACAAAAGCCAACCTGGTGCATCGGCCAGGGACGCTGTCCCTGGTAGGAGCTGAAGCGTCCCACCTGCACCCCTTTGACTTAGGGCGCCTGAGGTCCAGTTGGCTGAAGGCGACGGGCTACACACGCACACCTGCACACCTACACAAGTAAGTGGCGTACGCACGGCTCAAATTAATTGAGTAGACTCATGTTGTATGCCTCTCAGCACAACTCCTTGGCTGTTCAGATTAATTCTGTCGCCCAAGAAATAAATTTGCCGACGAATGGTATGGTGCTACAAACACACAGGAAAACAATATGCATGGATGTACCGCAATGTTGACTTACAGATTCAATAGGTACTGAGGTTGTGCACATTGATGCAGTCGTGTTGGATCTTTCACAACATATATGTCCACGATTTGATTATCTGGAAAAGCCTTTGTGCCCGGTGAGAAACTCGTGATCACGTAGCATGGCGATGCCGCCTGACAATCTGTGACTAGGGTGCAGATGGACTAGTGCGTCATAGAAGAGAGAAAGAGACTTCAAGGATGAACCTTGTGGGCAGACCAACTCACCTGAATTTGCATTCTGAAATGGGGTGGTGGCCATTACTCGTACACACCTCATTGCTACTATCCGCTAGTTTGCGGACTGCGTAAGATATACTTCACATCAAAAGTGCTATGCTGCGTAAATGCGCGTGCCGGAAGTAAGGCAGGATTACGGCAATATTGTATGTCCGATGAAGGTGGTCACCAATGTGAAGCAAGTACAGGGGTATTAGAAAGACATAGAAAAGTGTCACACGACAATCAATGACGGAAATCGGTGCTCGAAGCACAGGAGCATAAAGCAGTAATGGATTATGACCTTCAAACCATTCACAAATATACCCGACCTTCTGGGTGAACGTGTAAATCGCACGTTAACCACAAAGCTGTAAGAGTGAGTAATGGTTTGTAACCAGTAAAATGGCAGCACGTACTCTGAGACAGGCTTGCACCATCAAACAGGGAATCCGGGGGGCGCATGCCTACTGGCAGTCTAAAAGTCATGCGAATATATGCTGTGCATTTACCGGCAATGATGTGGACAAAATGCGTAATGGATCATTGTAGGTAGATACCATTTGGCATGCAGTTGGTAACCAGAGTTACATTCCAATCAGTAGACGGATGTTTGCGTTCCGACTGGCCGCTTGTTCAAAGCTTTGATGTGGCGCAGGGCTATAAGGTGCCCGTATGTCATTACTGCCTACACACAACAAACTGCAGGAATGAAGGACTTTAATTCGAAGCTGGCCTCGGGTACACACTAAGCTCCCTGCTTGGGGAGCCATATATATCGAACTCGTGGGGACGACTTTTCGCCATATGACTAACATCACACTTAAGCTACAAACAAGCGCGGTTGCCGTATCTAAAGCTACCCTGATCGACGCCGAATTGCTGGTTCAAGGGTCCCTTCGAGTAAAGCGAAGGAGAGCCAGGAAACCCCGTAAGCTCTCTGCTAAACAAGAAGTTATAGTTGTCTCGGCACCGGAAATAAGCCATGTGTCGTTATTTGGCAAACCATCTGACGGTTGTGCAAAGGCGAAAATTCCAACACGTACTACTTGTCAGCCGAAGTTGTCGGAAATCTCGGTTCTCACCGAGATGGCATGTTCTGAAGGTTTGCTTGATTCTGCGCAAAGCGAAAAAGCCTCACGAGACCCTGCGCTTGTTAACAAGAAGAAAAAGCGGACCAAATCTGCCATAAAGCCTTTCGGTGGAATCGATGACCCTAACAAAAGTAAGACATCCACAATGGAGCGAAAAACACGCTGCCGTTGCTAAATCATCGGAGGGACTAAAGACAGTCCCATCACCAGTGGTGAAGCCACCTGCTCCAAGTGTCGTATCAAAGACCCGTGGGATTAATACACCCCGTCGTGGCAATTATTTCACGAATGGTAGCGTTATATTCCGTAACGCGGCTGAATCTACTGCTGTCCTTCCTGCTGCTCGCATATTGGACGACCTTCAGTGGTTTAAAATGTGCGTAACGAAGCTTCTTCCGCCTGGTTTTCCAAGCGTTACTGTCAGGAAGCTGATTAGACTGGGGAACGTCCCAGTTAACGTACCAAACCCTCGACCGCGGCTACTTCGTGTGGTACTCTCTACCCCGAAGAAACGCAGCGCGCTCATGCGGTTTACATTTAAGCTGAAAGGTACAAATATTAGCGTTCAGCCGAACTATTCGCTGGCTAATAGGCTGAAGCTAAGGGAGGCCATCAAGGACCTCAAAAGCAGGCGAGCGGCCAGTGAACAAGGTCTCCGGTTAGTGGGTTTTTGGGTGATCAGCCGACGTTCCTTTTCCGCCCTACCATTGCCCATTCTGGTAGCGCACGACCCAGGTCTGGATAGTACTAAGCAATGTGAGCAGCCTAAGAAATAAGGTGTACGAGTTAGGTCTGCTTGTAAAGGGGTCCCATCACGATATACTCGCATTCGCTGAAACGTGGCTATCTCAGGACATCAAGGATGGTGAATTACATCTGTCTGGTTACGCACCATTTAGATGCGATCGCTCTGCTGGCTGACAGGGAGGGGGCATCGCTCGTTGTGTGAGCTATAAACTTGACGTTTAAAAATCTTGCATATTTCAGTCGGCAGACAAAACTGCTGAAGCTCTGTCGGCTGTTATTAACACATCCTCGGCTCAGGTTACGGTTGTAATGGTGTATAGAAGCCTTGGGAGCGTATCCAAAGCGGTACTTGATTTCATTCGCTCCCAGTCCGCAAATAAGTATTTGGTGATGGGCGACTTCAACCTCCCAGAGATTTACTGGATAGATCTTTCTTGCGACTCAGCGTCAGGCACATTCGGCGCGGATCTGCTTGAGCTTACGCTCCAAGTATCTTTGCACCAATTCATTGACCTCCCCACTAGGTACCTGGACGCCCAAGTACCGTCTATCTTAGACCTTGTATCTGCTAAGTCACTGGATTTTGTTGGTGACATTACTTACGGACCTCCACTGGGTTCCAGTGATTATGTTTGTTTGCTTTTCACTTGTACTCTGTCTAGACGCTACCAGAGTACTGTTGAGTCTCGCCCGAACATACGGCACGCAGACTATCAATCAATGAGAGCCAAGGCTTCGGCTTTCCATTGTGAGATCTCAGACGACGATACTGTCGAGGTTGTCTGGGATAAATTTAAGTCCTACCTCACAGAGGTCTCTGCTCCCTTCATCTCAGTCAGAAGAAAGGAGGCCCGAGCACAGCCGCCCTGGATAGATTTCACTGACAGACATCTGCTCACAAAGGTCTAGATGTCGGCGGACTTACCGAGATGCTCCGTCCACCGATACTTATGACAGGTGCCGTAAGGCTAGAAATAGGTGTAAGCAACACCTAAGGGATGCTCGGCTCAATTTCGAGGAAGGGTTAGCGGACGAAGCTACAGAGAATCCAAAAAGATTCTTCGCTTATGTCAAAAGGCTCTGCGGTTCGAACATGTCAATTCCAGTATTGATGCGTGATGACGGTACTCATGCGCATACGGTCTATGACAAGGCCTGCGTACTTATTGGGCAATATGCGGCAGGGTTGGTAAGGGAAACCTCTTTGACAGGCGTTGAGCTGGTTTGCAATATCCCAAAGGGTTCAGAACTATCTGAATTTATTGTAGCGGAGACTGAATTCAGGTCAATTTCCGAGGACGATACATGCCTCTGCCTAACGAGCGTTCTGTTTGTTGCACAGGTAAGCGAACAACAACCCCCGGTACTTCGACCTGAGTTGTAATCGTTGCCCGTGACGAAGTCAAGGAATTTAGCGCAGTTCCAAAATGGACGGTTTTGTCCCATCATACAGCTAGTGAGCCGACCAACGAGCTGATGCGGGGAGCATGCAAGACTAGATAGAGAAGCTCAGTAGACAAACAATTTGAAACAGCATCGTAGGAGAAATTCTGCCAGTTCTGGTGGGCGAATAAATTCACCACTAAACTCCCATTCCTTTGGCGCTTGCGAAGAACATCAACTAGGCCACTCTCAACCCTATCTGGACTCCCATCGAGCAAAATCACTAAGCTGTACGAAGGAAATACAAAAAGAATCCGCGAGTGCGCAAAGTATACGTCGTAAAGACGGTAGGGGCTGAGTTAACGTGCAAATCAATGCCACCTCCGCGACGACCGACGGTGCGGTCACATTATCATTATCATCAATATCATTATACACGTTACCTAGAAGTGGGAAACCATTCAACTATAATTAAAAGAAATAGGAATAAGATGCAACAGGTGCAAGCCTGCTGAGCTACTGGTAAGGGATGGGCTCGGGTACCCTGAGCAATACCAACAGCGGTTTGACCAGTGCTCGAAGCTGTATCGCCACCGGACAGGCGCAATCGGAAAGCGATGGTGTCACCTGAATTAAATGGTAAAGTAAGCACAACGGTCGAGTCTTGCAAGCAGATTTCCGATAAGCAGCAGATAATGATGGAGTTAATATAGAGTTCAGAGAGTTGTAGAGAGCAGAAGGGAACCCCGTGTCCGTTCCATCACCTTCCGTGCATTGGCTGAATGATATGTCGTTGCTCAAGTGTGTTCTCCGAGGGACCGTCACAGCTGCATCAAAAACAGCGGAATCCAGGCATACTCAGCATGTACTTTTCCAATCGTTCTTTAAAACTTTTCTG
>OX104063.1:92452371-92514488 GCA_944474145.2 Dicrocoelium dendriticum
TCTCTCCATGAGCCGACATTCTAGTCTCTTCTCAATTGTCACATTTCTGACTGCTAAGGCCTTAACGGTAGATCATCGACATAGCAAATGGTCTGTTTACAACAACTCAAAACCATTGTACGCATTTCTACTTCTCCAAATAGATACTATTCCTTCCAGACCTTATTCCTTCCTTTTCGCGCCCTCTGTGTACATTCATTTTTCAATTGGACGGAGAACTTTTCATGCCTGGCTTTAATCTATCCTCGTCTTCTTTGTCTCCTTATTTTTGATTGCTTCCAGATATCCAAGACCTAAACGGTTTATGCTTTGTCGTCCCAACACCCTGTGCCCCTCATACTTTGTGCTTTGCTTGCCATACTATCTATCTATTTACCTTAATAACATCACTGGGCATTATTCATCCTTCTCTTCTTACCAAGGATGAATCAACACCTGAAAACCGTCGTCGGTTTTTCCACTTCTTCTCAATAGAGCTTGTTTTACCGACACTTTTCTTTCTGTCCCGTGCTTTCTCTTGCATTCCTTTTTCATTTGGCGCTAACTTACAAGCGTTTGTCTGCCCCGACTCCTTATATACCTACCAATTTAAGACTATAAATAAATAAATAAATAAACGGTATATTCTCTGTAAAACGAGACACACCTCTAAAGGCATGATCAAATATGCATACAAGCATAGCTTCTTTGGAATATTAAAACATTTCTTTTCAATGAAAGGAAGAAACGAAAAGATGTAGTCCATATGAGCGAGCATATTGACAGGTGATAGTCAGATCAAGGACCATGATGGCGCTGTGGCGCGCAAAAACTTTTGCGTCAAGATACAAGTGGGGGTAAATTTGCCATGTAGTGATCCATGAGCACAGGAGCCCAAACAAGGTTTAGTGCAATCAATGACCATTACGAAGCCGGGATGATCTGTACTGCACTAAAGCATTCTTCATAGCAGAATTAGTTGCACAGGTTGGATGTAGGAGGCTGAGGACTGCGTCAGTGTGAAATGTATAGCTGTGACTTTATTTTGTGGCGAGTCACATCCGCCACGTTGCAGTGTTGTTAAGCGGACATTTGTGGCTTTTTATAGGGAGAACGCTTGCCAGGCGAAAACCCACCACGTCCTGGAACACTGTCGTATTTTCCGTTGAACTGTAGTGCTAGTCGGCTATGCATCGTATAGACCGATTTTGCACTCTATTATTCGCAGTCGGTTGAAAGCCAAAATTCTTCCTTCGTTGGCCGAATGGCTTAGTAATGATCCGGCAGTAGTCGTTGAAGCCGGTCAATGATGTAAAAGAGTCGCAAAGCTGAATGATATTGATGCAGGTGAGTAAACACATTGTTAATAGAGGCCTGCTTTTTCTATTATATTGTCCGGCTCGCAACGCGTGACCAACTATCCATACTGGACTTGTCATAGGGACGGTAAGTGCAGTTGTTTCTTGAGTCTGAATATGTCCATAACAGGAAGAAATGCTATTCTCCGCAAAGTGGACTAGTAATTCCTTCAAATGTAAGTGCAAGTGTCTCCATGGCCAAGTGAGAACTCCATGAAAGATCATCGGAAAAGCCGCTTATACGCGCGCAATGCTGTCCGTGAAATGACATCAGAAAAGCTCCAGGTGACTGGAGAATCGGAATGTTTGAGGCAGTGAAGATAATCACGCCAGAATTGTCTGTCTTCGGTTGTGGAACAGTGGATCCATGTAAATACATTATTCCAGGTGAGTAAATTGTTCTACTGTGAGTACGAGGCGAGCTAAACCCATTTGTTTAGACCCCGTGGTGGTAGCTTCTCCAGAATGGCGGAAAGAGCTCCATTTGGAACGATATGTGGGTTCTTCATCTCCCGGAGAAAAGATCAAGCATGTAAACCAGCTGACTATTGAGGGTGGGTCGACCAGTCCCAGTGGATAAACCTTCTTGTTTTGGCTGATGTATCTGTGGAAATCTCGGGAGAAAACGGGCAACGGACAAGAGGCAGCCAAACAGAAAGACAGCAATGAAGCAAGAAGCACAAACATAGACTGGTGGCGCGCAACGGTGCCTATGATACATTAAAATTTATGTAATTTTGTTTAGTATACATGATTTGCAAGCGCGTTCTTTACATCACGTCGCTGGTGTGACTCAAACTACAACTACTAGGTAGAAAGAAGGATCTGCACGCGCAGGGTCAAGAGACGGATATAACAAAGCGAGTTGACAAAGTTAAGCGATTAATATGATTGTTGGAGAGTAACAGGTAAACCGACGATGATGACAGCAGACCGAATGCGAGCGGCATCTTAGGTGAAACTAAGGACAACTAGGTTGAGACCGAATGCGGGAGCAACATAGGTAAGGCAACGTTCCAAGAAGAAAAGGAAATTTAAAGAATCAGCTATGAGCGGAAGAATGCGGACGGCAGTGCGAAGAGTAAATCGTGAGAGCAATTAGGAGACGATAGTCAGGATGAAAAAGTTTTACTACTAAAGTGTGGTGAAGCCAAGGACGCTCTCGTGCGAAGTATGAATCGATCAGTCCTGAAAAATCACCGGTAATATCCCGGTAGTCTGAGAGAACTCTGAGAGCCGGAGACCGAACAGACGAGACTTGAATAGTCGACACATCCTTAGGCCTCGTACTAGTCCCAGAGCATTTCACTGATCAGATGATGACAAAGAAGGGCATGGCACTAAGCGTCGGTCATCCGATTGAAGGATAGAGGGTACAGGTTACCGATGGAAGTGCCTATATTAATAAAGGGTAAACAAGTCTGCCCGGCTGTCAATGTAAGCAAGACATACTTTTGGGTCTATAGAGATTAGATCGGTATATCTTGCTACTCTGGAAAAGGTCAAAGGAGCAGACCGGTCAGATGAGACTAGGTTATTACAAGGCACGGAGAGTTGGCAGTCCGATTAGAGAAGAAATGATAGTAGAGAACGCCATAAGGAGAGGAGACGGTCCGGATAGAGAGAGGTTTACTTATAAGGTGTGGAAAAGTCCATGGGGCTCGAGAGGTAATGGGGACAGAGCGTTCGGTGTTCTCATCAAATGCCGGTAACGTCGCAGCAGTCTGAATGAATTCGGAGAGCAGGGGACCGATCAGACGAGACTGGATTAGTCGGCACATTGGGAGTAAGTCGAACAGTTAAGGTGGGAAAATAAATAAAGAGTCAGCGGAGACGGATAGGTTTGGGATGCAAGTGGCTACATGAATATAAGGTATGCAAGTCAGGCAGGCTCGCAATGTGAGAGAAGTTGTGTGTTGGTGATACAGAGCCTAAGACTACATTGCGCTAGTTAGGAAGCAGTCAAAGAGGATAATAGGGCAGGGCTCTGAGAGCTCGCTATGCGGATGAAGAAGTGATAAAGACAGGCCGCGATAAGGAGAGGACAGAGTCGAGAGTTTACGTTTACGGATAAGGAATGCCACAGTTAACGTGGCTCTCGAGGTAATGGTGACCGAGCATTCAGTCATCCGAGTATGGCAGGCAGCGTCGCAGAAGTAGGAGAGAAGAAGACCGATCTGCCGAGGTTGGACTTGGTCGGCGCATTGTGATTGAGTCCTATGGTTCATTTGGGAAGGAAAGTGGAGTCAGTAAGATTGGACTGGTCAGAGATAGAAGTAGTTATGTTAACATAGGGCGAACAAGTTCGGCAGGATATCAAGGTGAGGGAGGAAGTGCTTTGGATCGACGGAGCCTAGACCGCTAACATCCCGGTAGCCTGGTAGCAGTCCCATAGAATTTGGCTGATCAGCTGAGGCTGTGTTACGGATGACAGATCGTCCGATTGAAGAATGATTGAATACAAACGGCGCTCAGTCATCTGAACGATAGCCAGTAATGTCACAGGAGTCTGAGAGAAGTTGGAAAGCAGGAGACCGATCAGACGAGGCAGGATTAGTCGGCGAAACGAGATTGAGTCCAACAGCTAATTTTTGGAGGGCAAATGGAGTGGGTCGAAAGGTGGAGGTGCCTATATAAATAGAGGGTGAACAAGTCTAGCATGCTGTCAACGTAAGTGCGACATACCTTGAGTCTACAGAGTCTAGACCGTTTAAATGTTGCTGGTATGGAAAAGGACAAAGAAGCAGACCGGTCAGATGAGACTAGGTCATTACAGGGCACTGAGAGTTGGCAGTCCGATTAGAGAAGAAATGATAGGAGAGGAGACGGTCCGGATAGAGAGAGGTTTACTTATAAGGTGTGGAAAAGTCCATGGGGCTCGAGAGGTAATGGGGACAGAGCGTTCGGTGTTCTCATCAAATGCCGGTAACGTCGCAGCAGTCTGAATGAATTCGGAGAGCAGGGGACCGATCAGACGAGACTGGATTAGTCGGCACATTGGGAGTAAGTCGTACAGTTGAGGTGGGAAGATAAATAAGGAGTCGGCAGAGATGGACAGGTTACGGATTGAAGAGGGTAAATGAATATAGGGTATACAAGTCAGGCAGGCTCGCAATGTGTGAGATGTTGTGTGTTGGTGAAGCAGAGCGTAGAACTACATTTCGTTATTCAGGAAGCGGTCAAAGAGGATAATAGGGTATGGCACTGAGAGCACGCTCTCCGGATGAAGAAGAAGTAAGGGAGGAAGGGAGCTTTATTAGTGCTGGTTGAAGAATTCGTGAGTCTATATGTGATCGGGGCCGTTCTCCCAGAGCTCGTCCTCGGGGATGCAGATGCCCAAGATCTCTGCTACCTTGGGGACGCTTAATAGTCTATTTATGACCGTGGAGAATTGCGTGAGACTATCAGATGCTCTGACGGCTTCCGGTAGCTTATTCCAGACATGCGCATATCTATAGAGGAAGAAGTTAGAACGTATGGAGCAACGTGTGTTGGGTAGGGAAAATGAGTGTGCCTTATGGCGTAGAGGATAACGTGTATCGCCAGGCGGCAGAAAAAACTAGCGACACTTGAGTCCGGTGTCTTGATTAGCTTATATAGGAAAACAAGGTTGGTTTTAAGTCGTCGCAGCCAAAGCGGTTCCAGACCAAGCTGCTTGCAGCGGCCTTGATAGTTGAGCACAGATGCTCCTAATAGACGTTTAGTGAACGAACGCTGTACTTTCTCAATAACCATCCTGTCACTTTTACGTGAGTTAGTAACAACGATTGAGCAGTACTCTACTATAGGCCTTGCACACAACTTATAGAGCATGAGTCGAGACTCTAACAAGCACATTGACTTCATTATATAACCAATGATAGACCTGGCTTTGGCAGAGCTATAGCTCGCTTGTTCCGCAAAATTCAATGAGCAGGAATAGTGTACACCGAGATCACGCACAGTGAAGCTGTTATCAAGTGGTGAACCGTTAAGAGTTAATACTTTGGGGGTATGGAGCATCGGTAGGAAAGGACGTTGCATTTCGTTGGTGAAAACTCTAGTTTCCATAGATCGCACCATGTTTCAAGAGCACTGAGATCGCTTTGAATGCTAGAGAGACTATTACGTAGACAGCTAGGGTCAAATGAGAAAATAACTTTTATGTCATCGGCAAAAAGGTACGGCGTGCCGTGTTTGAAGACCTGGAATACATCATTAATGTACAGCAAAAACAGCAGAGGACCCAGAACGCTGCCTTGGAATACTCCGCTGGTTACGGATGCCTTTTTGGATGAGATGTCGCCCAGTTGCACTGACTGTGTTCGGTTGGAAAGGTAGGAAGAAAACCATGAAAGGAGATGGCTGGAGACACCGTATGCTGCTAGTTTAGTCATTAAACCATTGTGTGGGACCCGATCAAACGCTTTTTTCATATCCAGGAAGATAATAACCAGTGCCTGACCTAGGTCGATGGAGTGTGTCACGTGGTTTAAGAATTCAAACTGGCAGGTTTGACAGGATTTAGTCGGCAAGAACCCGTGTTGGGACCTATTGATAAGGTTGCGTGGCAACAGAAAGCAAAGCATCGCGTCCTTGATTATCCTTTCCATGAGTCGAGACGCAATAGCTGTATGACTAATGGGACGATAATTGTCAATATTTAGGCGACAACCTCGTTTGTGTCGTGGTATGACGGTTGCGTGCTTCCAATTGGACGGGTAGTGACCACTCTTCATTGAGAGGGTGAAGACATTGAGGAGCAGGACTGGAATGTCCGGACCTCCGAGTTTTAAAATGGAAGAAGGCATACCGTCGGGACCTGGGTAGTGTGACGGTTTCAAGGAGCAAAGTGCTCGCTTGATAGTGCATAAGTCAAAGTCAATAGTATGAATTTGATCTTCAGTGAACTTGGGTATCGTATTTGGCAATGCCAAGTCATTGCTAGTGAAGGAGTTACAGAAATGTGTGTTAATGAACTCGCAGAGATCAACCGCACCAGTGATTATACTTTTATCAGGAAGCACTAAGGTAGTAATCGGGGTATCTTTTCTGCCACCCCGCTGCTTCAGTAGTCGAATGAGAGACTTTGCTTTGTTTTCAGTACAAAGCGCTGCATGCTCTACTAATGTACGCGCAGTACTTTGTGAATTTCTCCAGTCGGCTAGCAATTCGTTCATACGGATGATTAGGTGAAAGCTTTTGGTCTTGATGTAGCGGGAGCGCATTTTCTTGAGTCTGCTGGTCAGTTTGCGTGTGGAGGTGTCGTCAAGATTTTGACGCTTTTTGATTTTCTTCTGTTTTGGAGTAAGGACATCTAAGCAGGTGGTGAAATTGTTGTAAAGCACGTCGGTCGCAGTATCTATGTTGTCGGAGAGGAAGAAGTCGTCCCAGGGTGATGATCGGAGGAGGGAGGAGAAGATGTCCCAGTTAATGCGCTGGAGGGGCCGAAATATCTCATATTTCGTGACTGCATGTTGACGGGATTTAGGGAGCGCGAAGGACAGCTTCACCACCTTGTGATCGCTGCCCGGTATGTTGTCTAACACGCCGGCGCATGCGTGCGAGATACCGTTAGTGAATATAAGGTCCAGTGTGTTCGATTGTCTAGTCGGTACATTCACATGCTGTGTCCATTCATGAGTGGAAATAGTGTCAACAAGGGCCCTGTACTTGGGTGGGGCCGACTGTCCGAGCCACGAAACATGAGGCATGTTGAAGTCTCCAGCAATGATCTTATAGCGTGAAGGGAGAAATGAGACTTCCTGAAAGAGTCTGACCAATTTGTTAACGCTAGCACAAGAGGAGTGCGGTGGATTGTATAAACAGCCTATCAAGAGGTCCGGATGACCTCCAACGGCCTGAATCCAGACTGAGTCTTCAGAGTTGCCAAGAGATATAGTGTGGAAAGATGATGCGTAAAACTCGTTCTTGACGTATATGAGGCATCCGCCACCACGTTTACTGGCACGTCCATTACAGAAAGTGGTGTACCCTGGAATGTGGAGCGGTGCGTCAGAAGCGTCGGCCGAGTGCCATGTTTCTGTTATCAACACCATATGCGGGCTTGACAGAAGGATGAAGGGGCCTAGAAGGTGCATTTTATTTTTAATTGAGCGTACATTGAGGAGGAGGAGAGTGTACGAGTCGTATTCGCATCGTCCCGTCATTGGGTCGTCAGATTCTGTAGTAGTGTCGTAACAAGACAGTGGTGGAGGCGTTTCCGATGCACTGTAATCTACAGTTCCCGGGTTGCATACATCAGGCGATGTGGCAGCAAGTACTGGTGCTACTGGTATGGGGACAACTCCCACAGGTGTAGGAGTCAGCAGATGTCGGCGAGGGAGGGTGTGTGTGCTTGAAGAATGTGACGTAGCGGGCCATGTCCCGGTATGTTTCGTAGGAGGGGGTTGTGACAGGCTGGAAAGATTTGGGCAGCTCTATCTGTATTGGCAGAAATTGACATAGTGCCCAGGATGTGGGGTAACAAAGGCGCGGAATGGTGTGGATATGGAGACAGTACCTTAGGTGTGTTCAAGACAGAAGCTGGAGCCGTAGTGAAAGTGGAGTGTGAATAGACAGCATCAGGGCGAAAAGAAGATGGGTAGGTGTTAGTAACTTCGCTAGCAACCTGGTAAAGAAATGGGTAGTGTGGGAATTGGCAACTGGCAAGGCATTCTGTCTGAGTTGGCATGACGTTGGATTGTTCAGGAGAACGTTCGTAGGTGGAAAGTTTGAAGGTTACCAACTGTGGGTCGGTAGAAGGCAGCCAGGAAGTTGAGGCTGGCTGTAGACTGTTGATTGCAGAAGGTGCAAAAGTTGTGCTAGATGGAACTGTATTGGTTGGTATGTATAAGGCGGGCCGTGTCCCACATTGCCCATAAAAAGGGGTAGAATTCGTGGGGGCTAAGGTAAACTGCCTTGGATGAGGTGCGTATTTGGCCTGGTTTGTACGGTCATCTTGCGTAGACGACAGTGGCGCAGGTAGGTAACTCGCCTTATTAAGTAAACCCTTCGGCTGCGTCCGACTACGCTTCGTCCGCGACATATGAAGCTCATGTGATCGCAAGTGAGCGGTGTTGCGACTAGAAATGACTTGTTTGGCAAGTTGTTTCGCCGGCGCGAATGGTGTATGTAAAACGGTATGGAGATATGGTGAAGTGGCGCTGCTGACACTGGTACGGTTGCGGCCGCGATCGAGCCCTGTGATGTGTGGTTTTTCTAGTAGATAAGGCTTGTGAGGTGAGAAGATGCGTTGAGGCATTACCACACTCGTGACTGAAGGTGACTTTTGCGGCGATCTGGGCTCCTGTTCATGTGCAGTGTGATTATTGGATTTGACGGTGTGATGGTACCTCATTGGCTTTGATAGCCGTGCTTTGTGGCTATTTCTGTAGTTAGGTTGGCGTGAGTTTTTCGAGGTTCTCTGAGTTGGGAGCCAAGTACAACTCTTGGATCCGTTGTTGTCATGGACCAGCAGAACGGAAGAATCGGGCTTTTCAAGTAGATAAGGTTTTCGGTGTGGGATGCCTTGGGGCGTTACTACATTCATAAATGGAGATGATGGCTGCGGGGATCTGCGCTTCAATGCTTCTGCGTTGTGAATATTGGAATCGGCGTTGTTTCTGTGCCACGCAGGGGTTGAAAGCCATGCTTTAGAGAGTTTCCTGTTGTTGGGTTGACGTGAATTGTTCAAGGCTCTTGGGGTTTGAGGCCGATTGCGACTATTAAGCTGATTGTTGTCAATAGGCAAGTAAACAACAGAATCAGGCTTATAAGTCTGGCCTACAAGACCAATGGTAGACTCAACACTCATGTCCGAATCGCTATGTGACATAGCACTTGCAGTATCAACGGCAATAGCAGAGAGTGGGGGTGAAAACGACCTGTTCAATGCAGGCTGAAAGAAGCTTCCTGTTATGGTGGGTTTCGCGGTGAGAGAGTGTTTCTGTTTAGGGTCGGTGACAGCAGGCAGTGGAGTATCCAAGTTAGATACCCAGTTAAGAATGCAATTAGATGGTTGACCAGGTGCGACATGGGTGTCATGCATGTCTGAGTAGCCATAAGTCACATCGCTAGAAGAATCGATGGTTATGGCAGCAAGTGCAGACGAAGATCCTTCATTGACTTCAGTCCAAGGCAAGCTACGCGCTGTTGCAGATTTCGCATCCGAAGTGAGATCTTGTTTTGGAGACAAGTCGAGGTCTATCGCTGGCACGATGGTCGGTTTGGCCGAAGATGAGTCAATAAGAGCATTGAGCTTGCCCTCTGGCTTGGTTGACGCCATTAAGGATCTTTGAAGTGGGGTTTGGTCAGGTTTAATGATAATCGGCCCAAGGTTTGCCACCGAGGACACAATTAGCCTACGGCCTATAAATGTTTCAGCAAGTTGTGGAGTAGGGAAAGTCAAAACTATGGGGCAAGTGCGAGTTTTACCAGACTTGCGTAGCCGTTTGCACGCACAGCAATGTGGTGGTGTGTTGCACGCACTTAAAAGAGAATGCTTCACTTTTTCAAGTGGCAAGCGATCAGGTACGTTGAATATGACGGCATTCTGGGAACGACGTACACGTTCCGTTACTTCGTCGCTAAGTACTGCTAATAACTCGCCAGCGGCGTTCAGTTCATTTGGGTTATCGGTTTTCATCAATCCCGACAGCACCGACAGTGGTCTGAGGTTCTCCAAAGTTGCAGTCATCGTAAACAGCTCATTTTTAAGCATGCTAAGCTCATTTTCTAATTGGTGAATTTTGACTTGAGCTGCGCTAAGTGGGTCATCAAGCATGACCCTGCAATCCTTCACCACGGATGGATATGCTGAGGGTGCTCTCGTTGCTGCTGTCTGCACTGCTCTCTTTGAGGAAAGAGAGGGATTACAACGTTTAGCACGCATTGGTCAAGAGTAAACAAAGAATGACAACGCAATAGACAGCGTGAAAACCGTAAAAATGGGTACGGTAAGGAAAACGATGGAGAGTTGCAAAAACGGTGAGGGAGGTACTATAGAATATATTGTGCTACTGATTAGTAACACAAAAAGACCGACAAAGTGGTTATACGCAATTTTCGAAAATCTGAACAGCAACGCGAAAAATACGCACCGTTTCAAATTCGCGCCAATGGGCAACGCGTCCCTGTCGCTTTTTCTGAGTGATATGCTTTCCCAGAATTTGCACACCTCGTCCTCCTCTCTCTGGTTTGCGCAGCTTGGGCATATGCGCATTAGATCCCTCAAAATCTCTTTGCGCTAACTTCATTCCTATTTTGGAACCATCTTCATGCCCTACTGATCCCTGTTCAGCCCGCTTCTCGTCGAATTTTGCCACATACGATACACGTGTATATGCGATAGTTAAATAACAATTACATGTATAGTGATAATAGAGTTCCGTCATCGCCGCAATTGATCGAATGCATTCCAGATGTATTCCTTATGTCTGTCTGTGTGGCTGTATCTGTTTGTTGCCTTTTTATCCCGAGTTTGTCACAGATACGACGACACGCACCCAAGGAATTGTCCATCGTTGCGACGACAGTACAAGGCACACAGTTCCTTTACCTGAACATGAGTGGAAGATTATCAACCAATTTTACCGCTTACTAACCAGACAAATCATTCCTTATCTTGCACAGATACAACTTTCCTGAGGCTTGAACCATTAGGTTTAGTTTGCCTAACACTAGCTCTGCCACATATCTCTTGCATGGATAACGTTTGACTTCGCAAGGCTCATTCACCTGCCGATACAAAACCAGAACAGTTGGTCATTCTGAGCTCATCCATCCGCTTTGACCACTCAATTGGCCGTGGTTTCCTATATTTCTAATCAATTTTACTACATAACCCCGTGGGATCTGCAATTCTCTTTTCGGAACCATATCCTATCCCTCAAGACTTCAACAACCATTCTACATATTTCAGTGTGGTTCTGCAGATGATCAAAACATCATTTTCAAAAAGAATGTTTAGTTTCTGACTTACAAATCGGGCACTGCCACTCGTTCAGAACAGGACAGGACCAAGGAACGCAATAGGCACTCACCTAACGCATCAGCCAGCAAAAAAATGAAACGCAACTTGACTGCGAATAACCGAGCACACGAACGTTTAACAAGAGACCGCCAGTTACAACTTGCCATTCAATGGATTGGCGGTAGTGTTTCAGGACGTGGTGGGTTTTAGCTGGCAAGCGTTCGTCCTGTAAAAGCCACAAACGTACGTTCAACAACACGCTAACGTGGCAAATGTGACTCGTCACCGAATAATGTCGCCGCCCATAACTTCACACTGGCAGGTCAACTAGCGCCACCATTTTAGATAGGTTCGTTACACTAAAGCTTCTGCATCTGCATATACGGTCGTCTACGATTTCACGCATATACAGTCGTCTTTTTATAAATAAATAAATAAATAAATAAATAAAGTTTTTATTCTCGACAAGGCGAGGCACGCCTTTACAGGCATGATCATTATGACAACAATGCGTGGTCTAGAATGTGCAAGAATACGTTATGTTTGCCGTACCAGTGTATGTTTATGTAGGGGTATGTAACTATGCAACTGTGTGTGTGTGGGTGTGTCACTGTGAGGTTCCTGTTTGTATCTGTGCTGCTCTAACTTTGACTCTCATATCGTCGGCAATGCTCGAGTAGAAGATGGATGTCCGTGCGTTGGAAAGGAATATTCGGATACCCACGGGGCAGTGACTTTATTTTGTGGCGAGTCACGACCGCCACGTCACAGTGTTGTTAAGCAGACATTTGTGGCTTTTTATAGGGAGAACGCTTGCCAGGCAAAAACCCACCACGTCCTGGAACACTATGGTATCACCGTTGCCCTTTGCGTTACTTATGCACGAACTCTCTGTATTGTCACATCCCTCTCGAGCGTGCTCTTCAATTATCTTCCAGTGGATCATTCAGGATTCTCAATCTACTGTTAACTAAGGTATCACTGCAATATATGGTAGTCCGGTTATGTCCTAACAAACGGGTCCTGATCGGACAACAGCCTAATTACTGTTTCGCATTTTCACCGTTGTACAGTTCCAAGCGTGGACATATGAACAATTTGCTTCTGTCACTGTTACAGTGGCCATAAAATGTCTGTACTGTTGCACATGCCTGATCACGCCTCCGTGGGCGTGCCTCGCATAGTCGAGCATAATATATTTACTTATGTAACTCTACCGAAACGCTGCCTACAAGGCGCGAACGTGTGACCCGTCAACAGTGTGCATGTCCATAGTGCCTCAGAAACTGAGAAGCCTAAACACTATCTCTTTTTACTTCCGTGAAACTTTAATACACAAGAGGCAATCATGCCCGACAACTGTTATCATACACTGCTACTGCAATCAACCCAAGCCTATTTTGCTACCTACAGCGTACAAACCTTCGATGAGGCAGAATATGGCATTATTCCTCTCCATAATTATCCTTGCCAAAACACTTTCCCTGTCCTTTATACCTTCAGCTCTCGTCTACCTTCAGACGAATGAAGTCTGAATTTTCAGGTTTGGATTTTTATAAATAAATACATAAATAAATATTTATTCTCGGCTGTGCGAGGCACGTCCATGGAGGCATGATAAAGTAGATGCAACTGCACAGACATTTTATGGCAATTGTAACGGCGACCGTAGAAAATGTTCATACGCCCATGATTGGAACGGTACAATGGTGGAAATATGAAACCATAATTGGGCTGTCGTGAGGTCGGGAGCCCTTTGATGAGGCGTAATCAGTCTGCCATGTATTGCAGTCATACCGCAGGTAATAATAGATTAAGAATCCTGACTGATCCATTAGAGGATGTTTGAAGAGAACGATCGAGATGCGTATGACAATATACTGAGTCCGTTGCTAGCCGAACGACCTCCTCGTGGTGCCAGCTGGGTGGTTCAGGTTTAACCCGTTCCAGCAAATGGTTCGGCGGCAGTGTTCCAGGACGTGGTGGGTTTTCGCCTGGCACGCGTTCCCCCTATAAAAGGCCACAAATGTCTGCTTAACAACACTGCGACGTGGCGGATGTGACTCGCCACAAACTAAAGTCACTGGCTCGTGGATATTCGGAAAATGCTATCCAACCCACGAAAATCAATCGATTATTCTCACACTCCTGACGATAACAAACAGTCAAAAATTCTGCGGCGCATTCAAAAACACAAGTTACATTCCTATACAATTACATACGTAAATACACCCATATACTCACATACACTGTTACGCCAAATATGTCCTTTTGTACAATTTGATCACACTATGTTAGCTAAATATGATCATGCCTGTAAAGGCGTGCCTCGCATTGTCGAGAATAAAAAAGTATTTTTTAGTTATTTGTTCAACGTAAAGATCAACAGAGATATCGTAGACAGAGACGACAGCATACTCGTGAAATTGTAGGGAGACGACAGTACACTACAACGTAAAAACTATAGACACATACGCTAGATATAAAGTGAATTAGAATTATACGGAAAATCCTTAGCCATATAACTGTTCAAGTTTAGATGCAAGCATTTGCCGCTTGGTATCCATTCCCCCATATTATCCAACCGCAGAGAAGAACGGCTGTTCAATCTGGAAGGACAGCTGCAGAATCAACTGCAGAATTTCGGCGCCATAGCCGAACAGCAGCCGAGTTCCAGCCCTCCAGACTCGCATGTTGTCTCGTTAGAGACTGCCAGTCCGTCCAGCCCTAGTAAAAGCGCAACGCTCATGGCGAAGGCCCGCCCACCTAGAAATCCCACTGCCGCCCCAAGTTAGCGCCCAAATAAGTCTGCAACGCTTGGCACCACTACTAACTCTGTCAAATACAAGAAAGTTCGAGTCTGTCGGCCGTAACTTTGGAATAGACCTTCTCCTGACTCCATCGCGTGGAGCTCCGTCTGTGACGCTTTAAACGTTCCAGAGATTAAACCCTACCATCTCACAAGATTGACTGGCCGTTCTTTAGCTCCGAAAGCCGGTAAGCCGGACTTGGTGTTGACTTGCAGCCAGGCATGGCCATAGAGGATGTTCTGCTGCCTGCGCACCTTCTCCAAAGCTACGCTTTCCCTGGCGCCTACAACTTTTGTATCCCCCGAGACCCCTTGGACTGAGCGCGCACTGCGCAGATAGCAGCCGGCGCCATCCACCCCACCCCGCCCCATCAGCGTGCAAGGCGTTCTAGAATTGCATGCCTGCGACACAACCTTGACAGTGAGACCGGCATGACTGCAACAAATTGAGGTTTCTTCAGTTGATACCGACCATTGATAATGTAACCGCGACGGACGTGCACCTGCTACTCCTTCCAACAAATTATACAGGAACGGCCCACTGCCTGAACGTGACTTTCCTCGCTGCTTGCATAGCAACCAATATCATTGGAGCATTGGAAGATAGAGAGCAGAAGGACGGTCTTCTGGCATCTCCGTCACTTCCCGATCGTTCGTTGCGAAGGTAGCCTGGGTCATTGTGGAACAAGGCGCCATTATGAACCACTGAAGCTGCGTTCGAAACAGCTGGATCACGGCAAGCTAAAATGAGCATCCAATAAATGCTTGAAACGTTCCTCGCTCTCGCCATCAACAATGGACTCCGGAAGGCGGTTCCATTCACGACGCAATTGGAAAAATCCAGACTGGATCGCACACGATGAATCATCGGTTTGCACAGCTTCAATAAGTTTCTCTGCCGCAACGCAAGAAGTCCTGTAATTTTCTCCTCAACCCTCCTCTAAGAATACGTCGGGCGAACATTAAGTCTCCAAGATGACGACGGTAATCCAGAGAAAAGAGTTTCAGTTGTTTGAGTAGGAGAGCAGAGGACAGGTCACGCAGCTCAGAAACGGACTTGGATCCACGCCGTTGAATCTACTCAAGCACATTACAAGCGAATTTCGTAAGAGGATAAACGGAAGATAGCACTCATTTTAGAAGCGAGCGTACATGTGAAGCAAACAGGAGTCGGAAGCCCTCGGGGTTAAGCGAAAGTTCTACGGATAGAGAAACATCTTGTAGGCAGCAGTGACCTTTCCTTGGTACCTTGATTAGATTTAGTCAGGCGAACTTATCACTCCAAGCTTCCTCTTCTGAGCGGCGTTTCTGAGTAATTAACCAACAATATAGTACGTTTTAAATGGGTCAGACGCACCAACTGGCAGAACAGATTATTTTCCACAATTCATTGGCAACTACCAGTTAATTGACCAATCACTAGCAGGTCGAGCGTCGATTGTAACTGTCCGGAAGAAAGTAAGAATTGCCTAAGAAATCCATTATATTAGCGATTAATATATAAATAAATAAATATTTTATTCTCGACTATGCGAGGCACGCCCATGGAGGTGTGATTAGATAGGTACAACTATACAGACAATTTATGGCAACTGTAACACTGTAGCTGTGTGGCTTGTATTCTTGTCGCGACGATGGACAATTCCTTGGGTGCCTGTCGTCGTACCTGTGGCAAACAGGCACTGCTATACACGGCAGAGAACCGCAGCGATTTCGAACTTTCCGGAATGTACAAGTCTCTGTACGTGACTATAAACCCCCTGACACCTCAGCAAAGGGTATGGGGAAGCACTAACCTTGGTAGCTGCCCTTCTAATCCCAGAACTCGAAGGGCAGTACGAGACCTACAAATACAGCCAAGGTCCGCTATAGTCGTACAGTGTTTATTGGCAGCGATTAATACTTCATTTTGTCAAGGTCATTGACGTTCTGCTTTTTCCTTCGGTTGGGCTGAAAGTTTTGTGGAGCAGTAAAGTGTCAATTTCGGGATCGCGTCTAGTGAAAAGATTATAACAAATAACGACGGACAAAATTGGAAATGTGATGAACTTTTCTGCTGTGGAATTTTAAATGCTACCTTTCCAACAGCGAGCTCAAGTAAAGGCACAAACGAAGATGATCGAAATTCTGACACAATGCTTGAGTTTGCAGACAGCAGGAGCAGCGACACGAGACATGCAGGCGCGTTCTGTTGCTCTACTCACGAATGCAATCACTGGACATAATTATGACGCTGATTCTGGATGCACATTCGAAGAGTGGTTCAAGCGCTGGGAAGAGATGTTCCAGACGGACTTCATTCGTTTGGACGGCTGCCGGAAGGTGCAATCGCTACTCCCCAAGCTCGGAATGAGTGAACATTCAAGGTTCATAGACCACATCCTAGCCAATCAGCCGAGAGATCTAACGTTTGACGAAGTAATGTCGCAGCTGAATAAGTTTTTGGTGAGTCGGTATCCATGTTTAGCATTCGCTAACAATGCGTTAAAATTGTCATACAGGAATCGCACGACTTTACGAGCCCTGGCAGACATGATTAGCCGTGAAGATGAGCATTTCAATCTACGCTGTTTATCGGGCGATCAGTTTATGTGTCACATTTTCGTCAACATTCTACAATTCCCCATGGTTGCTGAGATGCGCAGGCAGGTTTTAGATAAGCTAGATCAGGATCCTGATCTGAAAGTGAGGGCCCTTGTAAACGAATGCAAAAGACTGCTCATTCTGAAACACCATAATGCCATAGTCAAACGTACTGATCTCGCACCACCGGATACCGTGCCATTCCGATAAAAGGCCAGGATTGTCAATGTAAGCAAACCCTTCTAAATGTCAACGAACAAACCGCCCACCGCATACTGGTCGGGCGGCGAATGGCATTTCGCGCGATTTTGTCCGTTCACACGTTATATTTGTCAAACGTGCCATAAGCTTGGGCATAAGGAGGAATGCTGCAGTCAGATTCGGTCAATGAAAGTGAAGAAGCCTTATCGAAAGGAATATTCTAGGAAGGATGGCGCAGTGTTCCCGTCCATATTTGTCGCGTTCCAAAGTAAGTGTAATCCAAGACCACGATTTAACAGCAGGTTGATTAACGGGAGCCCAACGAAAACGTAATTTGTCAGGCCTCGTACATCACGGTTATTTCCAGCAGCACATGGAAGCACGTAAAGAAGCCGAAGATGGTCGAAATTAAGAAAGTTGCACAGAATGCGTTCGGCGAACTTAATTGCACGATTGCTTCCAAAGGCGTGGAAAAGTCGTGCTCGTGCTACTTTTCAAATCGGCCAAATTAGGTGCTCCTTGGCCTTGACTGGATTGAAAAGTTGCAACTCCTATATGTCCCTTTTAAGCAGCCCTGCAACCGAGTTCGAGCGTCCAGACCCAACTTTAAAGTTCATCGAAGACGTTATGGTACACTGAAGCGAAAATCTGCCGGTCTTTCAGGAGGGTTTGGGCCACCGCACGAAATTCGAAGCAACGTTGAGCTGGTGACCATGTGCCAAACCAGTGTTCAAGGCTAAAAACTAGTACGCTATGTAGCACTGTCAACCGTTGATGAAGAAGCCGATCGACTGGAAGGTGCCGGGGTCGTAACAGCCGCCAGCTGCTCATCATGGGCCGCACCTATTATTGCAGTGAAGAAAACAATCGGCAAGCTACGCGTCTGCGCTGACTTCGCAACTGGCCTCAACGCTTTTACCTGCACCAGAAGATATCTTGGCAAAACTGAATGGTGGTAAGTACTTTGCTAAGGTTGATCTCTCCGACGCCTACAATGAAGTGGATGTTGACGACGTCTCGAGGAAGTTGCTGACGATCAACACCCATCATGGGCTATTCCACTGCAACCGCTTACAATTTAGTGTAAAAACGGCGCCTGCCCTTTTTCAACAGTTGATGGATACCATGCTAGCGAGTTTCTAGAACCGCTGCATATCTGAATGATATCATAGTGATGGGCCGAACACCAGAAGAACTAGTTAACCACCTGGATGAAGTGCTTGGTTTATACAGTCGTACGGTTTACGGTTCCGTGAATATAAATGCACATTTATTACGCCGCTCTTCAAATAAATCGGTTTTATCCTCAAAAAGGATGGACGTCAACCAGATCCGGAAAACAAAGAAGCCATTAGAAAATGCCTCCACCAACAGACCTACAGACATTGCGTTCCGGTTGTGAGCTCATCACCCCCTACAGCGAATTCTTGCCTGAAATGTACCGCCTGCGTGCTCCGTTAAACAAGATACTAGCCAAAGGGCAAACTTGGAACTGCACATTAGAATGCCAGAATGCCTTCGAACGGGTCACGACACTGCTGTCCTCAAACCTGCTCCTGACTCCTCTTGATCCCGCTATAGGGATTGCCTTAACCACTGACGCATCAAGTCATGGGATTGGCGCAGTAATTGCACACACGTACACCGATGGATCTCAGAAACCAATCGGCCATGCCGCCAGAACCCGTAAGAAGGCCTAGAGGAATTACAGACAGATTGAAAAACAAGCATTGGCCATAGTGTTCGCTGTCAAGAAATTCTACCAAAGGCTATACGGCCGCCGCTTTAAGCCTCTGACCGATTACAAGCCCTTGCGGGCTATCTTTGGTTCGAAAATGGGCGTCCTGGCCTACACAGCCAACTGGCTATAACGTTGAGTTCTTACATTAATGGGGTATATTTTCAAAATCTAATACCAGTCGATAATTTCTATTGGCCAAGCGGATTCACTGTCACGCCTAATTGACGCCCATCAGCAAGAACATGGGGACACAATCATTGCCTCGGTCGGGATTTAACCTGACTTCAACTATCTGCTAACAGCTGCATTGCACAGTCTACCAGTTACCCCAAAAGCTGTACGAATCTGGACACAGTACTCAAGAAAGTTACACATTTCCACAAAACAAGCTGGACACCTTCAAGTCCATCAGCCGTGTTGCAACAGTACTTCCAGTGAAGACACTCGATTTCTAGTGAAAATGGCTGAACACTATTTTCAGAAAAAATGGTCATTCCCGAGGCACTTCAGGAGCGCCTTATTTGGCAGTTCCACGCCGGGCAACCTGGAAGCAACCGGAGGAAGGCGCTTGCCCGCAGTTATGTATACTTGCCCTTCATGGACAAAAATCTAGAAAAAACAGCTGAACGTTGTCAAACGTACGCCAATGTCTTGAAACACCACAAACTCAGAACTCTATTCATGGCCAAAAGCTACTAAGCCATGGTGCCGCATCCATGTCGACTTTGCAAGACCGATCAACGGCAGAAGTTTCCTTATTATTGTCGACCCATACAGCAAGTGACTTGAAGTATATCTCATGGATAGCACAAGCACCAATGCCACTGGATCAAAACTGCGCCAAACCTTTAGCAGATTCGACTGTCCTGAGATAAATGTAACTGGCAATGACACACAATTCACTTCGGCAACGTTTACGGAGTACAACAAGCAACGCGCGGTCCATCACATTCGTTCGCCACCGTTTCACTCGCAGTCGAATGGCCAAGCAGAAAGGTCCGTCCATACGTTAAAGCGAGCACTCCACCAATAAAAAGTGGAGGGAAGTATAGAGAAGACGGTTGACCGGTTTATTTTCCTCTGATGATCAACGCTAAATCCACAAGCGCCAGACGGGGTTTCTCCAGCACAGGCTATGAAAAACCGAAAGCTCCGTATGCCTTTCGACGCCATCCGACCGAGTTCGGAATCTTCTGTTGGTGGAAGAAACCGCAAAAAGGAACAGGATTTTAACCGGCGACGTGGAGCAAGAAGCGATCGTTTACGCTTTGACAGAAGGTGCTATTACAAGACAATCTGGAAGGTCATGCGAAATGGACGCCAGGGACGGTCACAAACAAACGCGGAAACGTAATGTATGCTGCGATGGTGGGCGCACAAATATGGGCAAGGCATGTAAACCAGTCATGGCTCACATTGTGCCAACCAGAACAAGGAAGGCCTACCGGCCTCTCGTTCGATTTATTGGTGGAAACCTTCAACTTGCCGAAAGTAGCAGTGGACGATTACACACAGTCGAGCAAAAAATTCAGAGCACGGACATCGGAACACCTTTTTTGCAGTTCTGCCGGGTAGATGGACCGACAGGCAGCAAACATCATCACGGAGACTGCAAGTTAATCTTCAGCTTCCGTCGTATACTCGGACGATATCTCAGAAAGGGATGTGTTCTGGAGAAAGTAAGATTTGCCTGGGAAATCAACTATTTTAGTGATTAATCGATTTTTAATTATCCTCTCATTGTTTGCGAACATTCCGGAAGGTTCTATTTTCTGCATGTGACTAAAAACCACCCGACATCTCGGCAAACGGTATGGGGAACTATTAACCTTGGTAGCTGACCTTCCAATTCTAGAAGTCGATGGTCAGTAAGAGACCTATAAATATAGCCAAGGTCTGCAATAGTTATACGGTGCTTGTTGACGGCGATTAATAAGTTATGTTTTGAAGGTGGTTTGCGTTCTACTTTCCTTCGGTTGGGCTAGTAATCTGGGAGCTGGGCTCTAACCAATGGCGAGCATTTGGTTACGGGCCAAGGTAAAATAGAACAACTGGCCCCAAAAGGGTAATCGCAAGACTAAGGCATTAATTAATAGGGATCCAGTACTAAAAAAGGGATGCAATGCGTATGGTTATAGGTTTGTACAATAATGTACCGTTTATAGTAAGGTAGTTTACCGTAACCATGGCAACATGTACTCAAAAATTCCAAGGATGCAATTGCAGCGAAGTACTGATTGTTCAAGCGTTTGTTAAACGATGAATTATGTTAATCGTCTAATCAAAGTACGGCTATTTCAAACATCCTATGAATGAAAATGTGCTGAAACGTTTTGGGAAATGTATAATTCAAGCTTACGTCGCATGGTGTGCTTTAATTGTTCGTTTGTGAAAAAATCTTATAAGTGTCATTTGCTGATACAGGGAAATCTGGGAATGCGGATCGTGAACGATAAGAAACCATGCAGAACTATGAAACGGAAATGCCAGGATGTTGAATGTTAACCAGGGAATAAGATCTAGAAGCCATATTAATTTGAAATATACAAATAAATGGAGGAACTTGTACAATGCGTATGAAAAGTAAGCATACGAAGATACTGATCGGCATACGTTAGCTGCTAAGGGTGACAAGGGTAATGTAAATTCATGAGGTGTACAGTTGTCCGTGTGTTAAAGTATCTGCAAAGTATTGACGCGCAAATCACTTCGAATTAATAATGTGCTGGCCATTCAATAGGCATATTGTGCAAAGGTGGTTCAAACGGAATGATGAACAGAAATAGCATGATATATAACGCCTAAACGTAAGGGCACATTTAATGATATGAAATCGCAGTTAACAGTAAATACCGGATATCCCAGGTAGTATGGATGCATGTATATCGTCCCGACTCTATGCTAATAATTATTAAAGGATACGTATAAATCTATGTACATGTGTTAACCTAGTTTACATATATATATCTTGGACTAATGTCTAGGGACATTTATTTACGTCTATTATATATGTATATATTATACAGAAAAATAAATGTCCCTAGACATTAGTCCAAGATATATATATGTAAACTAGGTTAACACATGTACATAGATTTATACGTATCCTTTAATAATTATTGGCATAGAGTTGGGACGATGTACATACATCCATACTACCTGGGATATCTGGTATTTACTTTTAACTGCAGTTTCACATCATTAAATATGCCCTTACGTTTATGCATTATATATCATGCTATTTCTATTCATCATTCCGTTTGCACCACCTTTGCACAATATGCCTACTGAATGGCCGGCACATTATTAATTCAAAATGATTTCCGCGTCAATAATTTGCAGCTACTTTAACACAATGCACAACTGTACACCTCATGAGTTTACATTACCCTTGTCACTCTTAGCAGCTAACGTATGCCGATCAGTATCTTCGTAGGCTTACTTTTCATACGCATTGTACAAGTTCCTCCATTTATTTATATATTTCAAATTAATATGGCTTCTAGCTCTTATTCCCTGGTTAACATTCAACATCCTAACATTTCCGTTTCATAGTTCTGCATGATTTCCTATCGTTCAAGATCCGCATTCCCAGATTTCCCTGTAGCAGCAAATGATATTTATAAGAATTTTTCACCAACGAACAATTAAAGCACACCATGCCACGTAAGCTTGCGTTATACATTTCCCAAAACGTTTCAGCAAATTTTCATTCATAGGAGGTTTGAAATAGCTGTACTTTGCTTAGCCGACTAACATAATTCATCGGTTAACAAACGCTTGAACAATCAGTACTTCGCTGCAATTGCACCCTTGGAATTTTCGAGTACACGTTGCCATGGTTACGGTAAACTACCTTAATATAAACGGTACCTTATTTTACAAACCTATAACCATATGCATTACATCCTTTTTTAGTACTGAATCCCTATTCATTAATGCCTAAGTCCCGCGATTACCATTTTGGGGCCTGTTGTTCCATTTTACTTTGGCCCGTAACAAAAGTTTCGCCATTGGTTAGAGTCCAGCTCCCAAACTTCTAGCCCAACCGAAGGAAAGTAGAACGCAACCAACCTTGAAAACAAACACCGTATAACTATTGCAGACCTTGGCTGTATTTATAGGTCTCTTACTGACCATCGACTTCTAGAATTGGAAGGTCAGCTACCAAGGTTAATAGTTCCCCATACTGTTTGCCGAGATATCAGGTGGTTTTTAGTCACGTGCAGAAACACGTGCAGAACCTTCCGGAATGTTCGCAAACGATGAACTGATAATTAAAAATCGATTAATCACTGACATAGTGGATTTCCCAGGCAAATCTTACTTTCTCCAGAACACATCCCTTTCTGAGATATCGTCCGAGGTATACGACGGAAGCCGAAGATTAACTTGCAGTCTCCGGGATGGCGTTTTCTGCCTGTCGGTCCATTTACTCGGCAGAACTGCCAGAGAACTGTGTTCCGATGTCCGTGCTCTGAATTTTTGCTCGACTGTGTGTAATCGTCCACTGCTACTTTCGGCAAGTTGAAGGTTTCCACCAATAAATCGAACGAGAGGCTGGTAGACCTTCCTTGTTCTGGTTGGCACAATTTGGGCCATAACTGGTTTAAATGCCTTGCCCAGAGTTGTGCGCCCGCCATCGCGGCATACATGACGTTTCCGCGCTTGCTTGTGACCGTCCCTGGCGTCCATTTCGCATGGCCATCCCAATAGTATTGCAATAGCACCTTCTGTCAAAGCGTAAACGATCGCTTCTTGCTCCACGCCGCCGGTTAAAATCCTGTTCCTTTTTGCGGTTTCTTCTACCAACAGAAGATACCGAACGCCGTCGGATGGCGTCGAAAGGCATACGGAGCTTCCGATTCAACATAGCCTGTGCTGGAGAAAGTTCGTCTGGCGCTTGTGGATTTAACGTTGATCAGCAGAGGAAAATAAACCGGTCAACCGCCTTCTCTATACGCCCCTCTACTTTTTATTGGTGGAGTACTCGCTTTAACGTATGGACAGACCTTTCTGCCTGGCCATTCGACTGCGGGTGAAGCGGTAGCGAACGAATGTGCTAGACCGTGCGTTGCTTGTTGTACTCCGTAAAAGTGGCCGAAGTGAATTGCGTGTCATTGCCAGTTACATTTATCTCAGGACAGTCCAATCTGCTAAAGGTTTGGCGCAGGTTTGATCCAGTGGCATTGGTGCTTGTGCTATCCATGAGAAATACTTCAAGTCACTTGCTGTATGGGCCGACAATAATAAGGAAACTTCTGCCGTTGATCGGTCTTACAAAGTCGACATGGATGCGGCACCATGGTTTAGTAGCATTTGGCCATGAATAGAATTCTGATTTTTGTGGCGCTTTCAAGACATTGGCACACATTTGACAGCGTTTAGCTATTTTTTCTAGCTGTTGGTCCATGAAGGGCCAGGATACATAACTGCGGGCAAGCGCCTTCCTCCGGTTGCTTCCAGGATGCCCGGCGTGGAACTGCCAAATAAGGCGCTCCTGAAGTGCCTTGGGGATGGCCATTCTTTCTGAAAATAGAGTTCAGTCGTTTTCACTAGAAATCAAGTGTCTTCACTGGAAGTACTGTCGCAACTCGGCTGAAGGACTTGAACGTGGCCAGCTTGTTTTGTGGAAATGTGTAACTTCTTAAGTACTGTGTCCAGGTTCCTACAGCGTTTGAGGTAACTGGTAGACTGTGCAATGCAACAGTTACCAGATAGTTGAAGCCAGGTTAAATCTCGACCGAGGCAATGATTGTGTCCTCATGTACCTGCTAATGGGCCTCAATTAGGCGTGACAGTGAATCCGCTTGGCCAATGGAAATTATCGACCGGTATAGATCTCGAAAAGTACCCCATTAAAGTAAGAGCTCAATGTTGTAGCCGGTTGGCTATGTAGGCCGGGACGCCCTTTTTGGAACCAAAGATAGCCCGCAAGGGCTTGTAATCGGTCAGAGGCTTAAAGCGGCGGCTGTATAGACCTCTGCAGGATTTCTTGACAGCGAACACTATAGTCAATGCTTGTTTTTCAATCTGGCTGCAATTCCTCTCGGCCTTCTTACGGGTTCTGGCGGCATGGCCGATTGCTTTCTGAAATCCATCGGTGTACGTGTGTGCAATCACTGCGCCCATTCCATGACTGGATGCGTCAGTGGTTAAGGCAATCCCTATGGTGGGATCAAGAGGAGTCAGGAGCAGGTTTGCGGACAGCAGTGTCGTGACCCGTTCGAAGGCATTCTGGCATCCTGATGTGCAGTTCCAAGTTTGCCCTTTGGCTAGTATCTTGTTTAACGGAGCACGCAGTCGGTGCATCTCAGGCAAGAATGCGCTGTAGGGGGTGTTGAGCTCACAACCGGAACGCAATGTCTGTAGGTCGATTGGTGGAGGTATTTTCTAATGGCTTCTATGTTTTCCGGATCTGGTTGACGTCCATCCTTTATGAGGATAAAACCGATGTATTTGCTGAGCGGCTTGATAAATGTGCATTTATACTCACGGCACCGGAAACCGTACGACTATATAAACCAAGCACTTCATCCAAAAGGTTAACTAGTTCTGCTGGTGTTCGGCTGGCTAGCCGAACAACCTCCTCGTGGTGCCAGCTGGGTGGTTCGGGATTTTTCCGTTCCAGCAAATCGTTCGGCGGCAGTGTTCCAGGATGTGGTGGGATTTCGCCTGGCAAGCGTTCTCCCTATAAAAACCACAGATATCCGTTTAACAACACTGTGACGCGGCGGATGTGACTCGCCACTAAATAAAGTCACTGCCTCTTCCCTTTTCCGGAGGAACATTCACACATCACGAACGACATCTGCTTCAAAGCGTTCCATTGACTCCCCCTTAGATGGCGAACACAACAAACAGAAACACACAGAGAGTCACATTTACCTACTCATGCTACATGGCCCCCTCCAAATACACAGTAAACATACTTTTACATGTCAACACATACATAAATTCCTATGCCATTTGTCAAAATACACTGATTTGTGCAATTGCCGATCATACATGTCTGTATTAACATGATCACGCCCTTGATGGTGTGCCTCGCAATGACGAGAATAAACTATTTATTTATTTATTTATTTGTTTATTTATTTATTTATGATATCATTCAGATATGCTGCGGTTCTAGAAACTCGCTAGCATGGTACCCATCAACTTTTGAAAGATGGCAGGCGCCATTTTTACACTAAATTGTAAGCGGTTGCAATGGAATAGCCCATGATAAATAAAATAAATAAATAAATAAACTTTTATTCTCGATAATGCGAGGCGCACCTGTACAGGCAAGATCATGTTTAGCTAACAAAGTGTGATCAAAATGTACAAAGAGTACATGTTTGGCATAACAGTGAATGTAAGTGTATGGATGTATATATGTAAATAAATAAATAATAAATAAATAAATAGGTATATTTCTAGACCTGCTAAAGGCTGCACCCTAAGGGGTTCAGATAAATGATTACATTTATCCGATGCTCTTGCATGGAAGTAGGTAAAATATAAGTATATGTTCATTGTTAGCAATTGTAAATGCATTGGCACTGTTTAGTATACAGCTACTGGGTGGCAGGCGCCCAGCTTGACATTTTTCTGGTTCCTTCGGGCGATATTGAGCTCCTTGTATTTTATTGTGAATACTTCGCGGAGGTGTAGTTTGCCTTTTCTCCTTGGAACCGAATCCAATTTGCCACAAGTTCACTTTAAATTGATCGCCCAATAATTGGCCACTCAGTTGCCCCAATTGTTGTTGCGCACATGGAAGAAATGAATGAAGGGATTATAAGGCATACGAAAAGCAAAAGCAATTCCGAAAAATGCAGACATAGATAGAAGCAATTTGTGAAGAGAGAAAATAAATCTGCGTGCTTCAGTAGAAAAATACCAATTAACAAAAAACAGAGCCCTACTTTTCTTACGCTGATATTGCTCACCGGCGCGAAATTTCAACCTGAGTTATTCACAGATAAAAGAAAAAGATTTTCTACAGTTACAGTACCGCTTATAGTATCACAAAATTACACTAATCTGGACCAGCTATAGCGCCTGAATACGATGAACGTAAAAGCAACACCATGCGTGCAGTAGTTTGCGAGTTATTCGCAATTAAATGATGGACTACGAATAAGGATATTTTTATTTTTCGCTAAAAGTGGCTTTCTGCTTTGCAGGCAGATAGCAGAAAAAATAAAATAAAATATAAAAAGTAGGGAAGTGGTGTATGTTCTAGATAGGCATAGCTATCCAGAAATGCTCTAATTAGCCCGTTATACCCTGCGACAACTACGGACTGCGCAGGTGGCCGAAAAGTAAACTTTGCAGGCAAGCGTGAAAAATATATACAATTAAGGGATGAGCTTACGCGAAAACGCTAGAAATCCAGCAAGGAATATTATATCTATGCAATTGTCTATGAAAGTAGCTTGTATTTTTGAATGCGCCGCAGAATTTTTGACTGTTTGTTATCTATAGGAATGTGAGAATAAGCGATTGACGTCCGTGGGTTGGACACCATTTTCTTGATGTCCACGGGCCAGTGACTTTATTTTGTGGCGAGTCACATCCGCCACGTCACAATGTTGATAAGCAGACATGTGTGGCTTTTTATAAGGAGAACGCTTTCCGGGCGAAAACCCACCACGTCCTGGAACACTGCCGCCGAACTATTTGCTGGAACTGGTTAAACCCGAACCACCCAGCTGGCACCACGAGAAGGTTGTTCGGCTAGCCAGCCATTGGTGTTGATCGTCAGCAACCTCCTCGAGACTTCGTCAACATCCACTTCATCGTAGGCATCAAAGCGCTCAACCTTGGCAAAGTACTGACCACCATTCAGTTTTGCCAAGATATCTTCTGGTGCAGGTAATGGCGTTGAGGCCAGTTGAGATGTCAGCGCAAACGCGTAGCTTGCCGATTGCTTTCTTCACTGCGATAATAAATGCGGCCCATGATGAGTAGCTGGCGGCTGTTACGACCCCGGCCCGTTCTAGTAGATCGGCTTCTTGATCAACGGTTGACAGTGCTACATAGGGTACTAGCTTTTAGCCTTGAACACTGGTTTGGCACATGGTCGCAAGCTCAACGTTGCTTCGAATTTCGTGCGGTGACCCAAACCCTCCTGAAAGACCGGCAAGTTTTCGCTTAAATGTACCATAACGTCTTCGATGAACTTTAAAGTTGGGTCTGGACGCTCGAACTAGGTTGCAGGGCTGCTTAAAAGGGACATATAGGAGTTGCAACTTTTCAATCCTGTCGAGGCCAAGGAGTTCCTAATTTGGCCCATCTGAAAAGTAGCACGAGCACGACTTTTCCACGCCTTTGTAAGCAACCTTGCAATTAAGTTCGCCGAGTGCATTCTGTGCAACTTTCTTAATTTCGACCATCTTCGGCTTCTTTACGTGATTCCATGTGCTGCTGGAAATAATCGTGATGTAAGAGGCTGACAAATAACATTTTCATTGGGTAGCCGTTAATCAACCTGCTGGTACATCGTAGTCTTGTTTTACACCTACTTTGGAATGCGACAACTATGGACAGGAACATTTCGCCATCCTGCCCAGAATATTCCTTTCAATAAGACTTCTTTACTTTCATTGACCGAATCTGACTGCAGAATTCCTCCTTATGCCCAAGCTTATGGCACGTTTGACAAATATAACGTGCGAACGGACAAAATCGCGCGAAATGCCATTCGCCGCCCGACCAATAGGCTGTGGGCGGTTTGTTCTTTGACATTTGGAAGGGTTTGCTTAAATTGACAATCCTGGCCTTTTTCCCGAATTGCACGGGATCCGGTGGTGCCAGAGCGGTACGTTTGACTATGGTATTGTGGTGTTTCAGATTGAGCAGCCTTTTGCATTCGTTTACGAGGGCCCTCACTTTCAGATCAGGATCCTGATCTAGCTTATCTCAGAGCCGCCTGCGCATCTCAGCAACCCAGGGGGATTGCAGGACGCCGACGAAAATGTGATAGAAACTGATCGCCCGATAAACAGCGTAGACTGAAATGCTCATCTTCGCGGCTAATCATTTCTGCCAGGGTTCTTAAAGTCGTGCGGTTCCTGTATGACAATTTTAACGCATTGTTAGCGAATGCTAAACATGGACACCGACTCACCAAACATTTATTCATTTGCGGCATTACTTCGTCAAACGTTAGATCTATCGGCTGATTGGGCAGAATGTTGTCTATGAACCTTTAATGTTCACTCATTCCGAGCTTGGGGAGTAGCGATTTCACCTTCCAGCAGTCGTCCAGACGGATGAAGTACGTCTGGAACATCTCTTCCCAGCGCTTGAACCACTCTTCGAATGTGCATCCAGAATCAGCGCCATAATTATGTCCAGTGATTGCATTCGTGATTAGATCAACAGAACTCGCCTGCATGTCCCGTGTCGCTCCTCCTGTTATCAGCAAACTCAAGCATTGTGTCAGAAGTTCGATCATTTTCATTTGTGCCTTTACTTGAGCTCGCTGTTGGATAGGTAGCATTTAAAATTCCACAGCAGAACAGTTCATACCTTTCCAATTGTGTCCGTCGCCATTTGTTGTAATCTTTTCACTAGACGCGATCCCGAAATTGACACTTTACTGCTCCACAAAACTTTCAGTCCAACCGAAGGAAAAAGCAGAACGTCAATGACCTTGACAAAATGAAGTATTAATCGCCGCCAATAAACACTGTACAACTATAGCGAACCTTAGCTGTATTTGTAGGTCTCGTACTGACCTTCGAGTTCTAGGATTAGAAGGGCAGCTACCAAGGTTAGTGCTTCCCCATATCCTTTGCTGAGGTGTCAGGGGGTTTGTAGTCACGTGCAGAGACTTGTACATTCCGGAAATTTCGAAATCGATGCGGTTCTCTGCCGTGTATAGTAGTGCCTGTTTGCCACAGGTACGACGACGGGCACCCAAGGAATTGTCCATCGTTGCGACAACAATACAAGCCACACAGTTACAGTGTTACAGTTGCCATAAAATGTCTGTATAGTTGTAACTATCTAATCACACCTCCATGGGTGGGCCCCGCATAGTCGAGAAAAAATATTTATTTATTTATTTATATATTAATTGCTAATATAGTGGATTTCTTAGGCAATTCTTACTTTCTCCCCGACAGTTACAATCGACGCTCGACCTGTTACGTGCTTGGTCAGTTAACTGGTAGTTGCCAATGAACTGTGGAAAATAATCTGTTCTGCCAGTTGGTGCGTCTGACCCATTTTAAACGTACCATATTGTTGGTTAAGTACTCAGAAACGCCGCTCAGCAGAGGAAGCTTGGAGTGATAAGTTCGCCTGACTAAATCTAATCAAGGTACCAGGAAAAGGTCACTGCTGCCTAAAAGATGTTTCTCTATCCTAGAAATGTTGATTTAACCCGAGAGCTTCAGACTCCTGTTTGCTTCACGTGTACGCTCGCTTCTAAAATGAGTGCTATCTTCCGCCTATCCTCTTACGAAATTCGCGTGTAATATGCTTGAGTAGATTCAACGGCATGGATTCAAGTCCGTTTGAGATGCTTGACCTGTCCTATGCTCTCCTACTCAAACAACTGAAACTCTTTTCTCTGGATTACGGTCGTCATCTCGGAGACTTGATGTTCGCCCGACGTATTCTTAGAGGAGGGTTGAGGAGGAAATTACAGGACTTCTTGCGTCGCGGCAGAGAAACATATTGAAGCTGTTCAAACCGATGATTCATCGTGCGCGATCCAGTCTGGATTTTTCCAATTGCGTCCCGAATGGAACAGCCTTCCGGAGTCTATTGTTGACGGCGAGAGCAAGGAACGTTTCATGCATGTATTGGATTCTCATTTTAGCTTGCCGTGATCCAGCTGTTTCGAATGTAGCTTCAGTGGTTCATTATGGCGCCTTGTTCCACAATGACCCAGGCTACCCTCGCAACAACCGATCGGGAAGTGACGGAGATGACAAAAGACCGTCCTTCTGCTCTCTATCTTCCATTGATCCCATGATATTGGTTGCTATGCAAGCGGCGAGGAAAGTCACGTTCAGGCAGTGGGCCGTTCCTGTATAATTTGTTGGAAGGAGTAGCAGGTGAACGTCCGTCGCGGTTACATTATCAATGGTCTTTATCAGCTGAAGAAACCTCCATTTGTTGCAGTCATGCCGGTGTCACTGTCAAGGTTGTCACAGGCATGCCGTTCTAGAACGCCTTGCACGCTGATGGGGCGGGGTGGGGCGGATGGCGCCGGCTGCTGTCTGCGCAGTGCACGCTTAGTCCAAGGGGTCTCGGGGGATACGAATGTTGTAGGCGCCAGGGGAAGCGTAGCTTTGGAGAAGGTGCGCAGGCAGCAGGACATCATCTATGGCCATGCCTGGCTGCAAGTCAACACGAAGTCCGCCTTACCGGCTTTCGGAGCTGAAGAACGGCCAGTCAGTCTTGTGAGATTGTAGGGATTAATCTCTGAAACGTTTAAAGCGTCACAGACGCAGCTCCACGCGATGGAGTTAGGAGAAGGTCGATTCCAAAGTTACGGTCGACAGACTCGAACTTTCTTGCATATGACAGATTTAGGGGTGGTGCCAAGCGTTGCTGGCTTCTTTAAGCGCTAACTATGGGCGGCAGTGGGATTTCTAGGTGGGCGGGCCTTCGCCATGAGCGTTGCTCTTTTACTAGGGCTGGACGAACCGGCAGTCTCCAACGAGACAACATGCGAGTCTGGAGGGCTGAAACTCGGCTGCTGTTCGGCTATGCCGCCGAATTTCTGCAGTTGATTCTGCAGCTGTCCTTCCAGATTGAGCAGCCGTTCTTCTCTGCGGTTGGAGAAAATGGGGGAATGAATACCAAGTGGCAAATACTTGCACTTAAACTTGAACAGGTATATGGCTAAGGATTTTTCGCGTAATTCTAATTCATTTTATGTCTAGCGTAGGTGTCTATAGTTTTTACGTTGTGGTGTATTGTTGTCTCCCTACAATTTCACGAGTATGCTGGTCTCTGGCTACGACATCACCGTTGATCTTTACGTTGAATAAATAACTAAATAAACAAATTTTTATTCTCGACAATGCGAGGCACACCTTTACAGGCATGATCATATTTAGCTAACATAGTGTGATCAAATTGTACAAAAGGATATGTTTGGCGTAACAGTGCATGTAAGTATATGGGTGTATATACGTATGTAATTGTGTAGGAATGTAGCTTGTGTTGTTGAATGCGCCGCAGAATTTCTGGCTGTTTGTTATCGTCAGGAATGTGAGAATAAGCGATTGATTTTCATGGGTTGGATAGCATTTTCTGAATATCCACAGGCTAGTGACTTTAGTTTGGAGCGAGTCACATCCGCCACGTCTCAGCGTTGTTAAGCAGACGTTCGTGACCTTTTATAGGGAGAACGCTTGTCAGGCGGAAACCCACCACGTCCTGGAACACTGCCGCCGAACTATTTGCTGGAACGGGCTAAACCCGAACCACCCAGCTGACACCGAGAGGAAGTTGTTCGGCTAGCAACGAACTCAGTAGATTGTCATACGCATCTCGATCGTTCTCTTCAAACATCCTCTAATGGATCAGTCAGGATTCTTAATCTATTATTACCTACGGTATGACTGCAATACATGGCAGACAGATTATGCCTTATCAAACGGCTCCCGACCTCACGACAGCCCAATTATTGTTTCATATTTCCACCATTGTACAGTTCCAATCATGGACGTATGAACATTTTCTGCGGTCGCCGTTACAATTGCCATAAAATGTTTGTGCAGTTGCGTCTACGGTATCATGCCTCCATGGACATGCCTCGCACAGTCGAGAAGAAATATTTATTTATGTATTTATTTATAAAAAATCAAAACCTGCAAATTCAGACTTTATTCGTCTGAAGGTAGGCGAGGGCTGGAGGTATAAAGGACAGGGAAAGTGTTTTAGAAAGGATAAATATGGAGAGGAATAACGCCATATTCTACCTCATCGAAGGTCTGTACGGTGTAGGTAGCAAAATAGGCTTGGGTTGATTGCAGTAGCAGTGTATGATAATAGTTGTCGGGCATAATTGCCTCGTGTGTATTAAACTTTCACTGAAGGAAAAAGAGATAGGTTTTAGGCTTCTCCGTTTCTGAGACAATATGGACATGCACACTGTTGACGGGTCACACGTTCGCGCCTTGTGGGCAGCGTTTCGGTAGAGTTACATAAGTAAATATATTATGCTCGAATATGCGAGGCACGCCAACGGAGGCGTGATCTGGTATGTTCAACTGTACAGACATTTTATGGCAACTGTAACAGTGACAGTAGCAAATGGTTCATATGTCCACGCTTGGAACTGTACAATGGTGAAAATGCGAAACAGTAATTTGGCTGTCGTCCGATCAGGACCCGCTTTTTAGGACATAACCGGTCTACTATATATTGCAGTGATACCTCAGTTAACAGTAGATTGAGAATCCTGAATGATGCACTGGAAGATAATTGAAGAGCACGCTCGAGAGATATGACAATACAGTGAATTCGTGCATAAGTAACGCAAAGGTCAACGGTGATGTCGTAGAAAGTAAGAAAACAGACCGTATGTGCGTGAACTCGTAGAAAGAGGAGACGACCGTATATGCTAATGTAGAAGTTCCAGTGTAATGAATCTATATAGAATGGTGACGCTAGTTGACCTGACTGGGTGAAGTTATGGGCTGTCTTTACTCGGCAGCGAGTCACATTCGCCACGTTGCAGTGTTGTTAAACGGACATTTGTGGCTTTTCACAGGGAGAACGCTTGCTGGGCGAAAACCCACCACGTCCTGAAACACTGCCGCCAATCCATTGAATGGCAAGTTGTAACTGGCTATTTTGCTTGTTGAACGTTCGTTTGCTCAGTTATTCGAAGTCAAGTTGCGTCCCAGTTTCTGCTGGCTGATGCGTTAGGCAAGTGCCTATTGCGTTCCTGGGTCCTGTCCTGTTTTGAACGAGTGGCTGTGCCCGATTGGTAGGTCAGGAACTAAAGATTCTTTTTGAATATGATGTGTTGATCATCTGCAGAACCACGTGAAGTCTCCGAGGGATATACATTGAAATATGTTGAATGGTTGTTGAAGTCTTGAAGGATAGGATATGGTTCCGAAAAGCAAATTGCAGATCCCCCGGGGTTATGTAGTAAAATTGATTAGAAATATAGGAAACCACGGCCAATTGAGCGGTCAAAGCGGATTGAAGAGCTCAGAATGACCAATTGTTCTGGCTTTGTATCGGCAGGAGAATGTGCCTTCCGAAGTCAAAAGAAGTTCTCCAGGCAAGAGGTATGTGGAAGAGATAGTGTTAGGCAAACTGAAACCAATGGTTCAAGCCTCGGAAAATTGTATCCGTGCAAGATAACGAATGATTTGTCCGGTTAGTAAGTTGTACAAGCGGTTGCTAATCTTCCGCTCATGTTCAGGTAAAGGAACTGTGTGCCTTGTACTGTCTTCGCAACGATGGACAATTTCTTGGGTGCGTGTCGCCGTACTCTGTGACAAACTCGGGATAAAAGGCAACAAACAGACAGCCACACAGCCAGACATAAGGAATGCATCTGGAATGCAGTCGATCAATTGCGGCGATGACGGAACTCTAGTACCACTATACATGTAATTGTTATTTAACTATCGCATACACACGTGTGTCGCATGTAGCAAAATACACGAGAAGCGAGCTGAACACGGATCATTAGAGCATGAAGATGGTTCAAAAATGGAATGAAGTTAGCGCAAAGAGATTTTGAGGGGATTTAATTCGCATATTCCTAAGCTGCGTAAACCAGAGAGAGGAGGACGAGGTGTGCAAATAGTGGGAAAGAATATCACTCAGAAAAAGCGACAGGGACGCGTTGCCTCAGTCTTAAATTGGTAGAAATATAAGGAGTCGGGGCAGCCAAAGGCATGTAAGTTAGCGTCGAATGAAGAAGGAATGCAACAGAAAGCCCAGAAAGTAAAGAAAAGGGTCGGTAAAACAGGTTCTATTGAAAAGAAGTGGAAAAGCCGACGACGTTCTTCAGGTGATGATTCATCCTTGTTAAGAAGGGAAGGATGAATAATGCCCAGTGATGTTATTAAGGTAGAATAGATAGATAGTATGGCGAGCAAAGCACAAATTAGGAGGGGCACTAGAGTGCTGGGACTACAGAGCCTAAACTGTTTATGTCTTGGATGTCTGGAAGCAATCGGGAAGAAGGAGACTGGGCAGACGAGGATAGATTAGAGCGATGCCGGAAAAGTTCTCCGTCCAATTGAAAAATGAATGTACACAGAGGGCGCGAAAAGGAAGGAATGAGGTCTGGAAGGAATAGTATCTATTTGGAAAAGTGGAAATGCGTACAATGGTTTTCAGGTGTTGTAAACAGACCATTTGCTCTGTCGATGATCTACCGTTAAGGCCTTAGCAGTCAGAAATGTGACAACTGAGAAGAGACTAGAATGTCGGCTCATGGAGAGAAATCAATATTATTATTGACGGAATGTTAACAGAGAGAGTCGGCAGAAATAGACATGTTAAGCTTGTAAGGGGAATAGAATAAAAAAGATAAATCACGACCAGTAATGCTCATGAGATGACAGTCGCATAGCGTTACGTAGGCAGAGCCTTAATCATTAATACCTTAGACGTCCAAGAGGGGTCAGAATGCGGGAAACCGTTTAGCCGACATCGAATATGTCAGCAGGATGAAGCTAGACCGCCAAATTAAAGTGGGAATAACAGGTGAGTGTCCTAGGGAAAGAAAAATTACCAGACGACAGAGGCTATATGAAGAGCCAGTTAGCATGCAAAACAAACCTCTCAGGCTGAGGGACAGAGTGTGTTGTGACTGCACAGCCTAGAACGTTTGCGTCTCGGATGTCTGGAAACAGTCAGAAAGTAGGAGACTGGTCAGACGAGGCTAGAGTAGAGCCAGGCCCGAAGAGTTATCCGTCCAATTGATAAAGGAATGCAAACTGAGAGCGCGAAAATGAAAGGTGGTCGGGAAGGAGGAGACTATTAAGAGATGTGGAAAAGTCTACAAAGATTTCTAGGTGTTGCGAACAGACCTTCGAATCTGTCGATGGTTCAGAAGTATGCGCTCAATAGTCGGAAAGCAGGAGACAATAGGGATGAGACGAGGATGTCGGCTCATGGAGAGAAAGCCGTATTATAAACGTCGGACTTCTAACAGGGCGTCAACAGAATAGAAGTGTTAAGGATAAAAGGGGATATACTAAGGATGAACCATGAGCAGCAGTGCTCTGGAGGCGGAGAAACAGAGCGTTACTTTTGCAGTGATTAGCTCAACTAGTACTCCAAAGTCCGAGAGAGGTCAGAAGACAGGAGACCGTGCAGACATAACCAGATAATTCAGACATACAGTACGGAAAGGAAGGCTCTATGGATAAGAAAAAGAAGCCAACGATATTCTCCAGGTGATGTGCACAGACCATTGGGTCTGTCGATTCCTGATCATTACGGCCACAGAAGTAAGAATGTAGAAGATCATTGAGACGAGACTAGAATGTCGGCTCATATGGTGAAAGCCGTATTAGTAAAGTCTGAATGTTGACGGAAAGCATCAGCAGAAATGGACGTGTTAAGGAAGAAAGGGGACACGATACTAAGATTGAATCATGACAAGCGATGCTCTGGCGGTGAGGATAACAGGCTTTCATCGGCAGAGCCTAGATCATTATATTTCAAAAGTCCGAGAGAGGTCAGAAAACAGGAGACCGTTCAGACAAAACCAGATAAGTCAGCAAGCTGAAGCCAGGACGACAACATAAGGTGGGAATAAAGTGATGAGTGTCAGCAGAAAAGAAACAGTTTGGGACGAAAGTGGCTATATGAAAAGGCAGTTGCATGTCGAGGAAAGGTCTCTGGATAAGGGACACAGAGTACTGGGACAGCAGTGCATAGATCGTTAACGTTTGGAATGTCAGGAAGTAGCCAGAAAGCAGGAGGCTGGTCAGACGAAGCTAGAGTAGTGCTGGGCCCGAAGAGTTACTGTCCAATTGAAAAAGGAATGCAAACAGAAGGAGAAAAGAAAAGGCTCTGTTGATGGGAAGTGGAAAAGCCAACGATATTCCTGAGGTGGTGTGAACAGACTGTTGGGTCTGTCGACCCCTGATCATTAGGGTCACAGAAGTCGGAAGTTGAGAGATCTTTCAGATCAGACTAGAATGTCGGCTCATAGTGAGGAAGTCGTAATAGTAGGCTCTGGAGGCTGACGGAGAGCATCAGCAGAAGTGGACACGTTGAGGAAGAGAGGGACACGATAATAAAGATGAGTCATGACAAGCAACGTTTTAGAGGTGAAAGAAACAGAGCGTTGTATCGGCGGTGACTAGATCGGTTAGATCTCAGACGTCCGAAAGAAGTTAGAAAACAAGAGACCGTTCAGACAAAACCAGGTAAGTCAGCAAGATGAAGCTATGCCGCCAAATTAAGGTGGGAATAAAGTAATGAGTGTCATCAGAAAATAAGCATTTTGGGACGAAAGTGGCTGCATGAAAAGGCAGTTAGCCTCAGGGTGATGTGAACAGGCCGATAGGGCCCTCATAAACGCCTATTACATAAGCTCAAGGCTTACGGTATAGTCACCCCTCTGCTTGACTGGCTTAAGTCCTAGTTAACCGGGCGTACGCAGTCCGTGACGATAGCACACTTTAAGTCCATCCCTGTCACAGGTTCCAGCGGTGTTGTGCAAGGCAGCGTGCTTGGACCAACCCTGTTTTTGATTTACGTGAACGACTTATGTAGCAGCTTGCGCCATGGTCGCCCACTCCTCTTTGCCGACGATATAAATAAATAAATAAATACTTTATTCTCGACTACGCGAGGCACGCCCATGGAGGCATGATCAGATATGTACAACTGTACACACGACTGTACAAGGTCGTATATGTCTTCCCACCAAACGCCAAAGTATCCGCACTACAAGAGATCCGTGAAGACCTGAAGACCTTAGAGTCATGGTGTCAAAATTGGCAAATGACATTCTCTGCTGATAAATCTAGTATTCTGACCCACAAATGCTCCATATCGCATGGTGCATTTACGTTGAATGGTACGCCCATCCAACTAAAAACGTTAGATACTGACCTAGGTATTCGCTATTCTATGACCCTCAGCTTTTCAGAGAATGTGCAGTATCAGGTAGCAAAAGCACGCAGAATGGTCTTCCACATAGGCCGCCTCATTAACTCGGCTGAAGCACGGTTGGAGATTTACCGCAGTCTTGTTCGTCCGCAGCTGGAATACTGCCCCTTCTTCTTCAGTAATTTGCGGAAAGCAGACCTCATATTGCTCGAAATGGCTCAGCGGCGGTTTACCAAAATAGTAGCCCCACAAGGCCTAGCGCTTAGTTACCTAGAGAGGTGTAACCATCTCAAACTCCAGCCTCTATGGCTGCGGCGCATTATCTTAAACCTGTGCTTCTTACGTAAGTTAATATACCAAGCGGTGCACTGTGATATCCCCAGCTTGACACTGAGAAGAGGATCAGAATTCAACCTCCCAAAACAAGCACTGCACAGTTGCCACGCTGCCAGCGAGGAAGAAACTACGTTCACGGTTCTTCCTGGTCGCTTATGTAAATATCTGGAACAAATTACCTTCACAGCTGCGGGAGATTCACAATCCGCAGGCTTTCAAGCAGGAGGTACGAAAGTTTATGTGCCTGGATAACATAAGACGCCTTTCCAACATCTGTGTTTCTGATGACAACCTTTTGAGACCGGCCCCGATGGGGCATAGATCACATTTTGGTCTGCTCTGGCGCAAATTTGTATTGCGCTCAACTAGGCTGCACGACAGGAGCATCTTGGGCTCACAGGTCATCCCCATACTTTGCGGTCCCTGTCACACCACATGAGAGATCTCGGCCCGATCAGTTGCACGCATCTTACAGATGTTAGGACTGCTAATCCGACCACAAAAGGTATTCAGCCTACCCCAGTAGTAGCTGAGCGCTTTACTGGCTCCCACCGACACCTAGCTAATTAGGAAGTCTTGAAACAGTAGACGCTGCTGCAAAAGCAACCTGGAAACACTAATCGGTAGCTCAAATCCTTTGAAAGCTCCTTCTCGACGTCCAGTTTCTTACTGCTCAACAGATCAGCACGTAAAGCAGCCTTGTACTATTGAATGGGAGCATCGTATGCCTGTAGGCACTGACCAGGTAGGATATTGCATAGCAATAGGGAAGCAATCCGAACGGACAAACTTTACTTCACTTCTTCCTTCTCTTCTACACTTTGGTTCCTAGGTCTTCATCTTTACCCCTTAGAAGTTTCCAAATACCTAGTCCACTTGGTCTCTTGCGAATACTTATACTTGTGACCCATGAGTCACGTCTACTAAAAGCATTTTAACAACATTAAGCCTCATGTGAAATTCCAGGTTCTAGCGTTGTTGTCCACACATATGGTGCACCCGTAAGTTACCATTTATCTGTCTAAAACAGTCGTATAAATTGCCTGCGTTATAGGTATTTCTACTAGCCTACGTAATCGGCATCTACTAGTTGCATAACCGATGCCCTCCCCTAGGTTTAAGTACTCGCTACTATACACCGCTGATTATATAACAGGGCCTAAGTACTAAAGAAGCGCATCGACGGAATAGACATGTAATGGTAGCATGGAGGTATAATAATAAGGATGAATCATGGCCCACGATGCATTTGAGGTGAGGGCTACAGGATGTTACGTCATTTAGATCTCAGAGGTCTGGGGTGAGTCAGAAAGCATGAGACCGTTCAGATGAGTCTGAATAAGCCAGCAACATCAAAGCTAGGCCGCCACTTAAGGTTAGGTATAAAAGCAATGTGTCATCAGAAAAAGCAGCCTATTACGAAAATGATTATATGCAAGGCAGTTAGCCTATCGAGCGAAAGGTCGCAGGTTGTGAAGAAAATTGTTGGGACATCAGAGCCCAGATCGTCAGCGTCTCGGGTGTCTGGACGAGACCCAGAGGCAACAGGCTAGTCAGACGGGGCTACATTAAAGCCAAGCTCAAAGAGTTATCTGACCAATTGAAAAGGTAACGCAAACAGCAGGCGCGGAGGAAGGAATTGGGAAGAGGTGGAAAGTGGAATACTTCGTCCAGGGCAACCCCACTGCTTCACCCAGTACAAACTGAAGCTTTAAAGAGACGCTGTAAATGTGCCTGTATGGCAAACTCCTCAATTAGACAAAAGTACAGATGCATTTCTTTTTTCTTTTTTCTCTTCTAAATGATACTAATATCTACATGAAACACCTCCGAGGGCCTACCTGCGACGCCCCCCGGGCCATGGAATAAGGCAAATGATTATTGAACTTGTTACAACTCGCAATCGTGCCAAATCAGAATTATTGTAGGTTAGTCTACTAAATACAAGCACCTGCGTTGTGTGACTTAGCCAGCTCCAATAAGTCGCGGTCGACACCGAAGCAGCCAAGCACACAGCGAAGGGAAATAACAGCGAAACATGACTGCGAACAACCGCGAAGACAATCGGTCAATAGGCAACCCAGTAAATGTCATATTACCGGTTGGCATTGTTCAAGGACTTGGTGGGTTATCGCCTGGCAACGTTTTCCCACAAAACACCACAAATGTCTGATTAAAAACCTTGTGACGTGGCGGATTGACGCCCCACTTCACAAAGTCACGGCCCCTACCACACACAGACAAGTTTATCAATACCACGTATCAAAATTTCTGTGCATGTAGCCGCTCTCGTACGACTACGTCTACGTGTTTGATCAGTAACATGTCACTAAACTTAAAACTCTTTAATTGATGGGTCCTCATAATTCGCTTACCTGTCCCACACTGCCTGCACTACGTCATTGGACCAGTTCCTCACCATACTACTCCACTCCAATGAGCTCTGTGATTCTTATCTTTTCATCCCTCACACTGCGAGAATTAACTTCATTCAATCTTTCTGCCATGTGAGCCTACATTACTGACTCCACCTGTTTTAGCCTTGTTCTTGTACCTGCTAAGTGTGTTGCCGTGTACAAATATGCACTATTCTGAGCACGCCCAAAAGGTGGGCCTTACATTGTCAAGAATACACATTTATTTAGGTATATATCGATTCTTGTATCCGAGTTTTCCACTCATCCATAAGCTCATAGTTGGCGCCATTTGTGTTCCACAGGATGTCAGTCGTTCTGGAACTTACAAACAAATTTACATAGTAACAATATGGCTGTTTTTCTGCGTGTAATTTTTTGTGTATATTTCATACTGCTGAAGACGTGTGTGTAACAACTGAATATTGACCCCGGGTGCCTAAAGGTTTTGCTTTAATTGAAACTGAATTTAATGCAGTAAAATTCGGTCTAATGCATCATGGGCTAGTGGACAAATAGACTTTATTTACGTAGCTCGCTTCGCAGATATAAATAAATAACTAAATAAATATTTTTTTCTCGACAAAGCGAGACACGCCTTTTGGGCATGATCAGCATATTGCATTGTTGTACATGATAGCGGAATAAGCAGCACCAACAGTGAGAGTAGTACAGTTGGAGACAGTAGTGTGGGCCCATAGATCCAAATGTTGTATGTAGTCCATGTACACAGAATGCGAGAGGTAAAGATACTAATCAGATCACTTATATGGTATATTGATGAGGAACTAGTCCGATGAGGTCGCGTAAGCAGTGTAAGTCAGTGAGTGAAGTATGAGGAAACGGGTGAAACATACTTAAGAATAATGCTATGTCACTAATCAGATATGTAGGCGTGTTCGTGCGAGAGCCGATATACATACAGAACTTGTAAATGTGGTGTCGGTCAACTTGCCAAGTGTTAGGGGCGGTGACATTATTGAGTGGCGAGTCACATCCGCCATGTCGCAGTGTTGTTAAACAGACATTTGTGGCTTTTTGTAGGGAAAACACCTTGCCAGACGAAGACCCACCACGTCCTGGAACACTTTAGGCTGTTGATATAACATTGGCAAGATTGTATCTGACCGATTACCCTCGCGGATATTCGCAGTCACGTAACGCCAATTCGTTTCCTATAACTGTGTAGTCGCCTTCGGGGTCCAGTACAAGTGGTTGGAGCTGTTGAAGTCGGAGTACTCAGGTGACTTGTATTGAATTGACCAGTTTCTAAGGTTCTTTAGTGGCATGATTATGAAGTGCGGGTTTTTTCTTTGTCTTTATTGAATCCGTGCCCATGAGTGCGTCGTAGGTACGTCTTCAGCGGTGTTCGGTGAAGGTAATGTTATCCTGTAGAACAATGGTGAGAAGAAAAACGGACCGAGCAAACTGCCAACAAAATTGAACAGGACTATGTAATTGTATAAATATAAAATTTATGGTAAAGTTGTGCTGGCTGAAATCAATGGAGTGACCGGTGAGCTGAGGCTAGTGGTAACTATACCGCCAATGAATAGTTGCGATATGAACGAAGAGAGACGCCAAACAAGAGAGGAAGACGGTAATGTGAGCTGAGATGCATGATAATGGAGCCGAGAGCCAAACTCAATCAGAGACAGGAAATTCGGATTTCGGTAGGCGTTACCAAGCATAGAGATAATGATTCAGACAAAGAAGAGTATCATAAGGTTGTAACTTATACCAATGAGAACTTGAGTCGATGGCAGCTGGTGCTCAAAATAAGAGAGGCCTTGGCTTGAGACCTATAGGCATTTGGAGCCTCAGAGAACTGACTTGGCCAAAATGTTTTGGTTTGAGACGCACAGAAGGAAAGGCAACCGAAAGAGACCTGGGATGTTGCGCTGACGCTAGGGATAACTATACCGCCATTGAACTGTTGCGATATAGACCGAAAGAGAGGCAAAACAAGAGCGGGGGACATAATTGTGTGCTGAGAAGCATGAGAATGGAGCTGAGAGGTAAACATCAACCAGGGACCTGAGATTGCAATTTCCGTAGAACGACCAAGCATGCAGATATGTATCAAACGGAGGCGAGCACACAAGGCAGTTAATTATACCAATGAGAACGTTAATCGGTGGCAGCCGATCCTCAAAAGAAGAGAGGCCTTGGTTTGATGCCTATAGGCATTTGGGGACTGATAGGCCGGACCATTTGAGAAGGTTTAAAACTGAGTACTACAGTAGTAAAGGGAAACAAAGGAAGCCTAGAATTTTGCGCTGACGGTGGTGATACCTATACCGCCATTGAACCGCTGCGATATGGACCAAAAGAGAGGCCAAACAAGAGAGGGGAAAGTAATTGTGAGCTGAGATTCATGATGGTGGAGCCAAGAGGCAAAAGTCAATCAGAGGCCTGAAATTGCAATTTTGCAGGGAACGAAGCATACAGGTAATGAGCCAGACGGAGGCCAGTACCATGAGGCTGTTTCTAGTGCCAATGAAAGCTGTAATCGACGCTCAAAGGAAGAGAAGCTTTGTTTAAGGCTTATAGGCATTCGGAGCCGGAGGCCGGTGCGGTCCAGGAGGTTTAAGAGTGCATGGCGCAGCAGGAAAGCGAATCAAATGTGGCCTAGTATGTTGTGCTGACGTTGTGGGAACCTAAATCACAATTGAACCGATGCGATATGGACCAGAGAAGGGGCCAAACAAGAGTGGGGGCGTAATTGTGAGCTGAGAAGCATGAGAGTAGAGCCGAGAGTCAAAACTCAGTCAGGGACCTGAAATTTCAGTTTCGATAGAAGGACAAAGCATGCAGGTAATGTACCAGACGGAGGAGAGTATATGAGGCAGTTAATTATACAAATGAGAACATGCGCCGACGGCAGCCGATGCTCAAATGAGAGAGACCTTGTTTTGAGACCGACGGATATTAGGAGCCTGAGAGGCCGGACAAGTCCAGTAGGTTTAATAATGCGTGTCACGGTAGCAAAGAAAATCAAACGGGGGCTAGTAAGTTGCGCTGGCGTTAGAGGTACCCAAATTGCAACATGCAGTTGCTTCCTTGAAAGCACAACGGCGGTATTAGCGGTGAGGTATATCGAACAATTGCTTAGTCAGCTTCGTTTTCTGAGGGCGAAATACCGTGTAAACACCTTCGATTATTTCCGCCTCGGCAGTCGTTTCTTCCGGCGGATTAGCGAATATTAATACACACTCCGCGGAAAACACTGATGCAAGCCGATACGTCATGTATATACGGCCAAGTAGGATTAGCAACATGTTTGCAACATACCAGGTGTGCGTCACCCCGTCAAGAATAAAGCATTCATTTATTTATTTATCTGTCAACGTTCGGACTTGCAAGTTTCAGACTCAGTCAAGGGTCAAACCTCCACAGATGGGTTTCCTGCCTTTGTATCCTCAAGTCTGCGAAAGTAATTCAATTCGTTTCTACCGCGAGTCCCGTTATCTCAACCGAGTTCTGGTCGGTATAAATGGGGATACAAGAATCGGGCTGCGGTTGAGGAATTTACTGCAACTGTTGTATCAATATTTATCTAGCTCGAAGTCAATGGTGTTACAATTGTCCAAGGAACATTATCAAGGCAACTTAACTTACCCACTATCGGAAACGGCACACCTGTCAGAGCTTCCTTGAAGTGAGAGAAGGTAAACGCTGGCTACCATGGCTGCGACAAATGCAACCAGCGGGAAGCACGTATCAAGTGCAAGGTTACATTTCCACAAACGGATGGCTCGTTGCGGACGGATGTTATAATTCGAATCAGGAAAAGCCAACTGACTCCAGTTAAAGCGCTGCACATTGACATGGTTAAACACATCAATCTGGGATACCTGCATGGGTTGGTCTTGGTGTGACCCGAATACTGCTTTGGTTGCGGCTTAAGCCACAAGGGACACCTGCGAAACACAAACTTTGGTTTGCTCGACGTTGCCTGTAACTTAGTAGCGAACGACTTCTTGAATTTAAATACTTTTCGCCAGCGGACTTTCTGCGACTGTCGTTCGTTTGAGAAATACTGCTCATGGAATGTTAGCAAGTCTAGACAGTTGTTACTGTACATTGGACCTGCATGCTTATTGGGCCTTTTCTTAGATGCTGTATACGATAACTTCACTGATATCTTTCTATCTATTTATATACTTTGTCATCCTGGGTTTCGTGCTTACAACAGTTATTTCGCAGCTGCTCTGCCGCGCGTGTTTCGTTACGAACACATTTAGCTTTATGGTCTAGCTGAAATGACTTGGAATGTCCACTCCCCATAACTTTTGGCAGAGGAGATATAGACACACGGCATATTGGATCCATTCTCCGCGTTACCTTGTGAGTCGCATTTCTCCTGCATCACACAAGTGCTACATAGCACCTTCCCGTTTTGCGTATTTTGCGCCATTCTCTAGCGGATCGGATATGTGGCCTGGCCACCCATGGAACGACCCTGTAGGTATTCCAATGGTCAGGTGTGCAAAGAATAAGCATACGACTTTTAGAATATTTGGTCATCTTTAAGCTCATGAGTGGCATACTAACATCGTACTTACCGCCGAACAACCGTGGGTCCATCACGAATTAATCGGAATGCACTTAGATACGCGCTCTTGGACCTCAAGCGGTTCAACCCACTGATAAATTCATTTGATCGCAGTAGCCCGTTGCCAAACGTACACAGGTTCATTGCGAGTGATCTGTCGGATGTGTTGTACACGTTAGCATCATGCCACCTTTCCATCAAATGCATCGTCTTTTCTTACCATAAAAGCTTTGTCATCGTTCTAATGGTACATACAGCAAGTACATAGCTACCTTTCACTTTACATTTCGGAGGATATGTCTGCTAGAGGTTATTGCGTGGTTTGCTTACTGCACCAACGGGCGCAAGCACTTTGCTTAGCAGCTAATGGTCATCCGTTTTCCAGGAATACACACGGTTTTTGACTATATATAGCTAGATATACTACGCCGCCGTTGAGAAGCACACCTCCAAGTCAAGAGAATTCTCCGATACCGAGTACAGTGGTTATTTGCTGATATAAGCAGTTTAAACAAGTAGGTCGCTCAGTCTACCTTTTGCATGCTCGGAAAATACTGACAGGCCACAAACAATAGTTGCTGCATGTTACGGATGACACTGTTCCATTGGGAATACCAGCAAAACCTCCAATGTATGTTTGCACTAAATGAACTCACTTTCTGAACCAATAAGTAAATATTTGCACCCGCCTGTGGACGGTACGCCCATAAAAGGGTGGTCAGGTAAGTACAACTGTGCAGACAATTTGTGGCAATTGTAACAGCGACGGTACACATATACCTGCCCACATTAGCTCGGAAGATGTGCTTACCTCGGGGTCCATTGAGGTTTTGCGCAATGCAGCTGCTAATTATGCATGCTTTAAGCCGAATGGACAGCAGTTTGAGTACGTGTACGATTCCGATACGTTGTGTAGCAAAACTTAAGTGGTAGGCAAAATTCAAACAGAATTTACTTTCGCAGTGGCAGCTTTCTGGGTGCGCAAAATCCGTATCGGCCTTCAACACTCGCTTGTACTATTAGCAATGTATAATTCGTACATTTTACTTCTTATTGCGTTTTCGAATAAATACGTATGATTCGTGCTGAACTGCTTACTGTGTGCCGCGGTTTAACAAACCTTCTGGAGTAAACTTAGGGGCCCGTTGCTGGCTCCCAAAGCAGCCTACTGTCGCCAGTGACTTCCACTGAAGGCCTGAAAGCGCTCGATGCCTCCTTATCGAACTAGACCAACGGGAATAAATTGGCACCATGTTTTTCAACCTTTAATGACCTTATAGACTGGGTATAAACGCAACGTCGAAAGAGCTACAATCCGCCAGCTAGCGCTAGTTAAGATGGAATGAGCCAGAAGTCGGCAGCTTACAAATGAGATTAAGCACTCGGGGAGGTGTGGAAAGACACTGTTCTTCAAGAAGACAATCCGCAACACTGTCATCCGTGGTTAGTTTGTTACAAGCTCTTACATCTCGTTATTAGGCGTGATTCTGAGCCGGAAGTCCTAATGTGCATCCGACACAGAAAGTACTTCGTGCTTCATGGCGTGGCTGCACTCGGCATGTCACAAGAGACCAAACGTGCACGGTACACTAGCTCTTGCCGCTATAGCGAATGTTCGCTGCTGCATGTAACCTTTGTCGTGTACTTACTTTTCAGGGGAAATGTGGATATTGTTAGTAAACGTGTGGATATACTAGAGCCCTACAAGTACACGGTACAATTGGACTCGCCGTTTGTCGAAAGTTGTGGCAACATGCAGACAACATAAATATTTCGATTTTGCACAGGAACTTCTATCTTTATATATGTCAGGAGGGGCTGGCCATGTTGATGGTAAAAACCGATGTATAGATGTCTTGCCCGTGCGCCTGAAGCGGGACATAGGCGTTTAGCAACCTTCGGCTTGTGATAGCCGTTATGTGTTAACATTGGGCAACCCTGGGAGAGTGTATTTATTGGCCATTAAAAGTTTTGTTTTTAATTAACCTGATAAACTCTGGACAAATACGTGCCTCGCCTGTATCAAAGGGTATGAAATAGTACAGTTTTTCTCAGGAATTTCTATAGTACGCTCTTGGGAAAGCTGGAGATAAACTGGAATTGTTCTGTGATACGCATTGAGCTTATGGCGGCAGATGGATGGATGGAACATCCCGAAGGCACACCTTAAGCGACGAACATGTTGGGTTGAAGTTTGAACACTTTCGATAACTGCACCGAACAGCCGAGGTCGTATTGTATCATCGCCCCAATGCCTCGCACCTGTGAGGCTCCTGTTCCTAGACATTGTAGAAAGTAAACCCTTAAAAAGTCGTTTAGGAGTCAAATATGCGCTTTTACGTGGCCCCACGAAATAGTTCCCTTCTCCTAAGGAACTCGCACATTCACCTCCCAATATGTACCGTTTTGGTTTCCATTGCGCAGTCGTAGTACCTCAAATGCAAATGGATGGTCAGATGAGCAAGTGCACGTTGTGCCAGCTGGGTTATTCGGGTTTAGACCGTTACAGCCAATAGTTCGACGGCAGTGTTCCAGCACGTAGTGGGTTTTCGCTTAGCAAAGGTTCTCTCTTTAAAACTGCCACAAGCTATGCTTACCAACAGTGCGGCTTGGCGGATAGGACTCGTCACGCAAGAAACATCGCTGCCTAATTCGCTGTAGGTGGATCGCCTGAATTCATAAGTCCATTCCAGCGACGAATAGCTGTCTCTTGGAGCCAGTATGGACGAGGTATTGGGTAGCTGACAGGCAGACACGTTGTCAACATGCCCTGCAAGCGCAGCCACCCCGGGGATGTCGAGCAACAGCCAATCACTTGAGAAGCCGATAGCAGGTAAACTCCCTCGATTAATGCATACTGTTATCATGAGTTAACTATTTCAAATGAGCATATAACCTTTATTTTTTGCCAACAAACCCGCGATAGGTTCAAAACGTCAGAAACTAAACATTAAGTAAATGCCACAAACTCGAAAATGTTATCGATCTTAATTAACTTTAGCTTAAGCGACATGTGAATTTAATAGTATAAGAAACAAAAGCATTAGGTCAGTATAGCCAAGCCACCACCTGAAATAAAGAGATTCAATATGCAAGCGCCCTGTTAACAAATCCCCTGCAAGGCATCTACAAACACTGCGCCGGTTCTGCATACATTCTCAGTGGGACAATGTGTCGCTCCTTTGTTGAGCTTGAGTGGACTCCTTTATGGTCTACTAGGTTAGCTTGAATCAAGCAACCGCGCTCGCATGTGCTACAGTGCTCGAGGTCGACGGCGTACAACCTATCGGCGCCTGTGGCGTCCACACCTGCCACTTCTCCACGTACATGAGGGTTTCCTCCTGCTCCTCGGCAACTGCCTTCGTGCTCAAATCGCATCATGCACGCCGATCAACCGTTTTCGATTCCCATGACCTGATCATGCCCTGGTTACGAAGCTTCGGTTTCCCCGAATGCTGCTTTCGCACACTCAGCTGACCATATAATAGATGCTTTGATATTCGCTTCGAATGCATACATACATTCACCTGTATACAGATACACACAAATCTATTATGTTAGTGGATAACTTGCTGGAGTTTGTCTAATTCTCGACCATCCCTGTTTAAATATATCATGCTCATGCATTCACAAGCGGACCTCACAATGTCAAGGATAACGTGTACATTTTCATTATTTTTGCCCTAGAGTTGTCGTCATATCGCTTGCTAACTGCACGCAACTGACATACCTGAGACTGCTAGTGCAAAGAAAGTAGGCAGTATTGGTAGACTAAGATTCTACTTGGATATTTCGCTTAACATTTGCCAATACCTCGGAACGCCGTATCCGATATTGACTCAACAATGCGCTCGAAGAGGAAGGCACTCACTGGATTCTCACTTAAATTGAGCTTGATACTTTACCACAGTGCCGGCTATCAAAATGAAAAATATGCACTGCACGATACTAGCTGACACACAAAAATGACGGCTGAAGGTCGAACCACGTCCTTACATTCTGTAAAGAGTGATCGAAACTAGTTCGGCGCGTGGTTTAATTTAAATCGTTGCTCTGACGACAACTTTTCTGTCTGCATTTCAGAAAGACACTCCTGCGCCATTATTGAAGAAGGACAGAAACCTGAAGCGAACAGTTGACTGTAACTTTTCTTTCATCCCTTCCTACGTTACTGATTCTTTCTTATAGAGCCTACGTGTTGCGTAATAGAACTTACGTCTCAATCCTTGTGGTTCTCCCTTGTCTGCATTCTACAATTGGCGACCCTGCCAGGATCCAGAGATAATGGCAAAACCAGGTAAACTGTCTGGTGGTGAAATTCAGCCGGTGACCTCCGATCCGGGGGTAAGGATTGCTTCCGCTTTGGAATCCCTGTCGGACACTATGCAGAAGATGACAACAAATCGGACACCCGCCCCTTCCACACCCCCGTTACCCCCTCCAGAAAAGTTTTCTCCAGGCATGCCATATCTCCGATGGGAGAAACAGGTGCAAATGTATGTCAAGCATTTTCCAGCACAACAATGGGGTACGGTGATCATGGGCCTGCTGGCAGGAGAGGCATTCGACAAAGTTACGGATAGCAAAGTGTTAGAGGGAGAAGTCACTACGGAAACCTTCTCTGCCCTTCGTCGCATCTTAGATCGGCGTGGCCTGCCCGATGAACTGCGCAGAGTTTTCCATGCCCGGTATCAGAGACCGGGAGAAGACGTAGAAACATTCGTTCGCGAGTTGCGGAGGATGGCGATAAATGCCTACACAGATGAACCGCCGGAACAACAGGACAAGCGAGTGTTAGAGCAGTTGCTCGAGGGCATCCAGACGCCCTCGGTAAAAAGAGAGTTCCGGTTACGACGACCTACGTGTCTTCAGTCAGCCTTAAAAGTGGCAGACCAATTAGAGCAAGTCGACGAGTCCATGGGCCCCCTGGAAACATGCTGCGTACTGAATCGACACCGCCCCGCTAGACTCCAACCACCATACCGAAGAAATTGGAATCGCGTCCCGTTTCGAGGGGATTATTCGCGAGCTCCAGTGCAGTCGTACTTCCGGCGGCCCCGCCGACCAATTCCGAATCATGGTCTACCTCGCTACAATAACGGACGCCCAGGTGAGTGGCACCGATTGCATTCACACTCTATACCAACCATTGTTTGTGCGTCGACCACAGATTCAGCGTTAGCAATAGAATTACAGATCGCAGGGGTTCCATTGATAGGTCTCATCGACACAGGTGCATGTAAGAGCCTAATCAGATCTAGTTTGACTAATCAGCTAGCAGAACATGTATACGCGCCTTGTCGCTGTCGACTAATTGCCGCCAATGGAGAATTCTTGTCCGTTCGGGGATCCCTAACCGCACAAGTTGACGTCGCGAAACAGAGTTTCACCCATGAGTTTATCGTTGCGGACAAAATTCCGTTTGCTGTTATTGTTGGGATGGATCTGTTACGCCGGTTGAAGTGTCGATTAGATCTGGACAGGTGCCAACTAATCACCGATAACTGTACAGTTTTGTTAAAACCCTGTGGAGGTGGTGCTTTGGAAGCATCTACAACCTATGAGGACACCTTAGAGAGTGAAAAGTACATTAACGCCTTTATTCGCTCACTCGACAGAGTCACGGATGAGCAGACACTGAAGCGGCTCAAAGACGTGTTGCGCAAACACTCAGACGCATTTGCATGGCGCAGTACCGACTTGGGTCGAACCAATCTCGTGAAACACCGTATCGACACCGGGGATGCAATCCCGATTAAAATCCCCCCAAGACGCATACCATTACATTGGCAGACTGAATTGCAAAAGCTCATAGATGACATGATAGAAAAGGAGGTAATACGGCCCTCGACTTCACCATGGGCAGCCCCGGTTGTTCTAGTGAAAAAGAAGGATGGTGGTTTCCGCCTATGTGTCGACTATAGACGATTAAATGAGATTACTCGAAAAGACGCTTTTCCCCTTCCCAGGATCGATGATCTATTTGACGCACTAGGAGGATCAGTTTATTTCAGTACGCTAGATTTGGCTTCCGGCTACTGGCAAGTAGAAGTGGAGGAGAGCGACAGAGCGAAGACGGCGTTTGTAGTACCATCAGGTTTTTATGAGTTCCAGACCATGCCTTTTGGCCTCTCTAACGCCCCTGCGACTTTTCAACGACTGATGCAGAAAGTGTTACACGAATTGATGCCCCACAAGTGTCTCGTTTACCTGGACGATGTCATTGTACACGGAAAAACAAAAGACGAACACCTAAACAACTTGGCGGAGGTGCTAACACGCCTAGTAAATGTGGGCCTCAAACTCCAGCCCACGAAGTGCCATTTACTACAGACCAAGGTAACGTATCTTGGGCACGTCATTTCGGGGATGGGGATTCGTACTGACCCACGTAAGACGGAGCAAGTGAGATTATGGCCAACCCCGGCCAACGTTGATGAACTACGCAGTTTTCTAGGGTTAGCCTCATACTATCGGCGATTCGTGAAAGGGTTGTCAGAGATCGCTGCGCCTTTGAATACCTTGTTACAGAAAGGTAAAACCTTCGAATGGACCGTTGAGTGTCGAAATTCCTTCGATCGATTACGAGAATCCCTTTGTGAAGCTCCGGTGTTGGTTTTCCCCGATCTGTCACCAAATGCTGGGGAGTTTATTCTAGACACGGACGCGAGCGACCAGGCGATTGGAGCTGTTTTGTCACAGAAGGGGCAGGACGGAATAGAACGAGTGGTGTCGTACAGTAGTAGAAGCCTTACGTCAAGAGAAAGAAATTACTGTACGACAAGGAAAGAAATGTTGGCGTTGGTGTTTTTCGTAAAACAAAATCGACACTACCTTCTAGGAAGAAAATTCTTAGTACGGACTGATCACCAATCACTCAGGTGGTTGCAAAACTTCAGGGACCCTGAGGGGCAGATTGCTCGATGGCAGGAGCAACTACAGGAGTATGAGTTCGAATGTCACCATCGGCCTGGGAAACTACACGGCAACGCGGACGCGCTATCGAGGATTCCGTCTCGAGATCACGGAAACTGTCCTTCCTGCATTACGCAACACGTAGCGCTAGTCAACCTACAGAAAGCCGAGTATGGTCGTTGGCAAGAGGCACAGGCTTCGGACCCCGACATATCACTCATCTACCATGCGCGGCGCTCGGGAAGGGACAAACCAGCTCCGAAAGAAATGGAAGGGAAAAGCTACGAAGCTCGGTGCTTGTGGGCGATGTGGGATAAACTCGCCATCAAAGAGGGTGTGTTGGTCTTCGATTTCGGCCCCACGTACCTGAGGAGGATTGTTGTTCCCCAGGCGTTAGTTACCGAAGTGCTGTCGGAACTGCACCAACAGCTGGGACACGCTGGAATCAATAAACTCGAATCGGCGGCGCGTCAACGATTTTGGTGGACGCACCAACGAAGAGACATTGTCAACTTCTGCCAAACTTGCGAAAGATGCGCGACGTTCAAAAATCCGCCTATTGCTCATAGGGCACCATTACAATCCATGACAGCAGGTTACCCGAATGAAATAGTTGGAGTAGACCTTGTTGGTCCACTACCGGAAACGCCGAGAGGGAATCGCTACATTCTAGTCATGGTAGACTACTTCACCAAATGGTGCGAAGCCGTGCCAATCACACAGGCTGATACTCTCACTGTGGCAACAGCGATGATTAACCACTGGGTTTGCCAATGGGGAGCGCCTGGGCAATTGCATTCCGATAGGGGATCATGTTTCGAAAGCTCACTGGTCCAGGAGATGTGCAGAGTACTCGGTATTGATAAAACGCGAACGACGGCCTACCATCCACAAGGGAACGGACAAGTTGAACGTACGAATCGGTCGTTGAAGTCACTCTTGAAGGCGTTCGTGGACCAGAACATTTACGAGTGGGATACGTTATTGCCTAAATGCTTATTGGCCTATCGCAGTACGGTCCACTCTTCTACCGGACAAACGCCGTCGTTTATGTGGACGGGTAGAGAAGTTCGGTTGCCCTCGGATGTCCGATTACCGAGATCACAACAGGTATACCCGTCGGTTGTTGAATATGTCAGCAAACTCCTCGACTCCGTTCGACGCACACACGAAGCGGCACGCATCCATTTGGCGAACGCTCAACGGCGACAGAAGGAATACTACGACAAGAAGGTCTTCGGTGTCCCGTTGAAAGCAGGCGACCTCGTATATTTGCATCAGGCACCGGTATCCGGAATACCAGCGAAACTGCATCGTGAGTGGGCTGGCCCCTACGTGGTAGACCGAATAATTTCTGATCTGACTTGTGTGGTTAGGGACCCAAAGAACGCCGTTGGGCCGTCCATGGTCGTACACTTTAATCGGCTTAAACCTTTCCATATCGAATCTGAGCATTCGGATGAGGAACATCACAATGAGCCACCGATAGAAGTAGCCACCGAAGTTGAAGTACCAGCTCAAGGGGGCTTTGGTGTGGCAACGGGGACGTTGCCTATATAGAAGGGGTGCAGTGTAAAGAGTGATCGAAACTAGTTCGGCGCGTGGTTGAATTTAAATCGTTGCTCTGACGACAACTTTTCTGTCTGCATTTCAGAAAGACACTCCTGCGCCATTATTGAAGAAGGACAGAAACCTGAAGCGAACAGTTGACTGTAACTTTTCTTTCATCCCTTCCTACGTTACTGATTCTTTCTTATAGAGCCTACGTGTTACGTAATAGAACTTACGTCTCAATCCTTGTGGTTCTCCCTTGTCTGCATTCTACAATTCCAAACCCAAATGTTAAAAGGTTGTTGTAAAAATTGCTGGCTTTAATTCGTGGGTAATTTGATTGCGTTTGCAAACTGAAGGCGTTTACAAACTACTATTTTTTAGTTTGCAGACTGATGTAACACTACGACTAGTTGCACCCAGTCTCCAGTTCGGTTACTCACGATGCGGTGAACACACGTTTGTGTTTCGTGATGCCGGTGGTCTGTGTTAAAAGTAAGGTTCATACCTATAGGCAAAGTAAGGCCAGTAATACTTATACGCTCGGCTTTTTCTTTCTCCTCTCATACGCTATCCTAGCCGTTGTTTGGTTTAAACCCAAACCTTAAGTTCAGGTCAGGTCAGGTCAAAATCCGTGGACGATACAGGCTTCCGCCTAACGAGCGTCCAGCTTCTTGTACCGGTAAGCGAACCAGAGCCCCCGGCACTTCGACTTTTGATCGCCTCTCCTTGCCTCTGCAAAAAGAAATGAAGCAAAAGCGAGAGCAATCTTTGCTTTTACAAGGATCAACATCGGATAACAATGCGAATAAATTGGATAGGATTATATTAATTCCGGAAAAATACGCGGCCAGCACCTGTCTAGGCCTGCTTTGAAGGCAACCACAGTCTCACAATCCATTAGTTCCGAAGGCAACTTATTCCAGTTGCGCACTACACGATTTGAGAAGAACTTAGCCCTGACGTTCAGTCTAGCTCTCTGTTGTTTGAGCTTCAAGCGATGTCCACGCAAGCGTTCAGAATCAGCCAGCTCAAATAAATCAGAGGCACGATGGCACTGAAGCCCTTCATGATCTTAAATGTTTCTATCAGATCGCCTCTGTCTACGCCGTTCAAGGGAAAACAACCCCAGGCTCTTTATGCGATCTTCATACGGCTTTCCCCGTTGACCTTCAACCATCCTGGTTGCTAGTCTTTGAATCTTCTCCAGGCAAAGAACATCATCACGGAGATAGGGCGACCAAGCTTGAACACAATACTCTAAGTGTGGCCTAACCACTGCTTTGTATAGTGGCAGGAACACTTCTGGCTTGGTATTACACAGAGCCCTCCTGAGGCGAAACAATTCTCGTCGCGCTTTGTTGGCGGCGTATCGACATTGCATCGAAGGCTTGAAGCTGCTCGTCATGATGACTCCTAAATCGCGTGCCTGGGTAGTGCATTGTAAGGGGAAGGGCCCAAAGGAAGTCTGAACTGCAAGTACGTCTCTACTAGTGGTCAGAATTTGGCACTTGCTTGCATTCAAGGGCAAGTCCCATTGCTTCGACCAGTTTGCCACACTGATGATATCCTTGGCCAGTGTTGCACGGTTGCCCCTGCTGACTAGCTTCAAGTCATCCGCAAAGATGTAACAGGGGTCTTCAATAAGAGGAGCCAAGTCGTTTATAAACATAAGAAACAAAAGTGGACCTAGCACCGATCCTTGGGGTACTCCACTGTAGGCCACGCCCACACTAGAACTCACATCACCGATTCTAACTCGAAACGTTCTCCCACATAAGAATTCTGACACCCAAGACAGAAGTCTAGGATGTACTCCGAACCATGCTAATTTTTCAAGTAGGAAACGGTGATTTACTGAGTTGAAACCCTTGCTAAAGTCAAGATAGCAGACCTCTACCGGAATCCCGTCGTCAAGACATCGAGTAATCTCATCGAGGAAGCACAGTAGATTAGTGAGGCACGACTTCTTTTTAATGAAACCATGCTGCTCTGCTCTAAGTAGACTGTGTTCCGGTAGGACTGGAGCGATAGGATATCCCGTGTTCCATCTTGGGTGGATCGTTGAGTCAGGAATTGATTAAGTGCTCAGAGTTATTGATAAATCTGAAACGAAACACCCGTATCGCACATTGGCCAGCCAGTTAATCCCCATGTTTCCTGCCCTAGCAGTCCCTGCTGTGGCAGTAACGTGAAGTAAGCAAAGGATAGGAAGAGAAATCGAAGGTACAGAATAAGGAAGTGCACTTTTAATAAGAAAATAATAGCAATGCATGAAGAAAAGTAAAGAAAATCGAAGTATCAAGGTGCGAATTAGTCAGGAAAACGGGAAGGTTTCGTGTTGCCACACAATAGCGTCAAGTTTCCGCTCCAACCCCTTAACCGTAGATTCACTGATGACACTTTCGGGAAGCATGTTCCAGCGCTCGATTACTCTGCGTGACAGTCGGATTTCCGCCCTAATCCGATCGGACCGCGCTTTGTCCAGCTTCAAGGAATGATCACATAGTAGAGACAATCCAGCGGGACTGAATGGCCAAGATAAATCTAGACCAACCTTCTTAGTTAAGATACGGTAGGTTAGGATTAGGTCTTCTCTAAGACTTCGGTAGTGCATTGATTGTATTCCCAAACTAACTAGACGCTCGGGTTACGTCCGTCGTAATCCCTCGACTAACCTAGTACTCACCCTTAAAACCCTCTCTAACTCCATTTTGTCCCGGAGGAGTCGGGGCGGATAAGCCTGGACGCAGTATTTCTTATTCATTTATGATGGAAACAAGCCTACTGGATCCAAACCTGCCGCGCGTTATATGTCAACGCCGGTATTTTCCCTATGCTTATATTTCACGACAGTGGCAAACATTGGCCTGTACACAGTATTCGTCCTGCGTTTGTCGACTACCACCACTGCACTTTATACCCCTGTCGCGCCGTTATAGATCGCTGGAATTCGCTTTCAGATCATGTGGTTAGGGAACCTACGGTTAAGGGTTTTGCGCTAACCCGACGCTCTTGGGTGTCGACACCAAACCTTTCCTTTTTCTTAACTGACTCACCCTCAGTTTTTAGTACTTTTTTAATGACTCAGATATCTTGATATTCTACTTGTTTAGCTCTTTACTCTTTCTCTTCTTTCTGAGTACTTTTCTCTCCTTCTTACTTAATGTAACCGGCCCAGCAGGAACTGCGAGGGCAGAATACGCGGGCATTAATTGGTTGGACAGGGTGTGTCGCGGTCTTCGTTTTAGGTCCATCTGTATTTCAAAGTCTGCCAACTTTTGGTTCAACGACTCGCTAAAGAAAGAACACTCACGAGATAATCCTTTCGTTCCAGTCCCACTTGAACTCGAATCTCTGTACGAGTAGGTTGCCAGTCGCCCCATTTGCAAGTGTTCGAACATCCACTCGCTTAGATAACAAGAAATTGAAAGAGGAAATCGCGTAATATATCTGAATATAAGATCGCGTTATCTGATGCACATTTAAGACCCCCCTGTTCATAACCTAAAAGATGTTTCTAATAAAGTCGTATACGATGTCGGCGCTTGTGTACGGTAGACTACTGTCCATTAACCGATTCGTTTGGCCCTGGACGTCCTAATGATACCGATTTCGGTCAAATATCGGTTACTTTAAACATTGTATTTACTCTTACATACATTGCGTTGTGGCAACTTGGGATTTGATTTACGAGTCTGGACCTTAACTTAGCACGATGGTTTGCTTACCTCCGTGACCCATTGAGCTACACTGAGTGGCACTTTATTAGTGCTCACAGTGCCACTCATACCAGACAGTTCAATGGTTATGGATCAAATTAACTCACAATCCTATCCTCTTCAGAGGTTATGGAGAGGTCTAAGGCCCTCTTCCCTTAAAATCTAACCTTAGTAAACAACAGGTTTACGGGTTATAAAATCACTGTTCGGTTGGCGTAGAGCACGAGCGCCACGCATGGTCTCTAACGGTGAGAGCCCACCGCCAGTTGCTCCATTGTTTGCTACCGCCCACCGAAAGCCAGACAACCCCTGGTCAAATTGGTACAAACCCGCCAACTTCCACCTGCGGCTGGCCGTGGTCGTAGGTACGTCACGTAATACGATCATAAAACACGTATTGTACTAAATCTTCATAGGCTGTGTGACGCCTCGTACTGACCCCAGCTGGTCTCTACAATCACACTCCCCAGCTTTACTTGCTCCCTACGGCCTTGTGTGTCAGGTTTTCGAGCCAAAGGCCAGAATTAGTGCACTTCAAACAAAACTCCTCTCTTGGAATTGGCCTCCAGAGAGTATCATCTGCCGTCTCGATAATACTCCCTTTTTTCTTCCTGTTTTTCTCCCCTTTACCCTCTTCTTCCCCGTCTATTGAGTAAGAATCTCCCGCTGATCACGCTGCTGCTGCCATCTGTACATGTAGCTCTTCCATCAAACCACAAGTCTCATTTCACATTGGTTCTTTTAACCGCACTTTATATCAGATCGGTCAACAGCTTGCACCGACTCTCACTCTTTTGCTATTGATGTGTGCTGTGGCTCCCAAACACGCATACAAGATAACAGCGTTGAAACGAATCTTCGACTCCATGGTTCTGAACCTGAGGACGATGACTACACTTTTCTCGTCTCTGGTGACACCGAGTCTGGCTCAAGGTATTTAGGGTCTTGGTATCACCCTCAGCTGACATGCTGTAGTTAATCTTCTCAACTGGATACCGGTGAACAGCCGCATGTATGCGGTTCGACTTCGAACCTCTATTGCTTGTCTTTTCATCGCCTCTGTCTATGCTCTTACTGACTGCTTTTCGGAGGATACCAAAGACGATTTCTACCACCATCTTTCATTTTTTCTTCGCATGGCGAAGGATATTAGCATTGTGGTTGTTGCTAGTGACTTGGATGCCCAAGTGGGTCATCTTCCAGATTATGAACAAAACCTGGGAGGGCTCTTCGGAGTCGACGCATGCTGAACAGACAGTTGTGATCAACTTCTGCACCTGTGCGCCGGACACAACCTTTATCAGCACTATTTTCCAGCAAAAAACGTTCACATCGTGTCGCCTGGCGCCAACTGAACTCCTCAATGACCTGGACCCAAATTGACCATATCAATATCAGCTACAGATGGCACACATCAGTTTAAGACTGTCGGTTAATTTGGAGCACATGCCTGGATTCCGACCATACTCTAGTGCGTGCATGCTAGGCGCTCACTTTCCACTTCAAAGAGGCGCCATCTTCTAATCTTACGTTTAACTTGAGCTCGCAATCTGCGGTTAAACAATATCCTAACGAACTGACCCACCGATTATCAGTGATGAGTGGGAGTGGTGAGACGAACGTAGACTTGGATCATCTCAAGCTTGCGATGAAGAATACCCTTGACGCTTGATGCGCACCCTGCTTAAGAAGTCGTAACTGCATGGATTTCGTTCGGTTTGATCGAAGGGCGTAAACATATTCCAACGGGCACAGTTTCAGTGTGTCCTCAACCCCCTTGAACGACATCTCATACGGAGTCTGATTTGACCGTTAACGTTGGTGGTTTGCAAAGCTCCATGAGAAAGTCAGTGCTATTGGAAACAGCCGGGTGTTATTCCAGCTCATTCGGTACACCGGTCCGAGAAAGCCGTCAGCGAGTCACTATCTGAGAAAGACGGAAAGTTGATCCATTCTCAGCCTCGTCGACTAGCCGGTTGAGCGGAACATTTTGAGGAGCAGTTCAGCAGGCCTGCTGCAACACTGCAGCTTGCTGGATCGGCTGAGCCTACGTGGGAAGTAGATGTCACACCTCCCAGTTTGGAATAGATTCGAGGTAAACTATCCCTGTTGAAGAAACAAGTTTCTGGACCCGACGATCTGAAAGATAGAGGTGACTATTTGTTGACTGGGCTTGCTTCTCTTTTTAACACGGTTTTTGACACTAAAGTACTGCCTTTATACTGGCGACTATCCACTGTGGCGCCCACCTTCAAGTGGGGTCAGCGTACTTGGTGCGAAAATCCTCGAGGCATTAGCTTTGTTTCCGTTTCCTCACAACTTCTCATGTGTATCATTCTTTGACGACTTACAGATCCCATTGAGGACCGAATCGCCTTAATACCTGCGTCGACTCTGATCGTGCCTTGGTCTGTTGTCGTTCCTCCATGAACTTTACCGGAAGGTGCACCAAGCGTCTCCCTCGATTGACAACTGAGAAATTGTCTCAACCCTTGGTCAGGCAAGCATATCAAGATGCACTGCGTACCGAACTTTCGTTGTCTTGTCCTAATGACACTGAGCTTCGGTGGAATAGAATCTCGGCCGCCATGCACGGCGCATGAGCCTCTGCTTGTGGCACTATCAATCGTCACCGCACCAGTCACTGGATATCCGAGAGGGCGGTGAACCTGTTGGAATCTAGAAGAAATCTCTCGGCTGGCTCTGAGCACAATGTGACCTGATGGGCTATTAGGCGCGAACTAAAGCTGAGCCTATGTGCTGACAAGGAAGCCTGGTAGACCAGTAGGGCTCAAGAAATGTAGGAGGCAGAAGTAGTAGGCAATTACCGTAAGCTCTTTCAGCTGATCCACACCACTGATCCCAGGTAACCAGGCGACAGTGGGACAATCAGAGACAGCGCGGGTGCACTGATACACAATAAGGAGCGCCGTATGGCTCGTTGGGCGGAACACTTTCAGTTGGCCCCCTGCTCCCGGACCTCATCCTACTCAGGTGATGCAGGACGAGCCATGGACGACTAGTTTAGAGCCTCCGTCGAAAGCGGAGGTCCGAAACGCGATCACAGCCCTCAATCGTTTTCGTGCCGCTGGCCCGGATTCCCTCCCACCTGCACTATTTAAGGATGGAGGTGAGGTCCTCTACAAAGCACTGACCTCCCTATTCGAACGTATCTGGAAGGGTCCCGGCTAACTGGGGTGAATCGATTATAGTGGTAACATACAAGAAGGGCAGTCGCACAGACTGTTCTAACCACAGGGGTATTAGCCTAAATCCAGTTGTGACAAAGTTACTTGCCTCGATTCTCGTTCGTCGCCTCAGTGTGGAACGGAAATCTCGGATTAGGGAAGAGCAGGCCGGTTTCCGTTTAGGGCGTGGCTGTATAGACCATATATTCACTCTGCGGCAGCTGCTAGAGCAGTGCCACGCATACCGCAGACTGACCATAGCTGTGTTCCTCGATTTCAGGTATGCGTTCGATTCAGTCGACCGATCCATTCTGTTCGAAATACTTGCGCGGGTGTTGCTACGGGCTCTATACTCGAATACTACAGGTCGCGTCAGGGTCTACGGTGACCTGTCGGATAGCTTTCCGACCACAAGTGGCGTTCGTTGGGGTTGTCCGATTTCCCCATCTTTGTTCAATTTCGTTGTGGATTCTATCATGGAGTGTTCCCTTGCGGAATCCAACGCTGTAAGCGTTGAACTGGCACAACGTTGGTTGATCTTTATTATGCTGACGATATCGTCTAGCTTTCCGACGGTGTTACGGCGGCACAATCAGCCCTGTTTAGCCTGTCTAGAGTGGTATGCGCTTCGCACCTTCAAAGTGCAAAGTATTGCTGCAGGACCACCAGTCACTCGATGGCCTCTTGACTCTTGCTAACGATGAACTCGAAGTGGTTGATCAATTCACTTACCTTGGCAGTTGCATTAGCAACGATGGGCGCATGGAAACTGAAGTCAGTTTCACACACTGCAAAGGCCAGAACTGCCTTCTTGAACCTGCGGCATTTTTGGTGACAGAAGGGAGTTTCGCTCCGTGTGAAAGGCCGCGTATACAAGGCCACAGTGAGGGCCGTCCTTCTCTATGGTAGTGAAACTTGGCCCCTTCGGTCTGAAGATCTGAAGCGCCTTCAAAACCTTGATCATCGTTGTCTACGAAGCATCGCTGGTGTCGGATGGCACCAGCATGTCCGCAACGATGATGTGCGTAGGCGAGTACTAGGTAGTGATAAACATACCAGCTCCCTAGAACAACAGATAGCACTGAATAAGTTGCGTTGGCTCGGGCACGTGCTACGTATGCCTGGTCACCGCTTATCTAGGAGGGCCTTGTTTAGTCTGCCAGGTGTAGGGTGGCGCAAGGCTGGAGGTGGACAGAAGTTGACTTGGTAGCGGAAATGAAGTCACTGACGACCAACCTGGGTGCCGTTGGTCCTTCTCGCCTTCCGGGCTTGAGTCCACGTGACCCGCCTTGTGCTTGGCTCGAGACTTTACAGGACATGGCTCGCAGTCGACACCAGTGGCGCGTCTGCTGCCATCTCCTAGCCGGACTGCCTGTGTTTCGTGCTGAGTTATCTGCGGGGTAATGGCTAATTATGACGCGGGGCAGTGAAGGCCGCAGGGAATCTGTCTCACCGATGCCGTCTTATCTTTGCACGCCAGCTGTTTGTAACGGTATGTTGTTAACACAAGGTGCAGGCGCCTTGACCATAAACCTTAGCTTAAAGCATTAAGGTTTTCAGGTAAGCCTTTATTTCCCTCTTATTATTCTTTATTCTATTGGTCATCATGGTTGTATGGCAGTGGAACGTCAGTTCAAATGACTGATGTAATGCTGTTGTTGATTGCTTGATTACCGTATCGCTGAAAGCCAGGCTGGTTTCCACCGTGATCTTGGTTGTCTCGACCACGCATTTACTTTTCGGCATGT
>OX104063.1:92514985-92530639 GCA_944474145.2 Dicrocoelium dendriticum
TTTCGTGTATGCAAACACTGGAACGCTCTTCCCACATACGTTGTTTCTTCCCCCACGCTAACGATATTCAAAAGACGTCTGAATGATTCGCTTATCCACCTACATTACGCTATGTAATCAGAGATGCCCACGTCAACCAAACGCGAACAAACGGTGTCCATTCTCAGCTTTTGTGCTTTACTACCTACACGCTGCTGTTGTGGAATATAATTTCGGATATATTACAACTGCATTCATCAATTAGCTCAGTCCAAGAAAATGGCGCACGAGTAAGCGTTGTCGTTTCTCTTGTTCTTAAGACATGCCTTCCCCATATTACTCTACAGTAACAATTCAGTACACATTCTACAACGTTTATATGAATAAGGGGCACTTGAATTCACTAGACGCTTAAATTGACGATTCACACTTATGTTTACTTTCACTTCAACCATCCTACGGGACTTGTAAAGCAATCGCTTTTTTACCTGTCATATATCATTGTTCATTGACAGATCTGAGTTATTTTACTCAGTCTCACAGAACTATGAGAGTTCGAATAAGGCACTCCAGGATGAAATCATTGCTCACAGTCATTTTTGACTCGATGAAGATTTGCTACCGCCACGACAAATTGTCAGCTGTGCATTTCACGTGGAACTGCCTAAGTTGCTGAAAAACGATTGCTCATCCACCTAAGTTATTCTCTGCGGCAATGCACCGTCTCTTACGTCACAAATAGTGAGATAGCTTATGGTGAACAAACCGTGACAATCCTATTCCAACTATTACTCAGCTGAAAGGGATACCATTTTGGGACTCTTACGGATATACCGGCTGCTTTGGTGAGTGGCTTGAAAGATACCTCCGTTCGACGCTTCCAGTCGGGTTACAACTTGTACCAGAACCGCTGTCAGAGATGCTATTTCGATGAATTTTAGTTTCATATGGGCATGTCATGGGCATTTCATGAAATCGCTCACATTACTTGGCGAAGAGACCACGTGTGTGACAGTCACGGTCTGAACAATATTAATGCTTCCCATTCGAATGGGGGACGTGGCCAAACTGATTGCTATAGTTGTGGTATGAGCTGCGTATGCATGCCTAGTTGGCGTTAGACTTCTTTCCAGCCTGATGCGGCGCGTGATTCAACATAGTGAGACCGACAATAGTGCTGAGGCATTGCTCTATACCTTCTTTTATGCATTTACTCCATCCCCTCATGGACTTGGCACGCAGTTTGTTGTATTTTATCGGGCTTACGTTTTAGGTCGAGGGCTCCATTGTTTGTTGTAGTAGTCAGTCTTAGTAGTCGTAGTTGTCGTGGTCGTATTAGTTGTATTCTTAGTAGTCTTAGTGGTCGTTGTCGTAGTAGTCTTCGTAGTCGTAGTAGTCAGTCGTGGTGGTAGTTTCGTAGTCGTATATTCGCAGTCGTGTAGTCGTAGTGGTAGTCCTGTAGTCGTAGTAGCAGTCGTAATAGTAAATCGTAGTAGTCAGTCGTATTAGTCGTAGTAGTCAGGCGTAGTGAGTCGTAGTAGTCAATCATCGTGGTAGTCAGTCGTAGTAGTCAGTCGTGGTAGTCGTAATATTCGTAGTAGTAGTCGTAATCGTCGTAGTAATAGTAGTAGTGTGTCAGCTGTACGCCGCAACCGCGCCGCGCGATCACCACCCGTCGCGCGTGGGCTGAGTATACTGCGAGGCCGCTGGCCCCTACGCGGATACGAACCGGTGACGTTATGATTGCAAGGCAGGCGTGCAGACCATTCGGTCATCGGCTGACAAACAACCTGTTAGACCGTGTTGCCTCTGAAGTTGTCACCTTAGCCATTGACATCTGTGCACTGTCTTAGTTCTTTCCGTTTTCAGTAGGAGTTCCTTCAACAGCTAAACCTATTCGAAGGTATCAAATATCACTTGGTGTCTTTCGTCGGTAGAGTATCCTCTTATCCAATGAGGGATGGAAGCCCTGTTCCTCCATAAGACAACGATTATCTCGCTGGATTAATGTTGCAGTTCCGATCTTTCACTGTCTTCTGAGAATGCACATTACCACCCAGTCCCAGAAGTTCTAACTGGCTTATGTCCAGCAGCATTGAATTCATTTTTTATTTCATGCAGTTTCCTGTACTTCTCCTTTCGACCTTAACCTTCGAGCTAATTTGGGGGTATGTTGTAATAACAGTGATATACTGTCATTATTTTATTGACCGGCCAACGATAGAAACAATGTGTTGCGATTTCTTTGTTAACTTGCTATGCAAGGGAGAGATGGAAGGCATAAGCGGTAGGCCAACACACCGTACCGACTATTCGCTGCCACGTGAACACCGACAGTCAAATGTGGACTGGGTACACTGCAAGGTCGCTCGCACTTACGCAGATTTGAACTGGTGACTTTTGGATTAGAAGGCATACGCCTTGTCCTTTCTGTCACCGACGAACTTGCTATGCAACGCGACTAGCCCCCACATCAATTTGTGATTGATCGTTTGCATTTTGCTGTTGCCATTGTAACCCTAATTTTAACCATCTTCGTCTTATGCTGAGTGGATTTTACGAGCAACTGATGATTTTCCACATCACTTAGGTGCTGTAACACTTGCAAGGATGTTCAAATGGCATACCACGAACGTCGCTGGGTGGTGTCAAACATATCTGTGTTCGAGCAGTGTCGCGATGAGAACTGGGCGGAGAATGTTGCCAAGCTGGGCACCGAAGGGTGCCGAATTCACGGGGTGTTACATGTCAACAAAGTGGCCGGCTCGTTTCACATTGCTCCCGGCAACAGCTTCGCTTCAGACCACGTTCACGTGCACACCATGCAAGGCCTCACTGGGACAAAGGTTAATAGTTGTGTTACATTGTGTTCTTTATGTCTCTTTGATATTGTACTATTTTGTTCACGACATCGCAACATTCGAGGCTGGTGGTGATAGTGATTTCCATCTGCATCAGCCATGTTATTTGTTTGGACAGAGTACACACATCATCTTTGCGAATTTAGATGTCCAGCAACTGTTCTGTAAAATTCGCAACCCATATTAGGAGATGCAGATTGCTTGTTTGCTCTGCCTCTTTAACCGTACGAAATAGTTGCCATTGCGTCACATCGTGTCCTACCAGTAATAACACGGACCATAGTTACTACCTTTTGAAGTCGCCGGCCAAAGTCAGAACATCTGCGTGGGTAAGCGAAACACATTTTCTATGTCTTTTCGTTGGATTAGTATTGTTGTATCCGGAAAATTATTTTACAGATGAATATGACCCACAGAATTACAACTCTGAGTTTCGGCAGTACCTATCCCGGGCAGCGAAATCCGCTGGATGGCTTCACCATGCACGTGATTGAACGTAAGTATTCTAATATGGTCGATGCCAATTGTGTGTGTGCAAGTTATTCCCCTACTTTTGAATTGACCATTTATTGTTGGTCGGCTATTGACTGTTTTTATCCATTTGTATAAGCATGTTGACATGTTTGTACGCTCGCGGATGACATGTACCGTTAAGCGTCTCATCGTTTCCAAAGTGACTTCGTTTGTACTTAGATGAAGACTTCCGTCATGTCATCTCAGACCCCCCACTACTGACTGTATTTGACAAATAGCGTCAGAGTAGTTTTGTAATTTGGACGCCTTTGCTTTGTCGTTTCCAAGGAACTTACGAACTACTGATATACTATTTCGGTAATCTTGTTACGCAAACGTGTTCCGAAAAACAGCGGCGGAAGCGCAGCAGATCTGCGCTGATATTCCGATAGTGTTTGGGAATCTAAACTGGGGCAAGGGCAAGCTGTTGATAATAACATCGAACAGCTATTTCAGCTACTGTGTATGTGGCTCGAGGTGCCACGTAGCGTTCGGGAACAAGACCACATTTCGGTCTCTTACTGATCCGGCTCCATTTCTTGTAGTACTTTACTCTCTGCTTAGTATACATTTCATTTAGCGACAGCACAATGGTGATAGTCTGACGTGACCATATTGGCATGAAACTATTGTCTGGAGGTATGGATTCAACACCTCTGTGCCATCGGATAACACTATGTCACTAATTTTGAAGCTTCCCATGACTACTCATTGGTTACAAACTGGTCATTTAGCAAGTGGACTGAAATCGGGGGCGGTGGTAGAGTAGATCTTCTAGGTTGCTGCCACTGTATCGATCCGGGGCTTTTTGAGAGAATTCCGGTAGCATAACTGAGCAGTACAACTGTAACAATATCAAGCAAGCGCACCTCGCATTTTGCTATCTCACATAACAACTGACGGTATTCCGTTAGCATGTTTGAGCGAGGTGGTTATTACGTTGGAGCTTTGACAGCGTACATCATCCTGTTTTACCTCCGAATCCGAATTCTGTTATTTATACATTCCAATCTTCCTAAGCTTGTCGTCTTTTCATTTACATTTTAAATGGTTATCCACCTCTGTTTTCCAACGTTACACAATCGCCCTTCACGTCCCTCAATGATTAGTCACTTTCTTCCAAATAGCGGTCTGTAGCCCCTTTTATTATGCACAGATCTTCCTATGTGTTGGTTAAATTGGATAAACCTGGATGCATTGTTTTGGATGGGTCAATAAGCTGCTTTTACTTCGGAGACGGATGCAGCATCGTTTTAAAAACCTACCTTGCTTCTTAGTGAGAAGCCCATATACCCACTCATTTGTACGCTTATTCGCTGACAACACTTCTTCAACCATCTATAAAGTGGGAACAGATACTCTAATAAGTTATAGAGCTAAACTTATTGAATTCCGTTTCCACTGGTCGTCTCTGCCATGGCGTCTCAAATACGGTGGCAACAGATGCACTGTAGATGGATTGTTTCACCCTCTACACTAAACGCTCAATTGTCGCATCTAAATTACGGGCGCTGTGACGCTTTCCAACGACTTCGAGTGCCTAGACTATAAAAACTGTTTGCTACCGAGAATCAAACGGTTAGTTGTTGCTCAATATGACCATCCACATGGTTGGCGGCATCCGGTTTCGGATTTGCCTGTCACTGTGGCAAGCCACAGGACGCCTGCGCCTACAGAGGCACCATGGATGGCTTGCGCTGCACCACCCACAGCTCCAACCACACACCCCATATCCAGTGTAAACCCGAAGGAATAAGACCGGGAGGTATGCGGATGGGAGCCACTTTTCATAAACGGAGCCGGCCCACACTCCTTCACAGGTAAACACATGCACACTGTATTTGGGGAATCAAACGCACACAAGGCGGTGGCTGGACCGTAGTCCGCTCCACACTGAGTGCATGGAACCACTCTTCGAGCCTAGCACGACCACAAGGACTGTGCACCCCGTCCCCTCCAGCAACGACCAACTATCTCCTAGAGACAGTATGGACGAGGTAGTGGGTAATAGACAGGTAGACACCTTGTCAACATGCACATCAAGCGCAGCCACACCTGGGATGTCAAACAACAGTCAAGCATTCGAAATGCCAATATCGAATAAAGTAAACGCATATGGCGACATAAATACTCGCTAAATGAGCATATGGAAGAAATTGGTTATAAGTGAATCCGCAATAAGTACAAAATGTCTGAAAGTTATTTAAAAAATACCACGCGATAAAGTTACTCAAGTTTACCATAATTTGCATGAGCGACGTGTGCAAGTGAGAAGATTATCAAGTACGCAGAACATACCAAATAAAGTGGAATGAATTTTATCCACATTAAAAAGACCTAGTTTAAGTGTAGATTGGTTTAGCCCAACTGCGGTGAGGATGCATCATGAATGCAACATCAGCCTCAGCATGGGGCACAATCAGGATATATATATATATATATATATATATATATATATACCGTCTTCCTCTTCTCCCTCGAAATGTGTTTGGCTGTTGTTTGATATCCCCGATGTGGCTGCGCTTGATGTGCATGTTGACAAGGTGCCTACCTGTCTATTACCCACTACCTCGTCCATACTGGCTTCAGGAGACAGTTGGTCGTTGCTGGAGGGGACGGGGTGCACGGTCCTTGTGGCCGTGCTAGGCTCGAAGAGCGGTTCCATGCACTCAATGTGGAGCGGACTACGGTCCAGCCACCGCCTTGTGTGCGCTTGATTTCCCCAAATACAGCGTGCTTGTGTTTACCTGTGAAGGAGTGTGGGCCGGCTCCGTTTATGAAACGTGCCTCCCATCCACATGCCTTCCGGTCTTATTCCTTCGGGTTTACACTGGATATGGGGTGTGTGGTTGGAGCTGTGGGTGGTGCAGCGCAAGCCATCCATGGTGCCTCTGTAGGCGCAGGCCTCCTGTGGCTTGCCACAGTGACAGGCAAATCCGAAACCGGACGCCGCCAACCATATATACCCACGACAGCGTTTGGTGGTTATACTGGCGGTATTTTTTTATTGCGGTTATCCGGAGATGATGCGGCCATCTCCGGATGTCGTTTCATAGATACGCTGAAATTCAGTTCCCATCGGAACCCTTTCATTCACAGTTGCGACGTCTCAAGTCGGGTGCACAGCAAGCGTCAGAGGCATTATTTGTGGCACACTTGAGACGATTCCAGTCAGCTTTCGGCTCACTAACTGTATTCATCATTAACAATTAGTGGGCCAATTCGTTTTCACATGATAGAACCGCAGTTACAGGTGAGATTAGAAGATGGCGCCTCTTTGAAGTGGAAAGTGAGCGCCTAGCATGCACGCACTAGAGTATGGTCGGAATCCAGGCATGTGCTCCAGATTAACCGACAGTCTTCAACTGATGTGTGCCATCTGTAGCTGATATTGATATGGTCAATTTGGGTCCAGGTCATTGAGGAGTTCAGTGGGCGCCAGGCGACGCGGTGTGAGCGCTTTTGCTGGAAAAAAGTGCTGATATGGTAAAGGTTGTGTCCGGCGCACAGCTGCAGAAGTTGATCACAACTGTCTGTTCAGCATGCGTCGACTCCGAAGAGCCCTCCCAGCTTTTGTCCATAATCTTGGGCATCTAACTCACGAACAACAGCCACAATGTTAGTATCCTTCGCCATGCGAAGAAAAAATGGAAGATGGTGGTAGAAATCGTCTTTGGTATCCTCCGAAAAGCAGTCAGTAAGAGCATAAACAGAGGCGATGAAAAGACAAGCAATAGAGGTTCGAAGTCGAACCGTATACATGCGGCTGTTCACCGGTATCCAGTTGAGAAGACTAACTACAGCATGTCAGCTGAGGGTGAGCCAGGCTCGGTATCACCAGAGACGAGAAAAGTGTAGTCATCGTCCTCAGGTTCAGAACCATGGAGTCGAAGATTCGTTACAACGCTGTTATCTTGTATGCGTGTTTGGGAGCCACAGCACACATCCATACTTAAAGAGTGAAGAGTGAGAGTCAGTGCAGGCTGTTGACTGGACTGATATAAAGTGCGGAGGTTAAAAGAACCTATGTGAAATGAGACTTGTGGTTGGATGGAAGAGCTATATGTACAGATGGCAGCAGCAGCGTGATCAGTGGGAGATCCTTACCCAATAGCCGAGGAAGAAATAGGATAAAAACAAGAAGAAAAGAAGGAGGGAGTATTATCGATGGTCGAGAGAGCCGACGATACTCTCTGGAGGCCAATTCCAAGGGAGAAGTTTTGTTCGAGGTGCACTAATTCTGGCCTTTGGCTCGAAAGCCTGACACACAAGGCCGTAGGAAGCAAGTAAAGCTCGGGAGTATGATTGTAGAGACCAGCTGGGGTCAGTTGGGGCCTGTCACATACAACCCTTGAAGATTTAGTACAATGCGTGTTTTACGATCGTTACGTGACGTACGTACGACCACGACCAGCCACAGGTGGGAGTTGGCGGGTTTGCACCAATTTGACTAGGGGCTCTCTGGCTTCCGGCGGGCGGTAGCAAACCATTGAGCAACTGGCGGTGTGCTCTCACCGTCAGAGACAATGCATGGTGCTCGTGCTCTACTCCAATCGAGCTGTGAGCTTATAACACGTTGATCTGTTGTCTCCCATGGCTAAGTTTTAAAGGAAGATGGCCATAGAACTCTCCCTAAACTCCGAAGAGGATTGAATTGTGAAACTGAGTTAATCTGACCCCTAACCATTGACCTGTCTGGTATGAGTGGCTCTGAAGGCACTTGTAAAGTGTCTTCGCATCATAGCTCATCGGGTCACGGGGCTACGCTAAGGTCCAGTCTCGGTGTGATGGATTCTCACATGCACTTATGCAGCGCCTATCATAATTTACGAATAGTTGTGTTAGCCTATTGTTTTGTCAGCCATTCGCTTTTCATTTACCTGGTTGCTTATCCTAACAACAACTGGCTCAAACGTAACATCTCCCTACCCGACGGGCCGCAATCAAACTGTTGCCTATAGGACTTGATGAAACATACCGAGACGATGTACATTCCAGGGTCAGTGTCTTCGTTTACATCCCGTGAACGTGAGCATAGCAGCTTTCCCAACTGTTCGTTCTCGATTTGGTCGCTCACTCGATTCTAGGCTGTGCACGATTTCAGCTTTGCTATATGCTTATTTACAAACGTTCGTTAATTACTTTTCAGCATTTCAGATGATCAATTACTACCTGAAACTTGTACCAACCATTTACACGCAACGCAACGTCACGGTGAGTGTCTCATCCTTTATTCGGTTTGCCAGCCATGATTTCTGCGGCCCGCGAGCGCCATCCCCAGGCAAATTGTTGCACTTGGCACAAGCAGTTATTGCCATAAACGTTCGCCTTGAAATCCATGGGACTGTAGTCTAGGTAATAGATAAACCAGCGCTATCGCCGCCAGCTCAGTTCGAGGACGCGGCGGATGTTCTACGACGGCCCGGTGTCCTATGCGATACAAATCAGGGTCCTGTGAGCCTCAAACGGATATGGTCGTTCGATTAGTTCAGGTTCTACCGACCATGTGCTCTCACTGTTCCATGAGCTAGATACACACATATGCTTACATTTGGCTTCTAATACGCTTCACATACTCAGTTGACCTGTAACAGCTGTATTTTCCCAAGAAATCTTTCTGTACCGCGATTCAGTCTCGCTCATCCGTAAATCTCTTCTGTTAATGACTTCTTGATCGGGTGTAGCTACCCTCTCCTCTCGCAACTCTTGTTTAAATCCTGTCCGGGTGAATACTGCGAACTTGTCAACTCCTCAGTAGACACAAATTCCATCCACACCAATATGGGCGCTTCTAGGTGGCTACAACCTGTGCTCTCATCTTATGTCGCGTCGTCGTGAATCTGTGATACTTGTTTTCGATAACAACTTATTACTCCACACTGTATGATCGCTATGAGCTACTACCCATCTATCCTGATGCGGTGGTTTCGTTTCTGCCCCAACTTTGATTTCAGGTGCTTGACTAGTGGAATCCGCAAACTCCAGGCCATAACTAGTGCAGCCCACCCACCAGAGTGAAACACATATAATCCGAACAGTGAAGTGCCAATGGGTCCAACTGCATTGGTCACTAAGCTCAAATTACTTAGGTGGATGTCAGGGGTAAAAAAAGTGGTATCAGCAGTACGCCAGTAGGCAGTGCCGATGATTCGCTGCCGCGTAATCACCACCAGTCGCGTGTGCGCTTAAGATACCACGAGACTCACCTACGTAGACTCGGATTGGCGTCCCCGGATTACAAGGCAGGCTTGTGATCCATTAGGCCACTATCCGGCAATAACTTCGGTGGTTCCCTCCTATTCCTGGGTGATTAATAGAAATGGCTGCAAGCCTCTCCAAGAGCTGCTGACACTCGTGCCCACTTTGTCTCATTGATGCGATTACTTTTGACAACAACGCTAATGTTCCAGTTCACGAAGCATGCAGTTTCGTATTCGTTGCATTATTTTTTCAGCGCTAAAAAATCAACATCGGGCAGTATCTAATCAGTCGGTCTCTCGTTTGCTACAAAACAAGCGGGGGAATTTCGATATTGACACCCCGCGTAGTTTGCACGTTAGAGTGCAAGTGTCCATCAGATGATACTCTAAGTCCTCCGTTTTGTACACTTGCTGCCGCTGTACAAATTAGCCGTGCGTTTTTACATACAATACCATTTCCACTTTAAACTGAACATTTTTAAGTCAACCTGGACACGACTAATTTTTGCGTGGAGCATCAGCAATTTATTGACAATGAAGAAACTGACGTTCGACATTCGGTTGATGAAAGGCTACTTTGCTACATTCATCTTCAAGTTCATCATCATATAAAGGACGTAAATCGCAGTGTTACCCTTCTGGCGTTTTCGTGAATGACGGCGTTTGACGAGTGGTTATGCGTCGGATTGGTCAGCATGTGTTGATCTTCGAACACGTTTTCTATCTGATTTAACATTTGGTGGCTTCTTCATCAATGAACGCAACTTGTTAAGGATCTCTGTGCCAAAGACTGTTTGAACCTTTGCTGTCCCGGAGATTTTTTTCTCGTCGTCATTTTATTAATTTCGGTTGTTCCCTGAAGCAGCAGGCTAATGCTGGTTGAGTCACAACAGAATAGATCGTTTATCTATCCGGTTTTCCAATCGATGATAGTCGCGCATCTCCGCAGGTTGACGTATCCGATTCCGGATTCAGCTATCATTGCGGTCTCCACATGAGGCTTGCGCCTACAGAAGGACCGTGGGTGACTTGCGCTACACCACCCACAGCTCCATCCACACACCCCATATCCAGTGTACACCAGAGGGAATAAGACCGGGAGACATGTGGATTGAAGCCACCTTTTACCAACTGAGCCGGCCCATACCTCTTGAACATGCACAACAGGAGTATTCCTGTCCTGCTAATGTGAGAATCATGCGCAACAGAAGTGCACAAAACGATGGCCAGGCCGTGGCCTGTTCCACACTAAATACGTAGAACCATTCTTTGAGCCTAGCATGTTCACGAGGCCAGTATAATCGAGGTAGCGGTTTTTCAGCAGGTAGGCACCTTGTTAACACTCACATGAAACGCAGTCACACCGGGGATATCAATTAACCAACGCCTAAAGTCCAATAAAACAACACGCATGCACAAACACAGACCAACTGCAACGATGATGTAGCGCACGTGCCTCGTCGAATCCATGCGGCGGACATGTCCGTGCCACCTCAGGTGCCGCAGCAGAAGTATACAGTCCACTGTATACATGCCACTTCGGTGCAGCACTTTCGTGTCTGCAACTCTGCCACTGGAACCGATGCGTGGGATCCGACAGTGTGGGTGAAAGCGCTCCAGATACCGGAAACCCTTGCGGTACAGCGTCCACGTTTTACTGCCATGTAGAGAAACGTGCATCACCATCGATCGGTACACCATCAGCTTCGTCCTAATAGGTTTTCCAGCATTCCAAATGCAGTAGCTACCTTCGATACACGGGTGCGCAGCTCGCTTGTCATCTGCCAGGTAGTGAAATCGGGTGGTGGTTTCCAAACCTTCGGTAACAATCTCTTTTTGCGGCAGGCCCACGGATTCTGCCTCCAGTGAAGGTTTTAAAAGGTGAACGGTGTTGCTTGCGTTTATGATGAGCACGAATTTGGCCGCTGTCGAAACGAGAGCCGTCGTCATGCGTTTCAACTCGAGTGCGCAATGTATAGTCGTCGACAAACATCAACATACGGATGGTTGTCTCACATACTAGGGTTCTCGCCCCGAAACGACGCATATTCAGCAACCCACCATCAATTCGGTTCTCACAAGGACACCAAAATCACAAGCATGAATTGCTCAGGATATCATAGCACTTAAGTGAATAATAAACGACATGCGCTAACATAGTCTTGCTTCACGTCAGAGACAATATCAATCATCCGATGTTTGTCCACAAAGCTGCACCCTCGCCTGCATCCCACTATGTAGACGCTCAGTTAGACTACAAACTTACTGAGGTAACCAGACTTATCCGAAACTAGCCACAGTGCCTCGCGGTTCACAGTGTCAAATAAAATCGACAACTAGCGAGAACAGTGTTCTCGGAATTTCTCCTGAGTCGCAGCCCCAGCAGAATCCACATTGCTCTTCCGCCACCTGCTGTCCAGCAGCCTGAGCGAATGTTGACAAGGTGCCTATATCTTCACTCCCCTCCACCTGGTTCTAGGAGATAGCTGGTCGTTGCTGAGAGATGGGCTGCACGGTCATCGTGACTGTGCTAGACTCGAAGAGTAGTTCCATGCACCCAGTGCGAAACGTGTTACGGCCCAGCCACTGTTTTACGTACTCATGGTAAGCATGGTTCCCAACGTAGATAGACAGGAATGCTGCCACTGTGCATGTTGGAGTATGGGTCGGTTCCGTTAATGAAATGTGGCTCCCATTCCCACGCCTTCCGGTCTTATTTTTTTGGTGTGTGGGTGGTGCTACGCAAGCCGGACGCGGACGCCTCCAATCCATTGGAGCAGATAGGCGGCCCTTTTTGCTCCCCCATCATTGCGCGACGGCGGATGCAGAATGACATTATCAGTATTGGTGTATTTTATTAATTGGTTTTGGACTAGTGGACTGCTAAACCTGAACAAGTGAACGACTCGGATCCTCCGCCAAAATCTTCGATAAAACGTACTTCCGAAATGCAGCAAGCCGTGCGCCATGAGCCAGTGAACAGGCTCAAAAGGAAATTGTGTGTATCGGCCCTTAGCTAGAAAAGGGGTGTAGCCCAAGTCCCACTCATCAGTCGCCACGAGGAATCGTCTAGGATATGAGTCCACAGCACAACATTGGAAACAGCGAGTCGATTATCAGTCAAGATGTTGGCACCGTAAGCCTCAGTAAGCCATGGACTATCCTGCACAGATACACACAATACTCGAAGAACGAGTGATTACTGGGTAACCGCCTTTGGTCGAGGTGAACGACGCTCACGATCAAGTCGACACAGGGCCATGGCAAGGGCAGGTTGTATTAGCAATATGGTTTGGACATCGTCCAATTTCGTTTAGAGTGTCCAGCTTAGAGTGGAAATTATATATATATATATATATATATATATATATATATATATATATATATATATATATATAGGAGGTATGAATAGTACACCGGTCAACGCTTCATTGCCGCACGACCATCAGAAGCCGCTTGCAGGCTAGGGATGCTGCTAGGTCGTTCACACCAACGCAGACTGGAAACGTCGATGAACCACTGGGTCACTGGTCGACATTCAGAATTTCTTCAACTTTTGCGGGGAACACTATCCTACTTCATACCACTGTTGTTTACAAATATATGTCATCCGCTCGCCACTGCGTTTCTTATACCATTTCTTCGTCTTTTATTTCCCACCTTCAGACAAACGCTCTTTCTCATATGGAATCCAATCAGTACTCCGTCACATGGCACTCTAAGGGGACCCCCGTAATGGACGATGGTCAGGGTATCCCGGGTATCTTTTTCAACTATGAAATATCACCTCTACTGGTGAAAATCTCACAGGAGGAGAAGTAAGTATACGAAAACTTGTCTCACGAAACCAAGCTGTTCGTAGACTTCCAATTGACTTGAGCCACGCCATCTCCCGTGAAGTTCTGTGACAATTGCACTGAGTTTGTTAAGCTGTCCCACCTCCGATTTCCTCAGCCGTTGCCGGCCACTCACATCTGTGTGTCCTCATCTTAAGCGTACGATGTGAAAACGCGCATAGAGTGACAGATAAATCCAGCTAAAGCGAATCTGTCGATGCGGTAACCCTGTAATTGCTGTTTACATTGTCCAATGGTACACATGCACGTATAGGTACAATATGCATTACTTGTTATCCTGATTGCCATGCAACTGGAATTTGCGTGTACTGTGCATTGGCGTTCTCAGTCATCGCAAATGCGTAATGCAGCTTCGTAACAAGGAAAAGTTTCAAATAAATGAACTTCGTGGTTTCTATTTTCAGTGTTACAGGTTCTCCAACGCATGGAAATACGTTCGGTGCGAACACAGCAACATATTAAGCAGCGCTGCATTTTTCGGCTTTTCACAATTAGCCCCGCTGTCGGGGACCGCGCACTCGTAATCTACCAGGTGTGTTTAAAATGAGACCGAAATTTTGTAATAGAGCGACAATCGGCAGAGGGTGCGCGCTGCGGATACTTATTTAAACAACAAACTTCCATTTACCGCATTTCGCTCTGACTGTTGGTTGGGGAGCTGTAGCCACTGTAGTGAGTACGTACGGTCGTCGGATTGGTGCCAAAGAGGCAATGAAAGAGCTTAACGAACAACGCGTATGTGAAATTTTGTTGCAAAATTGGCAAAGCTTTTAGACACCTCAGTTGCTTAGCCAAGCATATTGGCAGGACTGTATGAGCTGCACGAAGGGCTATAAGTGCTTTGTGTTTTGAACTCAGCAATATGTCGGTCGGTGACGATTCGAAGCCTAGACGACCTTCCACATCAACAGACAATGACCATGTGCTGTGACCAAAAGGGAAGACACTACCTCGCTACGCATTTTGATAGATTAAAGCATACGTTTGTTCTCTGTTGCGACTGACACCTCCATAACGATTAACTAATCAGATATTTGGACCTTAGCGGCACCTTTCTTGGCTAAGTTCACTGAGAATAGTAGGGTTCGGGATATACGTCGCATCAGGCGTCTCTATAGATTCGCAATCTAACGAGATCGCTGTTGGTAACAGGACCTAATAAACGGCTAGCTAAGTACGACGATGCGCTCGCTGCCACGTCGAATCCGCACCATTATCCACTAAGCAGCATGTATATATATATACATATATATATATATATATATATATATATATCGTTGGCGGCATCCGTTTCCGGATTTACCTGTCACTGTGGCCAGCCACAGGACGCCTGCACCTACTGAGGGACCATGGGTCGCTTGGGCTGCAACACCCGCGGCTCTATCCCCACACCCTATATTCAGTGTAAAACAAAAGGAATAAGACCGGGAGGCATGCGGATAGGAACCCCGTTTCATCAACGGAGCCGGCCCACACTCCTTCAACAAGCAGAGCAGAAGCATTCATGTCTAATTGGGAAATCATGCATACCAGACGTACACAAGGCGGTGGCTGGACCGTAGACCGCTCCACACTGGGTGGGACCACTCTTTTGAACCTATGGCGTCCACGTAGATCGTACACTCCGTCCCCTCAGCAACGATTTATAGTCTCCTGGAGCCAGTAATTGAGGTGGAAAATGTCAGACAACATTCACACCAAGCGCAGCCACACCGGAGATATCGAACAACCAGCATAGAATTTGAGGAAAAGCAAACACGCCAAATTGACACAGAACATGCAGCAGAAGAGCGGAACTGAGCAAATCAAATAAAGTGGAATACTTTTTATCTAGATAAGGAAGATCTAGTTTACGTGTAAGTCGGTGTAGCCCAACTGCGGTGCGGAAGCATGGTGCATGCAACATCAACCTCAGCATGTATCTCAACATAAAGTCATCCCGTAAAGGTCAAATCGCCACTGTAACGGTAAACGAACACAACTTCCCACTTGGCATTCGGATGTGTAAATGTGCGCTAAAATCCCTCATCGTAACTGGCAGGTCAGTTTTGATCAGTAAATAAAGCATATGAAAGCTTACTCTACTGCTCACCTAAAGCACATTTTCTCCTGACTAGCTTCACTGCGACTACTAGGGTATGTCATTTGTGCCTCGTGAAGCCTTTCTAAATTTGCATTCTAACAAGACCACAGTAGGGCTATCGTATTATTGAATGTAAAAATTTGACCCACTGAACGGCCAAT
>OX104063.1:92530882-92618795 GCA_944474145.2 Dicrocoelium dendriticum
GTACAATGCAGCAGTACGTTCGACCCTATTGTACGGTTGTGAAACCTGGCCGCTTAAAGTAGCGGACCTGAAGAGGCTAGTTACGTTCGACGCCTTGTTTATGGCACAGGAAAAGGTACTGAACCGCTCAGCACCGTTATTTCACGCATCAGGCTCCGATGGCTCGGCCACGTGTTACGCATGCCAGTCCACCGACTCCCGCGACGTGCGTTGTTTGCTCACCGGGGATGTGGGTGGAAGAAGAGGAGAGGTGGCCAAGCGATGACTTGGTCCAGAGGAATGAAGACCCTCACTTCGAAGCTGGCCTCGGTTGGAGCGTCTCGGCTCCCTGGTTGGGGTCAGAAAGACGATGAACACGTTTGGTTGGACACACTTGCTGATATGGCTAGGAGCCGACCTCAGTGGCGTTCGTGCTGTGAGTTTCTTTGTCCCACCCCATCCCTCTTAGCCTCCTCCTCCAACCACGATCTCATTACTTAGCCTTATATAATTTTGCATAATAATTTTTTTTTGGGTGCACAGCAGCCGGCTGGTAGCTTACCGGAACGATGCCCATCCGTTACCGGTAGCTCAGCCAGCTTTTACCAGTTGTTTTTCTCTCTCCTTTTTTCTTTGTATTGCGGCACAGTAGCTGAGGTGTTTCCCACCTCTAGCTAACGTGTATGATGATGATGATGATGCCCCTTGCTTCATCCTGGCGAAGCATTGTATTCCAGCAACTTTGTGCTGTAATTCTGGGGAGCATTGGGCCCCTGTTTGACAAAGGAACAAACGAAAGGGGTATGAACTGAGCAATCAGTCACCGGCTCTCAATGGGCGCGATTTCCTGAATTCGCTCCGTTGCCTTGCGGGCAAGCTATTCAGCCAAATGCTCGATTTGGTGTCGCCTAAGTCAACACCTTACTTCGGCTTGGGCAACCGGGTAGTATCTCGCCCTCTGACGAAACCATGGAATTTAATGCATTGTGTTGTGTTTTCTGTTACTACTTCTGTACCTTCGTTTGTGTTCCATGGTTTCTGATGGCTCTATGTCTATTCATAGACTGTGGCAACTATATACATATATATATATATATATATATATATATATATATATATATATATATATATATATATATATATATATCAGAGCCCCATGCTGAGGCTGATGTTGCATTCTTGATGCTTCTTCACCACAGTTGGGCTAAACCAACTTACACTTAAACTAGGTCTTTTTAAGCTGGATAAATTTCATTCCGCTTTATTTGGTTTGTTCTGCCTCCCTGAATAATGTTCTAGTAACTGGCCACGTTGCTTACACTAATTGCGCTTATCTTCGGTAATTTTGTTGCGTTTGTAGCATTTTAAGTAACTTGTGGACATTTCTTACTTACCACGGATTTGTTGCTAACCAAATTACTTCATATGGTAATTTAGCGAAGAGTTATGCCACCGTATCTGTATGCATTATTGGATTTATTTAATTTCAGCTTGTCGTTTAAAGTGAATGGCTGTTGTTTGATATCCCTGGTATGGTTGCGCTTGATGTGTATGTTGACAAGGTGCCTACCTGTCTATTACCCACTACATCGTTCATACTGACTCCAGGAGACAGTTGGTCGTTGCTGGAGGGGACGGGGTGCACGGTTCTTGTGGCCGTGCTAGGCTCAAAGAGCGGTTCCATGCACTCAGTGTGGAGCGGACTACGGTCCAGCCACCGCCTAGTATGCGCTTGATTCCCAAATATAGTGTGCTTGTGTTTGCCTGTGAAGGAGTGTGGGCCGGCTCCGTTGATGAAACGTGGTTCCCATCCGCATGCCTCCCGGTCTTATTCCTTCGGGTTTACACTGGATATGGGGTATGTGGTTGGAGCTGTGGGTGGTGCAGCGCAAGCCATCCATGGTCCCTCTGTAGGCGCAGGCGTCCTGTGTCTGGCCACAGTGACAGGCAAATCCGAAACCGGATGCCGCCAACCATATATATATATATATATATATATATATATATATATATATATATATATATATATATATATATATATATATATATATATATATATATGGTATGATACAGTGAACATGACGGGATAATCAGACATACAGTATGTTAGAGGATCGATGTAAAGTTTATATGGACATCTTGTAACTCTGCAGAAAGTAAATTATATTCCGCAACACCATACGAGATTTGGCTATACATTATACAAGCGCTCTCAATTCGAGGGAGCAGATCGAATTCATAGCAACCAAAGTACGCCAAACAGTGAGGCTAATCTTCAAATCACTTATACTGCGTGAGGCCAAGGTTCACATGTTTAAGATCTGCGTGCACCCTCTCCGCTGAAATACTGTCCGATGATATTTACCAGTTGTACGCTACGGAAAATGAAGCTTCACGTGAAGTTTCTGTTCAAGGTAGTGCACAAACGTGTATTTGCCCTGCACAATAGTATGAACTTCGATCAGAGTGGAAGAGAGGACACTAAGAAAAATAAGGACTCGACTTCTGCATGTGTAACAAAAACAAACGCATGGAAGTTTACTTGACTAAGTACTCTGATATCTGGGACAGGCTACCTACTGAATTGTGACTGTGAACCCAAATAATCCATTGGAAAATTTCTGGGTAAGTACCTCAGTGTGTTGCAAATCAAAACGGATGACACTGGACTGCAGAATGGAAGCGATGTATGAAGAAGGGGTATTGGTGCACCTTGACAACATCGCATGAGCATGTGCCCAAACTGTCTGAATAGTATCCTTTTTCGTTTCGTTAAACTCTTCAGCATTTGCCCATTCCATGATCACGTTTTCTTTCGTTCCCCTATGTCAACCTAACAGTTCCCTTTAGATTTGTTGTACACTGCTAACAGTTTTCTTTTCTACATGAGGAAACAATTCGAGTAGCCGTAGCAGTTCTCAGTGTGCCGCAAAGTCAATTTTTTATATCAATAACTTTACAATTCAACTACCATGAGTCGTTAGATATATCATAAAATCATTCAGTTGCTTTTTATTTCTTCTGTGACCCCTTTGTACAAACTGAAAGATTATCCGTCGGACATATGCCACTCATTTATCGATTTGTTTCCTTCCACTGTGGGCCAAAAATTGGGCCAATCACCTGGGGTGGCGCAGTGAAGCTTCTAAAGTTATCAATACATCGAACAGAGGTGAATTGGTACAGGCCTCACGGCGAGTAAAAAATGCCCACGCAAAGCGAATTGACACAGACTTAGCGAGTAAAAAGGTGTCGAGCTCGAAAGGGTTGGATGTTATAATGGGGCGAATGGCTTAAAAGAGAAAACAAAGAAAAACCAGCTTTTCTCTCTACACATAATAACGGCCCAGAAGATGAGCTTACTTGATCTTATGCCACACCGGAACAAGGCCAAATGGGGCGTGGATGTGCGGATGAAGCCTTTCCGCATGGAAGCAGGTCTCTAGGAGACGGTTCCACGGACAGCCGTATTACTACACTTGAACTTTTTTAAACAACCATTTTCATCTTATTGTCAGCTTCCCCATTTTTCCAACATTTTTACCTGATCGAACACCCCGAAACCTTATCTGAGAACTGCGTTGAAAAATAGCTATCCTTTGCGATCCAGTTGTATCAAAAGATCAGACCACCCAGTTGGACTGCACCTCGCACAGTATAAAAGTATACAATTTATTAGTATCGTGTTTTGTTACATAGTCGTCAATTCAACAGTCCGGTTCAGTTAAGTAATATCGACTTGAATTGTCCAGCACTTACCTCTCATAAGTGGACTGAGTGAAAGCGGCACAGAGACAAACACGGATGGAGGAGTAGGGGAGCGTGAGTGTCTTGATGCAAACGCGACGGATACTCGGGGAGGACTATCGATGAAATCCGGTAGCTGGCCGACAGAGCAGACGGGAGTGGCAACCACGGGGGGTACGGGCGATGCTGTGTCTGATGACCGAAGAGATGTGCAAAATAAAATTAACGAATGACCAACTGCAGGAGATGTGAAAGGGAGTCAAACAAGTGTAGAGGATAAGAAAATTACCTAACAAAAGAAACAAGCTGTAATAACAGGTAGTGAATATGTGGGAGCAGTGTAACCCACTGCGATGTGCTAAGTGCGACTTGATGCGAAACAAGCATCATAATAACCGACTTTATGGAGTTAGTTCCCGTATTAATCTGAAAGTGCAGAACTAACAGATAAACAAACAGTTCTCTTTCCGTCATATGCAAGCCATTAATTGTATTATGAAAGCATTTTGCTGTCAAGTTGTACTTTAAATAGCTATCTTGTGTTCGGACTGCAACAACAACCTTAGTTTCTACCAAACTAAAATGAAGTAAAGATTGATGATTTCCAACACTGTAACTGCAGGGAGAGTGTAATATTGAAAATTTATCAACCTGCATGTATGTTTCAGAGGGTGAGCAAAAACATGCTCAAAAAAGACGAGTGACGGAATTGCCACGTTTGAGTCTGAGACTGATAGGTGATTTTAAGCGGAGTTTGATTCAATCGATTGGTGAACCTGAGGAAGGGAAAATTTATGCAGTTCATATGAGAACATTCAGGCAACCTGAGGACAATAACTGCCTATCTAGAGGAGGATGTTCCACGTGAAGACCGAGCGAGGAAAAAGCATAGACGAACAGCACCCTCCATTTAACAATGAAAAATTGGTATACAGCGCCAGAATTACCTGTAGTTAGTGGTGCTCCGCAATTTTGCTCACTGGGATCCGTAATAGATTCCGTTTCAAGAGACGTGGTAGCGTGTTGTTCTATTGATGAAGCGTCCATCTGAAAATGTATATGAGCCAGTGATGTGATGAGTAGAGTTTGAGCATACATTTGAGTGCACGCAAGCAAGTCACTCAAAAGAGGTAATGGAACTATGCGGGAACGTAATCGCATGATGATTCGAGTGCACAGCGGATACAGGTATTGTAGGATGACATGTGGTCGCGAAACCCAGAATACTGAATGTAGAAATCGTGACGTGGAGCTGCTCTCCACATTCGGTTTCGCCCATGTTTTGCATCTTGGGACTGTAATAATGTTCTGATTTTAGATCGGCTGAATTGGTAGTTTAGGCTTATTTCCTAACGCACGAATAATGGCGAGCGCTCATTACATCTGTGCATCTTTGTCTCTTAATAGCCCCGACACGAAAGGTCAGGGAGTACCGATGGGCAACTTTGTGTTCTCCGGTAGCTGAGCAACTATGGACCCTTAATTTTCAGCTAGCGTAGTGGTTCCATCCTTAAATGCCGCTTGCTTTGGAACACGTGTGTCGCCCCTGATCATGTTCCCTAATATGCTGTCGATTCTCAGATAACGCCAAGAAGCGAATCAAGTGATTTTGTCGATTAGCAAGTGGAGGCCTTGCCAACCCCCATTGAGGCAGACATACTGACACTCTGCTTGTCAAGCCTTCACTCTATTGTTCTGGGGACGTTACGTCTTAATTTCTTCTCGATGCATGAAACATGAGCTGTTTGTGATAAGATCAGACGTCATCTCACAACACGCTGGAGGTCAGGGATGTCAGTGAACCTGCTCAGATCCAAGCGCTGAGAGCAATGCGACTAGATTGTATATATTAGGCGCGAGTTACAACGGAGCGTGTGAACCGACAGATTGACTCAGTGGGCTCAACTAATAGAGGAGGCAGAAGCAGCAAGTAATACGGTTGATTCGCACAATCCGGATAGCACAAGAAGTTTAATTCACAATAGTAAACGCCGTCTGGTTCATTCGGTGCTGCCCAAGCTCTTCCTCCTCAGATGTTGCGATCTGAAACCATTCGAAGGTTAGAGCTCAAAAGTAAATTACTTATCACTTTGTTGCTGCGTCATCGGTCAAGACTCTCGCGCCCACACAATTTAATTATGGCGATGAGGTCCTCTGTAAAGCTTTGACCCCCCAGATTGATCATAGTGGCGATGTCCAAAAAGGCTGCTAAAAATTCGTAATGACTATAGGAGTACCAGTGTAACGCCGGTGGTGAAAACGTACCACAGAACGGGAATGCCGAGTGGGGAAAGACCCGGATTTCGTCCGGGACCAGGTAGTCTAGACAAACTTCATGCTGTCTTAGGTAACAGAGCAACGTCACAAATACAACGGGTCGACGATAGCTGTGTTCTTCGATCGCGGGATTGCATTCAGCTCAGCTGCTTGGTCCATTCTGTTCAGCATATTTCCTCAGAAGAATAGCTCCATGAACATTTTGTATACCCTATGCTAGAACAATAAGAATCCCATCTGAGCCTATGGCGAATTATCGGACGCATTTTCAACAAGTGGTATTCGCCACTTTTAATTCAATTTTGTGGTGGACTCTCTCTGGTGGACTCGCTGAGTTTCACGATGCCGGGATTTGCTGTACTGTCGCGGGGGTAAAGGTGGTTGATCACAATACTGTCGACGATATCGCCTTGCTGTGTTGAGGGGTACCATCCTTCGGTTTGCGTGTCGCACCTCCAAAGTACAAAGCGTTGTGGCAGGACCACGAGTAACTTGACGATTCCTTGATGACGAGACGCTGAAGGGAGTTAATCAAGTAATTCAGCATGGCAGCCGCATTAGCAGTGATGGGCGCGTGACTGTTGAAATTAGCTCATGAACTACGAAAACCAGAAATGAATTTTCGAAAGTGCAATGTCTGTTGCCAGATGGCGAATACTCTTTAGTTGAAAGCTTGTGTATACAGGACAGCATTGAGGAGTGCTCTCCTCTACGGGAATCAGATTTGGCCCTTCCAGTCTGAGAATCTAAAGTAACTTCAAGTCCTCGAGCATCGTTGCCTTTTGAGCATTTCTGATGACCGATGGTACCAGACTATTCAAAACGATGGTGTGTGGCAGGGGTGATCAAGATGATTTAAAAGAACAGCAAAGCACAGTGAACAAGTTGGCTTGAACCGAGTAACCACTTGTCATGAATAGTCTTGTATTGCTTGATGGATGTTAAATGTTGCAAGGATCGAGGTGCGCAGTTGACAACGGTAGTGGTAAATGGAGCCACTGACTATTAAAGTAAGCAACGTTGGTTGATCTCACCCCAGGTGACGCGCCCTGCGCTTGGTTCGACTTTATAGGACGTAGTTCACAGCCCGCCCCAGTGAACCACTTGCGGTGTCTGATGCGGGGTGGTATCGATGACGACGCAGATTGATGAACGCTGTCTGGATGCTGTTTTACCAATGCCAACTTATCCCCGCACGATAGCCAGATGTCTTTAACTGTGAATCGTCGACATGATGAAGGTATCATTCTGTTTGTGGCGTTTAAAGTTTACACACCTCATTCTTTGTTAATAACCTATTACTAAGGTCGAGTGGTCTACCCCCACAGATTCTCCCTCTTCCAAAGGAAATCGAGCGGGAGCTCCGGCACATGAAGCGTTATAAAGCCCTGGCCTTGATGGTCTTCCTCCGGCTCTATTTAAAGATGGTGGTGCATCGCTGGTCCGAGAACTCACCGCTTTGTTCTCGAAAATTTGGTCGGAAGAGAAAGTTCCGTCATCTTGGAGTGAATCGATAGCCGTCCCCATCTTCAAAAAAGGCCTGCGCACAATCGGCTCCAACTACAGAGGAATAAGTTTGGTCCCCGTCGTTTGCAAGCTGCTGGTGTCCATCATACTTCGCAGGCTATTCCCAACACGCGAATCATTGCAACGAGAAGAATAAGATGGGTTTCGCCCTGGTCGCGGCTGCATCGATCAAATCTTCACACTTCGCCAGATCCTCGAGCTCCGCCATGTGTGTCAGAGGCCAACGATTGTTGTGTTCCTGGATATCCATGCAGCCTTCGATTCTGTCTATCGTACAGTACTGTGGCACTGCCTACTGAGGAATGGTGTCCCCAAGAAGTTCGTCTTCATACTGCGCGCTCTATATAGTCGGACCTCGGGCAGGGTTAGGGCTTATGGCAAGCTTTCGCCTACCTTTGTGGTCTCCAGTGGAGTTCACCAAGGATGCCCTATCTCTCCGTTCCTATTCCACTTTGCCATTGAGGATGTCTTGAAGAACGCTCTAGGCGATTCGTTGAACGCTGGCGTTGAGCTCCTCCCAGGTAGTCGAGTTGTTGATTTGCATTATGCTGATGATATCGTCTTGCTGGGTGACGATGCACACGTCATCCAACTTGCATTAAACCGCTTGACGATTGAAACATCAAAGTACGGTATGTACTTTTCGCCATCCAAATGCAAGGCTCTCTTCCAAGACTGGCAGGTGCCGCTGCCTGCACTCAATCTTGATGGTGAGACACTAGAGGTTGTGGAGAGCTTTGTCTACTTGGGAAGTTGCATCACTGCTGGCGGGGCTGTTGGAGACGAGATTTCGATGCGCATCTCGAGAGCAGGCCTCGCTGTTTTTAGGCTGAGGCATTTGTGGCATCGCCACGGCATTCGTCTCTCCATCAAAGTACGGGTCTATTGTGCAACTGTTCGTGCTGTACTGCTGTACGGATGCGAGACCTGGCCCATTCGTAAAGATGACTTGCGCAGGCTATCCGTCTTCGAGCACCGCTGTCCGCGGTCCATTGCCCGTGTGTGGTGGCAGCACCACGTAAGCAATGTGGAAGTTAGACAGCGTGTCTTGGGACGTGGAAGCCACTCGCTTGAGGAGCTCGTCTCACTGCATCAACTGCGGTGGTTGGGACACGTATTGCGCATGCCTGTCTAGCGTTACCCCCGTCGTGCGTTGTTTGCACTTGCTGGACAGGATTGGAAGAGACGGTCTGGTGAACAGCCTACAACATAGAGAAGCCGCATGAAAAAGCTGACGAAACAGTTGGCCTCGGCCGGTTGTTGTCGACTACCTGGTTGGGGTCCTAGAGATACGGATACTTTCTGGTTGAAGAACTTGGAAGCCACGGCTCAAGATCGATGTCAATGGCGGACGTGTGCATCGGTTTGTTGCAGTGTCCCTTCCTCCTCTCCCTAAAAAACAAACTGAAAAAATCTCAAAAACTGAGTGATAGAATAGACAAAAAAGCTTTTGTTGTTGTTGCTCTTTTCTTATTATTCATATTGTTTTCCTATTCAGCCATGATTACGATGGCATAATATCTGTACCACAGAATGTGTATAATATATATGTATACCATCAATTTCGTAAGGTAGCGAAGCGTCAAACGGTGTCAGTATGGTGTTGTTCCTAACCATGCCCTCAATCCTAGGGTTTTCGCTGGCGCTAGGATTCAAAAAAGCCGATCGAGTCATGTGCGATACAAAGTGGCAGTTTCCATTTGGCACACGCCTGACAAGCAGCAGGCGTGGATGCAAACTGAAAAAGCTGCTTAAAGAGCGAGCACAGTTGCTAGAATCATGCTCGCAGTCATTTGGCAACGTACCGTCAACAACGGAATAAATGCATCCTGGATGATTCAGGTGCGGATCAGAAGGATAAATACACGCATGTGCAATAGCCCACATCGTAACAAGACTCCCAGCATGAGCAGATATGCACACCAAGAGGCCAGCCTGGTTGCGGGGTCATGAAACATAAGCGACGACATATGACCAGTTGCGTCACAGACTGCGGGCACAGCGACGGTGTACGAGCAATAAAACTTTACAATTTGCGCAAATTTGGTGACGAATAACTCACCTGGTGAATGATTGGAGTATCTTCCGTTTCGGTAGTGGTCTGAACAATCCTACGAAAAGAAAGAACGACATGATTACATACGCCAAACACAAGACACACTAAACGGAATGAAGTTACGCAGAATGCCGGTTATGATTCACTGTGGTGAGAATATGCAGCAATGATAAGCGAAATACCAAGCCCAACTGCATACAACTGTACATATGCCATTGGAAAACGGATTCTATCGTCAGTGGAAGCCGAGGGTGGTCAGCAGCGTCTGGTTATCAATTAAGTCGCTACCGAATTGCATAGCTGGGGCGCTTCCAGATGTCGAGATGTATCATTAAAACAGACCGAAGCTGAAGGCCACATAAGAGCGCAAGTATTCCAGTCATCCTAGAGGTGCTTGGGAGTATAGTTGGATGAAACTACAATTCTAAGAAAACAACATATTTCAAACCAACAAATGACACAAGGACAGAACAAAGGATCACCGGACATACAGAGAGCAGCAAGTGTTTAATACGAAGTTATTAGGTGTCAAGGAAAATTTACCAGATGGATGTCATAAATGGTAAAGCATGTTCAACAGAAACAGCTCAATGGTTCATTACCACGAGAGCATTGATAAACTCACTCAGCGGTAGTTGAGCTTGTCTCACTGAGGATGTCCAATGCATTCGGAGGACTACTATTTTGGATATCGGAAACTGCATCTTCAGCTGAGGCCATACTTTCAACGGCAGTCTGTTGAGTGGTGGTTGTGGAGACAGGAAAGTGAATATCATTCGGTGTCTCGGAGACGGAAGCAACAGATGATGGAATATGTTGCTGGGTTTGCGATTGGGACTGTGAATCACTGATGGATTGTTGGCTCAAGTCCAACTCAGTGTATGTGGTTGGCAAATAGCCTTGTCTGTAAAGGTAACCAAAAACCGATGAATAGATGCCGCCAACCTGATTGAACAGGAATTAAGAAAAGCAAGAACCGGAGCGCTTACAAGTTACAGCTAAGAAGAGCAAGGGGTTAATGTGACAATGCCATTAACTAGCAGCTAGACAAGAAACGTTCGCGGTGTATTTTGAACATGAAGTGTTTGTTGACTGTGTGTTACGGCCTCTGTATTGTGCGACAGAAAAAGCGTAGGAATTCACATCCAGATACAGTGGGGATTCATTTCGCCTAGATTCACCAACTCAGGTGTAATATATGCCTTACTTTTGTCACACTTTCCGTGAGAGTTCAAAACATGCACTCATTAATATACTATGGGTTAAAGTGCGCCCATACTGAACCCAACACATCCGAACAAACCGTGATAGAATGGTTTTTACATCGAAGAAGAGTACCCAGTTAAGAGTTCTGAATCCATGCACTCAAAATCAGGAAAAAGTGCGGACCATGCGTACAAAATAGTAGACTTAGGTGATATGGTTTGATGTATTCTAAAACGAACCAAGGCAGAATCAGTTCGGTACATGTAATCGGCGAATCGATGTGTGATGGATCACTTTTCTTTGACTCACGGCGCTAAAATAACAACTAAGGGCAATGTGAGCGAATAAGAGATCCCAGATGGGATAAGTAAGGCTCCGAATGCATAAGCACCAATGACTACGTAACTGCGCCACTAAAGTGGCCGGTTCCGAGGACCCCATCTAACATGCAGACAAGCATCATCAATCTCCATGAGTATGTCATAACTCGCCACACCACAGGTTTACTCAACACGATGCAGTGCTGGTAATCAATATGCGTCGAGATAGCTTTCTGGCACTGGAACTATATGACCCAGATACGCTAGGTGAATCGAGTTGGATATGCCTTAAAATGATGTGGAAAAATAAACCACCGTTACTGTTAAGCAGGCTGTTCCGTATGAAAGCGAAAATTGACTATTCTCGGATGATACGGGAGTTGTACAACTGGCTTCGAATATCAGGTGGGACAATGGTGTGCCAACAGTTTGGAGCTATTTCTGACAAAACGCTAAGACGCACCAGTCCAATCTCCGACGGTTAGAATCACATCGTTCTAAAGTAATCACCGAATTAGTGTCATTGGTTTTTGTATCTTAAACTTGTTTGTTCACACCCGTTGCTTGTTATACATATTCATCTTGCTTACTGTAATAACGTGACAATATGAAATGCTTGCAGTTACCAAATATCGTCTTCCCGCTGTGCTTTGCAAGTAGCAGAAAGTAAGTGCGCCGCACAGGTGCTTAGGAAGTTGAGGTTTGTAGAATAGTCAAAAAAGCACCCGATGAAGAATTCTGTGAAAAAAAGTAAAATTAAGCCCGCAAGGGCAGGAAGGATTCTGGAGGGGCAAAAACTGAAAAAAACTTTTATGATGGAAGGCAATCCAGACATGTCCACTGGTACCTGGGGAACCTTGCAATAACTCGGTATGATCCATAATCAACGATTCCGATCCTCACTCTCATGAAGCTCACGGTTCTCTAAACTGGGAATTCAACACGGCTCAAGCAGATCCATAGCGTATAGCGATCGAACGGAAAGTGAACAACGGGTGACTGCGAATAACGGCGCAAGCGATCGGTTCAAGGGCAGATCAAAGCACTATTTGAGCCACCGAAAACATATTTAATTGCAATAGCCTCTACATCATTCGTGCCTATCGACACCTTCGTATTCATAAAACATTTTGCTATTTCAACACGGAAACAAGCTGCGATGTCAACTAGCTATCACAATTACACCTATGTTTTAGGACTCATGAATCTACTAACATTTTTCGTCGAGATTTATCTCAGCAAATTGTAATCGCCGCATATTTGCTTGTACAGAACTGACAATTGGTGTGCGTCGTGTAACATTGAGAGTATACATTATCATTTTTTAAAAACTGATGTCCATACACATATGCACATTAGGAAATGATGCATAAAGTAGGGCGCATTGGACTTCCAAATAGCGAAAAAACGACATAAAAGAAATAAGGATAATTCAACAAGATCAGGCTAAAGTATCTACATCATCAACCACAGTAGTCCATCATTATTTAGAACTGATGCTTCGCCGCTAAACAACCAGAATGGTCCAAGGAATGGGATTAATAAGTGGGGGAAAGGAAGACCTAGCGACAAATTTAAATACTCGAAGCAAGGTACCTATAAATTCTCAACATCGCATGACCACAAACAGCCGAATATCATGCGAGGACAATGCAGTATCATCGAGATATCTCCCTTGAGACTTTCAGAGACCCGCGTCACTACCGACTCACAGATGCTCCAGCCATTGAGAGGCAATTCGACTAGGAAATGACATCAAATGCGCCAATTGTGCTGACTGCGAGCCATAGCCTGCAGCGTTTAGTCAAGCGAAAGTCGGATAACGTGGACTCCAGCCTTGAAAGTCAAGGTGTGTCCCCCTCGAGCCTCGTGTAATCCGACATCCAGCAACAGAACAAAGCTGTCCAAGGCAGAGAGTGATCAGACAGATGCTTAAGCCAACGCAAAATTATTTGCTATTGTTCTGAAGAACTAACCTCATTATCCCCACTTAGCACTCGTATACGCACATCATTGTCGCGGACACGCTGGTGCTATTCGGCGCCACAAATGTATCGCAGGCAACGATGATCGTTGAGTTGGAGGCGCTTAGATCTTCCAACCAAAGGAGCCAAGTCTCCCTTCCATTGAGTAGGAGGGCCCCCACTTTGACGTTTCAGAATGGAAGAAAACTCTTTCTGACGTCACAGGTGTTGCAAGTTTCGGAGGGTTTTAGTTTCGCCATAAATGAACTGACTTCAGCAGCACATGCCCATCGCTGCTAAAGCAGTTGCAATGACAGATGAATTGGTTAACGATCTCCAGTTAAATTTTGTCAAAAATCAAGGGGTCTACGTGGGATTCGCCACACATGGACTTAGTAAGAGTCATCACCCGTCCGAAGAACCATTGGACAGACGTTTCGTTGTCTATGGAATCGCCAATAAGTGCGTATACCACATGACTTCTGTGGATAATTAGAACTCAGTACAGAGTGACTATAGTGTCACAAATCAACTGGTGACTTGCATTTGGTAAGCCGTCGTTCGGGGGCTACATTTCCTCAACGTGGCAGTTATGTGCAAGTGGGTAGCACCACACCACATCTAGTAACTCGGTCATTGTCATGCACAGTGGTCTTGAGCACAGATCCATAAAAGTAGCGTTGCAGAATATCTATGAATCAACCAAGGAGGGTTCAAATTTCAGAGGTGTTACGTCAGCTATAATTTGTAGTTGACCAAGGAAAAGGTAAATTCACATATTGAGTGACGGATATGGGCATTTTTGAAACGAGCTGATGCTTTGGCTATAGAGCACTGGTTAAAATCGTCTGCTCACTAAAATAATAAATTGTCCTGGAAATTTTTAACATCTCCCAGAGAGGCGCCTAAAGGGCAGATCGGCAGTGACGGTGTCGGAAGTCAATGATGTTACGAAACAACCGGCGCTCAATACATAGATGGAATAAAAGTTCATGATGGTTTGTGCGTAAGTTGCCGAGTCCGTATCTTATATCAAATTGAGATACTGAGGAGCCCAGACAGCATGCATACTACAAAACTAAAATTATATCTGAACTAGTGATGCTGCAATGCAGCGTGTCGAGTTTGCGGAATAAATAAAGCCAATGTGGTATCAAGACTGCGGTGGGTGGAGTCATAAATCAACCGGAATGCACACAGACTGCTTGAGGGAATCCGAACGACCAACGATGAAGCAGCCTTGGATTCGAGGACGATATGCAATCCAGGTTCATATGTGTCTGCAGCCTCGGTGTCGCCGGACGCGGGTAAGCACGAAGAGAGAAGACACATTACGCGCTGTCAATTCGAGAACTGCTAAACTAAGTATTGGAGACGCAGCAGAGCTCAATACAGGGTGACCAACATGAGTGCAAGCGCAGTCTGTTGAGCTGTGTCTAAGGGCATGTGTTAAATGTTATCAAAGAAGCGGGTGTAGCCCTGCTTTATTTACCTGAAGAGAGCAAGCCAGTTCGGAACCAGTCGTGGAGCGAATTGTCGCCCACTGCACAATCGCCAAGGTAGCCGTGAAGAGATTTCAGTTAGACAGATTAAGCAATTAAGGAGAAGTGCGTCAAAATTGGTCTGAGCAACTGAGTCAAAAGCATTCTGCGGGTCAATGAAGGTTCCTATGGTAGGCTGTGCTTATAGGAATGCAATGAGGGGTACAAATGTAGTCATTGTATCCTCCACCGGCGTGGAAACCAGCCTTAGCTTTGCGATTCGGTTGTTGCGAGAAATTTGTCTGGACACACCTGAATCATGAAGCACCAGTTCGCAGTACTTCTCGAGGATATCAAAAGGTATGGTTGCTGGACAGGGTAAATTACAACCTTTGCTGTGGCTCAGAAGAGTTCTCGTAAAAGATGATTGCTTGGATATATGGGTTAATACTTCATTACTCAATGCTGACAAGACGTTTCCAAGCATATTTCCAGGTATAGCACAAACCACACTGATGTGTAGCGTCTTCCTGCCTCTAGCACCAATGGCTTCTACGCATTTTGATGGTATAAAATGATGTAGTCTCGTGTCTTTATAAGTAAGTGGCAGTTCACACTTTGCATCTCCCATTAATCACTCCATTTGTGAGGCGAAATGCGAAATATGCAAACCCCAAGTATGTCAAAACTCGGCTACCCTTTTCAACACCTTATTACTCCGTTGATAACCCTACAACAAGAAGTAGCAACGGATGTTGAAATTAACTTTGCATTTCGCGTATTCTTGTCAACCGTTTGCATAGAGTTAGTGGAATAATTCGGTTGCACACACACACAGACAATCAAAATGCAGCGTCATTGGCCAAACACCAGCGATCAAATATCAGTTGATGCCGGCCGGAATCCCGCCCGGGGGGATGCGGTCACCAACCTCATCAAAACAAGAAAAGGCTAGTCAGCAACTAGGTCTGTTTACACAAGGGGGATTTCAGCCGCCGATTCGCTGAGGCTTCAGAAAACCGCAGTAGGCGAGGGGTGCTCTGACTGTTTGGACATTATAAGTGCATCACGATAGTGCCGACACACAGGGTAATTCAGTATGTGTCGGGCGATCGACCCAGCGGGTAGCGTGGGTGTTAGTGTAGTTGTAAGATGTCTCCGCACCTGTTGGAGGTGAATTTCAAAACTGACATCTTGGTAGAGCTACAACTGAATAATATAATTAGTTGTGACGAATTTACAAAAACGCTGAAGGATGGGGACTTTAAAGTGGGTAACCATATCGATATGGGCATTTCTGGTTGTGGGCATCCAAGCCTGTGCAGTTTCCTGCTGTGCGCAGTTTTTATGTGGGCTTCCTTCTGGTCAACATAAATTCTAACCACGAGACAACCGGGAACTAGTTCAACAGGAGCATTGTGATGAAATTATATGGGGGTCCGCTGTAGGTTGAATGCCCACATACTGTAATGCTTGAAATATCACTTGTGTGTCCGATCATATGAGATTACACGTTTGCGGCCACAGACACTCTAAGTTTTGGCGGGTAAACACCATACGGGCACGAGGGTCGATGGGCTCGAGATGGACTGTAGGAAATCAATGAGAAGGTGTGGTTTTTTCCTGTCGTTCGATGCAGCATGTGAAAGTCGAGTTTTTAATAGATCGAGATAAACTATTAACTCCTATTCTTCGCCTCACCTCGCTAATTTGCGAGCGAGTCATCATTCCCTTCCAACAACAATTAAATTTGGCTTGGCTGGTCCATAATCGCTAATCTGTCTGTTGCGAATGGTTCTGAAGGCACTTGGAAGGCGCCCTACTACAGTCGATCGATGAATTGCGATGGTGCACAGAGTGCAAAGCCATTACGCTGGAGATAAGCTGGACGAGTAATTGATTCACAATTCAAACTGAATAAGACCGGAATAAATTAAACTGATAGCGTGGTGACCGAGTGAGACAAAATAAGGGGATGATGCAGATAGGAACAAAAGTGGTCGGGGAATGGCCAATAAAAAAGATAAGTGTAAATGGTGGTTAGAAAAATAACTAAAAGTCATTTTCTTATTACTGTGAGCGTGATGAGAAAACGATGGGGGTTTATCGGAACGGTGAATCTTAACCAATTCTGAAAAGGAGGTCGGTGCGTTCAAGCCTCCACGGTCATAACATGCAGGTGGCTAATTTCATACAGAAGCAATCTGCGCTGAATGGATGTGCCGGTGTTTTTTCGGAATGGAAATCAGATGACACCAATTTGGACACAAAACTGTAATATTAGGGGTAAACAAAACTAGAATTACTGATTAGCGCCAAGCCCACACTGGGATTGCGTACGCGAGATTCGTAAGCCGCATAGCCCAACAAATCACCCACACTCCCGAAGGTCAATTTAAACGAACTCGTGAAAAAGAAAACCGACACGAGATTCTAAACTTTGTATGTGATTGGGATTGCAAACTATTTGACCGAATGGGTATCCGGTAGTTAAAATTTACAGAGACTCGGTGAATGCGCTAACAATAACAGTTATATAGGACTAAAATAGGTTCCAAGCGTAAATAAAAAAACACGAACAGCAGCATCGACGCATACGGTAAGAACATTTGAAAATCAAATTTGGCGACACGGAAACAACTCAATTCATGGAAAAAGATGAACCTTTCTGCAGTAGGAAGAGTGACTGATAAGTGCTTAAGTGCAGTTTGTTGGACATATGCAAATCAATGGAGGGAAGAGTGCCCCATCCGAAGTAACCTTAATGATACATCGGTGAAATCGAGACAGAGATGCGGGAAATTAAGAGCGGAAGAGAGAAAGCGAATCCATACACTCAACAAACGTAGGCGAACATTACAAGAGCTAGCTCATTGTCATCACTATAAAACAAATATAAATAGCAAAAGCGTGATAAGTGCAACGATTCAGAAGGTGAAAGGAAATAGGAAGGAGACAGACGAAAAGGTTTTGACAATGAAGCTACAAACTCACTTCTGTTCTTCAAAGTGCTCCTTTTGATGAGCGGTCAAAGTACGGCGCCGCTTGTGCATATTGGTTGGGACAGAGGAGATAACTACGAACTGAAAATACACGGAACCGAGTGCAAATAAGTAAAAAAAACAGATAAAAGAACAGAATCGGGTGTGGGGAAGTGGAAGTCTAAATGGAGCACACTATAAACAGAGATCGCTAGATAGAGGAAAGCCAAAACGACTGTGAATGACCTTTTCGTCTTATTGTGACCCATCGATACTCACTGGTAAGACTCAAGCAACTTGCAATATTACCAGCAGCAGTGCCATGCAGTTCATGCACGATCAAGATACTGATGTAAATATGAGCAAGGGGATGTAGTATATGTCTAGCTGTGTCGAGTGACAAATGAGTTAATTTCGAGCAAAAAGGCCTGCAGTGGAAACAAGAGCATCAAGCCTAGCGGAGGGTACGCGAATAAGTTATCTTGTTCTACAGAGACCGGTAAGAAAAGCTATCCACAGCATGACGTTGCAAAGTATAGAAAGATGAAGAACACAGTGGAAGAAAAAGGTGACCGATAAACGGTTTGCGCAAATACGAGGGAGTTTCTGAGGTCATCAAGGAGTATTGATGAAAAAAATCAGAAAAGGTGAATGATGTACTACAATTTGAGTGGAAAACCAAAATAATACTTAGGGTTGCCACTACTCATAAGATCGAAGGTTGCGACGTTTCGGAACGTTAGAGTGAGCGTCAAATGCGGTAGCACAAAAACCCAGCGAGAGGGAGTCGAATTCCTCGCCACTGCGTGGAACACATAACTTGTAGCAAAATAGCACGCTTGCAAGTTGTAGAAGCATGTAGATGATTCGTGAGGGGACGGTACTAGTGTTAGGCTATAAACAAATTCCAAGTGACATAGATTGTGTATTAACAAATCGCCCTGTAATATTAACGAAGGAGTCATTATTCATGTTTGTGCATAGACTAAGGCACTGTGGTGGAATAAAGAGAGCGTGACCAACCAAAGAAATCGGTATAAAATACCGATAACAAGACAGGGGAACAGTAAAGAAATACAGAATATGGGAATGTACACAGAAATAGGTTCAATTCTAATTTTATAGTTCCTTTGAAGTCAATGTGACAAGCGATGTCCGCTAGCGTTCTTTCCCTTCTCTTCCTCTATTTCCTTTAACTTTAAGGTGGATAGGCAAGATCGTTTCTTGTCTTTTGGGGAGTGAAATTTCAGCAAACCGATTAAGCAACCACAGTAGATTACGAGGGTCTGCCCATCGGTTCAACAAGATTTATGAAAAACCTGATGCGTAGTGCTGCAGACATCGCATGTACTACCCAACTCCAAAATGTAGGCGACGTAAGGTTGATTAGCTGTGTCCAGGCACCATGACTAATTACAGTCAACAATCGACCGGTTTACTTACCCAAGCAGATATGCAGCACATCTAATTGACACCTCACCGTGCGCACTGATGAGACGCGTGTGGTATTCACCGACCCTCTCAAACATTACAGCTTCGTGGTGCAGACAGACTTATTTCGGTCTGTGGATAAATCATGCTGGGTTAGGCCTAACCATAACAGACAGAATAGTTAACCGCGGGGCAGCGGTCACAACACAGTGGTGCCTTTTCGCTTGCATCGTCGCACTTAGCTACTAAATGGGTAAGCTAATGAAGTTGACGTTTCTGCGCACCCAGTTACGAGTTCCCATCATGTTGGTTCTTTTCGAATTTCTCATTCCATTAGTCAGGGTGCCAACCTAATAATGATTCATTCATTCATCCTCAATACCACAGGCGTTGATACAGCTTCCCAGGTAGTTGAATTTTCGAATGACTTTTAACTAATCCTCACCATGGGTCAGCGCAGGAGGCGGTCCCTGCCAATCTCGGAAGAAAGCTTTGCACTTCGATGGTGCAAAGCAAAGCCCGAAGTGACTGACAGGCAATGCTTATCTGTCCAGTGCCGTTTAGCACGTTTGAAAGCTGTCACAGATGAGTGCAATATCGTCGGAACACTCCAAGTCAAGTCGTCCTCCTGGGATCAGGTTCACACCTTCTAAGTCGTGTCATATGAACACGATTTCCATGACTGCCAATAGCAAAGTTTAAGAGGAAAGGTGATATTTTTGTCTTACACCGCTGGAGATACTGAAAGGTGGCGACAGCTGGCCACAAGCCCTCACTGTGTCTGAGCAAGATGCCTAAAGAGTTTGCGTAATATTTACAAAATGCTCGGATACACTTTTCCAGAGTAGAGAGTTCCAAAGGACACGTCTATCCACCGAATCGAATGCACCTTTGATATCGAAGAACATGACAACGGTGCGCCGCCAATATGTGACGGTGCTCCAGTAGCTGACGCAAAGAGTAGATGTGGTCAATGCAGCCACAACCTCGACGAAACCCGGCTTGCTCTTCACGAATATGGCTTTCACAAGTGCCAGTCAGTCTGTGAAGGATGACAGAGGCAAGCAATTTAGAGGCGATAGAGATCAGACTGATTTGTCTATGGTTTCCGCATTCCGATCGTGAGCCTCCTTTGAAAATTGGGACTATGACGGAGGGGCTCCAGTCGATTGGGACACTCCTGCTCCCACAGTTGCACTAGTAACTCGTATAAATGATCCAAAAGAAAAGGTCCCCCAAATTTGAAGAGGGTTGGATGAAGATCATCTGGTCTTGCGACTTTATTTAACTTCAACAGTGGGATCTCATGTTCCACTGCTGAGCGAGGGTGGATGCAAAGCGACAGCCCAGTGAGTGGTGCGATCAGTGGCCGGCGAGAAATCTAACCATTCCGACTGATTAAATTGCCTTTCAAAGTGCTCTGCTCAACGCACTAGGCGGTTTGACAAGTTGTGGATAGGCTGTCCACTCTCCTCACAAATTGATTCACCAACACCAGTTCTCCTGCTGCCCGTTTCCCGTATCAGCCGGAATAAATTACGATGGTTACCAAAGGCAGCGGCCATTGCCATCTCTGATGCACTAAGAGACCACCAAGATTCGCGGTTTCTCTTCAGGCTAGCACGGAGCTCTTTGCGAGTTTGATTGTGTTCACTTTCAGCCGGAATATGCCGGCGAGCATCGATAAGTTCCAGACACTGCGAAGAGACCCAATGTCCATGTTGGCGATTAGACTTACCACATGAGGATTCGCCTGCTGCTAGTAAGGACTGGTGAATATGAGACAGTGGGCTTCAACTGCATCCAGTGAGCGCTTACTCAACTCGCATGACAGCGCATTTTGATAGGCGTTCAGAACAGCTGGTTTCGCCAGTTGGCTGGTGTCAATGCGCTCACAATGTCGTCTTGGGCGTCCGCCAAAACGCATCCGCAGGTCAGCACATACAAGTGCATGGTCGGTGTCCTCACGAGTGCTCCAAATCGAGCGACGGTTCTGGAAGCAGCCTCCCAGCGGTAACTAATCGCATAACTGCTTAGAGGTTGGTGGGTGCCAAGTTACTCTCCGGCGAGTGTTGTGTCGGAAATTAGTACTCGCAAGAAATAAGCGAGGATCTTCACGCAAATTAAGTAACCGCTCACCGTTACCATTAGGGGAACCTACACCATGTTGTCTGCCTAGATGCAGTTCATCAGTGGATCCTGTTCCAATTTGAGCGTTCAGCTCTGCCCAGTACAACAGTATCCGTGCTAGTTCTGGGCGAAGCAGCTTGCTTAGTTGACGGTAGAAGTCGTCTTTTACTGAATCATCCCTACAGTTTGTGGGTGCATAGGCAGCGATGACGGATAGATACCTGTTAGTTCCGCGCGACTTCGAAGCTTTGAACGAGCCTGCCAATCGGACCACAAACAACAGGCTACTGTTGGGAATCCAGTCAACCAGAGCAGCTTCAGGCCGGGGACTCAGGGCAATATCAACATCAGCTTGGCCGTTGCTCGAAACTGCATCGTCACTCGATAGGCGCATCGAGAAAGTGCTGCTGGTGTCACCTGAAGGGGGTCGCAAAGTGAGCACGGAGTTCGAGTCTTGCAATCGAGTCTCCGAAAGGCAGCAGATATAGATCGAAAGGGTCTCTAATGTTCGGGCAAGTGCAGCAGGTTGACCGATCTGCAGCAATGTGCGTACATTGAGGCAGGCCAAGCTAAAGAATAATCAAGGGCTCTAAATGGAACTCGATGAACCGGGCTTGGCCGTTTGGTTTGGCATGGGCTTGTCGAAAGGACAGGAATGACGCTCCACGTTCACATGTGAGTTGAAACTAAAAGGTAAAAGCCTAGCAGAGGAAGGTGGGGGAGGGCCAAGAATTGGATGGTTGAAAACAGGGGGGGATAAAAGTGAAGCTGGAACGAGAAGGCAAGAGAGAAAAAGCGTAAGACGGGGAATAGAAAGGTGGGAAGGTTTGAGCAGTGGCATCCAAACCCCTATCCACCCTGCTCGATGCAGCAGATAGGGCATTGTTGATTATCCTCTGCGGTGACCAGAGCATCAATAAACTGTTTGAAAAGAAATTCAGTGTATTGCGTAGGCAGAATACTGTCAGCTTGCCCAGGCCTAGATAGGAGAACGATTAGGGTTCTCAACCAAAACCTTTGGTTCAAAAACCTGACCGTAAGGCAGCGGGTTTGGCGTTGGACTACAAGGAGTCTGTTCTAAGGAATAAGAAGCCACCCTCATTCCAACTATCCAACCTGGAGGACCATGAGGCTGTTTGTCCGGCCTCTAACTTTTGACCAATCTGGTATCAGTGGCTCTGAAGGTACAAAAAAGCACCACCCAGCATTGCTCAAGGGATCACTGAGGCACGCAAACAATCGCACCACGGTAGGGTCCATCCTCATTACGATGGCTAATAATAATTAGAGACTAAGGACGGATAAGTGAAAAAACAACTGTAGGAACGACACGATTCAGTTGATGATGTAGGAAGAACCAAGAAGTACTCACACAAAGAATCCTGCTACAGAGTTCTCTGTTAAACTAGAAAGCCGCTTTAAGCCATTTGAGTTTTTAGTTAGGGCTATAGTTTCAGCATGGTATGAAATCGTTTCTTATATGGTAACAAATATCAGTGATGAACACAAGTGTCTGAAGTTCGGTAAGGTAAGCATGAGGTGCTAGCTGGTAGATGTTCAGTTGCAAGGAGACAAAAGGTAATGCATGAGCAGAGTCATCTATAGCGTTCCGTGGAGATTAAAGCCCTCCTATATAACCATAAGCACACGACATTCCAATGAGAACAGCAAAACAGCAAATTTCCAGTGAACGGAAGGACGTGCAACAATCGAAATGCTCCTAAATGTAGCAGGATGAAGCAACGACGCGCGAAGCGAAGTGGGTTGCCAGTATAGGTAAAGGACAATCGATATAGCTATTGTCAGACAGGTGAAAGTAAGGTAAACATCAAGAAAATCGGATGGGTTAACCTGTGCGGAATCGTCGAAGTCAACAGGTGCCGGAGGAGACAAAACGCCTCTATCACAAGCTCTGAGTTGCTGAGTATCCTCGGTGACTGGCAGAATCCGTTTGCGCAATCCAGAAAATCCAACAGATTTACGGCAAGGGGATACTTGGTTAGCATCTTCAGGAAATAAGCGACGCTTCACCAGAGGCCGACCAGGAAGCAGCACGGGAGAGCCACATAGAGGGGACCAGAATTCCGAGCTTCCCTTCACATCGATTCCCTGAACGGATGCAACATCTCTAGCCGGCGATCCAGCAGAGACTTTATGTGCAGTCGGAGAAGATGCACGAGGGCGTCCCCTACTCCGACGACTACCAGTTAGAGAGGAAGGGGCTGACTGGGTGAGGCTCGTGACCCGTTCCTGAGAAACTACATGCAAAAGGTTGGCAAAATGAATGAAGCACGAGGGCGAAATAAGATCAAAAAGGTTTAAAAAAACTATTTATGACCTGTCAACATTCTTATCGCTTGTCAAATTCACATGTAATACAGTGAAAAAGGACAACCCACAGTAAATTGAGAATCACAAATGTGAGATACCACTGGTAATGGGTAATCGTTCTCGGAATCTAACACAGGATAACTTGGCATACAACAATGTTTTGAACTGTTGCACTGATTTTTGCTTCTACCATATCCTCCGGCAAAGTGTTACAAGCATTGACCGCTTGCTGTCCAAAGCATAGATGATAGGGAAAATCGTTTCAGCTCTGACACTACAAGGTCGTGCTAGTGTCAGCGTGCGCTGCATGGTAATCACAAGTGGAGCAGTGGCTTCAGCATGGCATGCGATAGGTCATGCGGTGGCCGATTCGCAACCGACGATAGGCCAGGGTGTATATTCTCAGTCTTTGGCAACTGTCTATGTACAGTGAACCCCGTAAACTAAAGGGTGGGATTGGTAGTGACGTGGTTGAGTCGTTCGATCTCCCGAGCCTTAATCTAGCATTGGGTTTGTGGTGAAAGAGAAGATCCGAGTGGTGACCTTTTCAGACAAAGGACAAGCTGCGCTTGATAGTATCGAGTATGCTGCCCTTTGCGGAAGATGTGGGATGTAGCAGTTGTCCGTCAAAAATGTAGGTTCTTCCGTCAACACACTTACACAAGCTCAGGAATATCGAACAGAATGGGTTGGCCGGGATGCAAACTTCTGCAGACCAAATGGAAGCACGGTTGAGGTCTTGTTAAAGTGGGCCGTAGACGTTAAAAGTGCCTGTCACATAACAGGCACACGGCGACCGAAGAAGTTGAGGTAAGTGGTTGATATAAATTAGGAACAATGTAGGACCCAGCACCGTGCTTTGGGATACGCCACTGGTCGAAGAATACCAGTCGGTCAGGTGGCTATCGACTTGCATCTTCCAATTTCGTCCAAGGAGAACTCGTGAATCCATTGATGCAGTAAGCCGCCAACACCGCACATTCTCAGTCTATGTAAGATCACCTGGTGGTTTATCTAGTCGAATACTTCACTGAAATCAATGTCGGTCAAGTCCACTGACTTCCTCGGTTTAACGCTCGCAGATATTCATGTCTCGTTTCCAGCAGGTTGGTAATAAATGAACGAGCTGGCATGAAAGTGTGACGTACGGGCGTCAGCAGATCTGACCGGAAGAGCTGTAACAAAATCTTCATAATCTACTTGGCATCCTTGGACAAAATAGATGTCAAAAAATTGGCCGGATTACCTTACCCTGAGTACCTAAAACTAATCGACAACAAACCTTCACAAACAGACCTGTTGAACAGGTCAGTTACGGCAAGAAAGCTGATGGCCGATATGAACTTGAGAATCAGAGGGTGGAGCCCAGAACGCTCAGTGTCATAAAGGCTGGTGAGTAGTTGAGGCATCATTTCCACACCAAAATCCAAACTGTCGAGTTCGATAAGGGTGGTGCACGCCGAACTCGGTACAGACACATGGGCATTTGCAAACACAGAAGCAAAGTGTGCTGCAAAGACGAATGCACGCTCAGTGTTGGAGGTTATGAGCTGTCTGTTCGCATCCTCTATCACTGGCAGGTTAAATGTCGGTCTCACGTGCCGCTTTATGTACGCAAAGATTCTCTTCGAGGCGGTTGTTGCGATTGCAAGTTGCTATTCAAAATACCTATTCTCTCGTTTTCACACCGTTGTAGATATTTTGCTGCCTTTTATACACATCATATTCGTCGACCAAGCCAGAGATAAGGAAGATGTCTCACATCCTGCTCCGCTGCCGAGCCAGCTTACCATATTCACTGGCTAACCAATGCGGCCTGACTGGTCCGACTTTCTGACACCTGAGGCCCAAACCGGTTATATAAATTCGTTATGACTGACCAGCAATTTTAAACAAAAGCAGTTGGCGGGAAAGACTAATCCACTTGCTTTTCGGATCGACTCAGACAGTCGAAGTCCGTTTTTCACTAGTTTTAGATTGGACGTGGTGCGTGGGAATGCTACAGCGGCAGCTCCATGTTAGCAATAAAATCTAAGTGGTCGCTTGCTGCCAGAGGATATAGGATCTGAAGGAAATACACACGCTGTTCACAGCTTAAGATCAACTCTAAACACAACGGAGTTGAGCGCGATGTAATGCGCGTCGGTTGGCAGATGTGTTGTGATGCACCAATCTCAAGTTCTTTTTCATCGAAACTTGTTTGGGTTCCACAACATCCGGATATAGATTTCACTTTAGGTCGGCGTATTCGAGGACGATTGAAATCGCCTATGAGCTGGAAATGAGAGCGACTAATATGGTTCCGAAGATGCGGGTTGTGAAAAATGACACCCGTGTTTAAGCTGGATCGAGCATCACAATTGCTCACGTAGGCTACCTTCGCTTCGATAAGCGCCCACAAGTCTCCCAGGCAGAGAAGACCGGATATAGAGCAATACGCCACCGCCGAGACTCGATAGCCTATCATAGCGTTAAGCATGAGTAACTACTTAGGTCAAACTCATCCTTCAGTCATGTCTCTGCCAGTCCAAGTACATTTAGTCGCTTGAAAACAAGGAAGGAGCGCAGCTCTTCCCGCTTCTTCGTGAGACTGTAGACGTTGGTAAAGGCAACACGCAAGCTGCTATAGGGACTACCGGGAGTGAGCGAACTCGCGATAGGTAAGCTTTTTCCCCACTGGTTCGCCGCTTTAGCTCGATGGTAGGATATTTAAGACGCTCTCGGTCAGCTAAGTCCATATCCGGGCGAATATGCACACTCTCGCTTGACAGGCTCCTCAGCCGAGGCAGACTGGCCGCGTCTGGAAAAGTTACTCTCATAGGTCGGTGGTTCTCAACACTGTTTTTGCTGAGGTGGATGAATTGCCTCACATTCACTCCCTCCTCACCCACATCAAGGAGCATATCAATCAGGTCCTGTAAAAACCCTATATCATTATCATAGCGGGCCTGAGGACTTGGATGAGTAGACTCAGGCGCATTTAGAGGTACTAGATCACAGTCAATGGAGCACAAGACGCAGTTAGCGTCGTGCTTCTGGAAAAGTTAAGGTGGCTAGATAATGATTTGTCTTAGGGATTTCGAGTTGAAGTTCGGATGAAATCTGGGCCATTTTGCATGACCACATGTCTAGAACTGTTCAGTCAAATATTTCTGGCCACTACCTGCATCGGTAGATGTCATACGTTTCTCTGGCTGCATCAGACTGGAAAATCGACGCACATCATTTTGATGGAACTAAGTTGTATGAGACGTAGAAGATGACAGGAATCGGCAGAGAGAAATATGGAAGTTAGCAAAGTAATCAAAGCCCTAAGCGCATTTGTTGTGTTCCCAATTATTTTCAAACATAAATCACAAGATGATTTTTTCGGCATTTTAAGAAATATGTGAATATTACAGAAGAGTAGTAGGGGGAGTTGAATGGTATGGGCAGAAATTCGTCACACCTATACTCACTCAGACAACCGCCACACGCCCGAAAAAGCACTGTACGCGCGTTTCATCGTTTCGGGAATCGTCAGCAGTGCGCATTCCTTCGGACCCTGGTAGGGCTCGAGCCCGCAACTCGACTGTTGCCAGTCCGTGGTTGAGACCACTGAGCTACGGGGGACGGCGACGACCTTCGTGAATAAGTTACTAGATGTGATATAGCGCCGCTCACTATCCACTGACTTACACGTTACTGCCGTGCAGAGGACAGGGTAGCCCCCTAACCAAGCGACGAGCTTAACAAACTTAAGCCGCCAATTAACTTATAGCATTATAAGCAGTTTGGTCGGCGTACTGATTACAGAAGTGTAGTAGGGGGAGTTGAATAGTGAGCGGCGCTATATCACATCTAGTAACTTATTCACGATGGTCGTTGCCGTCCCCCGTAGCTCAGTGATCTCAACCACGGACTGGCGAAAGTCGAGCTGCGGGTTCGAGCCCTCATAGAGTCCGAAGGAATGCGCACTGCTGATGATTCCCGAAAGGATGGAACGCGCGTACAGTGCTTTTCCGGGCGTGTGGCGGCTGTCTGAGTGAGTCTAGATGTTAATAGTTTCTACCCATACCAAATATGTAAATGTAGCGCCACTTGTTAAGGCAGAAATTGCAATAGGAAATGTGCCCAAAGCGATCACATAAAAGGGGATGTAATATTTACAGAATCAGAACTGAAACTAAATGATGCCTAAATTTTCATAAAAGTGTTCCAATCTGCCCATAAATTCAATTAGAGAGAATACTGAAAACACAGCTATAGGGTAAGCAACCGAACGCCGCTAATCGCAGGTGCTGTGATGAAAAAAACAAGTTGTTCACATAACAAAGTTGCTGCAACACAAGGCTGGAAGGTCATCCGGAGGTTAAAAAACAATGCGACACAGCGGTGCACACGTAACTGGAGCTGATACTTCGTTGCTATAGAGCAATCATGATTTTATGGACAGTAATCAATGAGAGGATGAGGGTAAGAACATAATCAAAAATTCAAAAGATCCAAGTAAGCATCATGGCAACACAACCCACAGTCACAAACAGCTAGCTAACGTGCGAAGATAAGGTGAGTTAGGCGAGATGATCGCTTGCGAACGTCACTTCCCAGTGTTTGCATCAGAATCACTACTTAGCGTCAGACACAATGTAGCCGCAAACAAGCGACAGGCGCTGAATGCGAGCCATACTCTGCGCATCCAAGTCCAAGCATAGGATGCGATGCGAGTAGCCCAGGAAGGAAAATGAGAAGAATGGACAGCATCCAGTCTGACGTTAAGTCACTCTAGTCTCTGTTACCAGGACAACTACTAGTAGCCACCAGTAGGTAAGCAAAATAAAATCTCCTACGGTGAGCAGTGGACAGGCACATGTGTGTAAAGTAAAGATACTCATTCGGTCTTATTTTCTGTTATAACAGACCGACCTGTTAACGGCTGACGCAGATGATGCCGGTTCCAGAAGGCAGCCGTAGTTTTCGTCACACACAAAGGAACATCAACAGCGAAAGACGCTCGTCACTGCTACTGCGGATGAAAGTTAACCAAACAGATCAACTGGACGCAACAGTTTCCAAACAGCTTAATCAAGCAGTCGGTGGTCTCGCAATATCAGATTGCTGAAAAGCGCATGCCGAAGAATGGAAAGAATTCGCAATCACGCGACAGTTAGCATACTTACAATCATGTTGATTTTACCAACTAAAACATCAGTACCTACAGGGAACACTTATTAGTAAAGATTACGGTAAAATATAGCAAAAACAGGGGAAGCGAAAAATAGTAGCGAACGCTACTTGTTGTGCGAAAGGTAACCATTCATTCGTCACAAACCCTGACGCGATCCCAGGCGTCTGAGTACACGGGCACGCAATTGCATCACTACATAATAGAAACATGCTTCGGAGTGATCGATTAAGTCGAATACTGCTTCACATTAGAGGAACACAGCTATTGTCGACCTGCGGTAGGTGTGACACGCATATAAGAGCAAGGAGATAGCACTAATATGCGCTATACAGTCCCCACATGCATCCCGGATCCCAAATCAAGTGCAGGTAAATAAAAGAGAAGAGAGACTATTATATTTAACATTACGAGTGTTAAGATAGAATACCGCGACTTGGTACGATCCGTCCCAGTTAGTAAGGATGACACCTTTTCACACTTGCGAGGACAGGTAGGTAGCTGAACTATATCGGAAGAATGTGACGGTGTCAAGAAGCTTAGGATTAGCTTGAACCTATATACTAATTGCATCTGGTTCAACCTGAACCACCTACGCACAAAAGACACTCGAAACGCGGAACCAACGAAGCTGCTTCGCAAAATGCTCCATGTGAATGCATTCATCGTCCGTGTGCACTGATCTGACAGTCACCGTATGTGAGATAGATGGAGGAGGATTCTAGTATACTGCATCGGTTCAGTGACACCTCGCTCGAATGCCTAGTGCATGGTTGACTGTTATCAAGTTAGGTGTCGCTGTGATCGATTTGCATGTCGACAAGACGCCTGTTAGAGTCGCGTTCATAGAGACCATCCAAGGAAATATGCAGCTCTAGAGGAATCTTGTACTTATCTGCCGTGAAGGTAACTTATGAGAAGCTAATAAAAAGAATCTTTGCGCTGTATCTACAATAGTTGGATGAAGAATGGAAGCTCTCCAGGCATGCTTCTGATGAGTTGCATACCCAGAGCTATCTGTACTGCAATGAACTTAACAAATTCAGAGATGATGCAGTACAATCGTTGCCTCCTGATTTCTGAACATAGCTTAATCAGTAGCTGTGTCGAATTATCTGTTGGTAGAAATATAGGAGAATTTGGCCGTGGTGGGGGGACACACGAGTCAATGCGGTGGGAAACCAAATGAACTGGCCATTCCAACAGTACGCGCATCACCATTTCAAGTAAGAAGTAAGACACACTGCTACTGGTTACTGGGGTGTACAGTTATAGTGACAGTGTTAACTTCGAGGGGTGATTCCATCCAGTGTGGAACGGGTAACCCCCCTGTGTACGCCTGACATGCATGTTTCCCTCAACTTCCCATAAATGATGTGTACCTCAAACGAAAGTATGTCGGTTCCGAATCAAATGTGATTCCATGCACATGCCTTATTCCGGCTTGCGTCGGGTATAGAGTGAGTAGATGGAGTCGTGGGTGATGCAGCACAACCAACTGACGGTCGTTCTGCAGGTGCCAGTGTCCTGTGCCCATTCGCAGTCACAGTGACAGGTAACTATGAAAACTGAAGCCGCCAGTGACAACATATGGGGCTTGAAAGAATCGAGATGGGTTTTCGTGACAAACAAAGGAATCGTCTATAGTGATGCCTAAAAACAACAAAAAGAATCAGCAATTGTGACAGGATCAGAGTCGACATATGCGCTCCCATACCAGAGACAGACAGAGTTAGGGTCAAGCAACGTTACAAGACAAAATATGTGGTATTCATCGCATTCTTAGCTTCATGGGGTACGTTTGTGGATGAATGTTTCACAAAAGGCCGACTTGTGGCCATAAAGATGACAAGCCTGTCATGTAATCCTGAGGTCGCGGTACTGCGTGCCGGCGTACTACTCTTTCTGCGTGAACCTGAGTCTATCAACGAATTAAAGCTAGAGGACTATTTACTATGCCATAATGAATGAAAAGGTGTGTCAGACTTACATTGTAGGCAGGATTTCGGAAAGCGTTAGTATAGCACAATAAAGCTGGCGGGTGCTCGTTAGAATAAACCAGCAAGCGTCGGTGATTATCTGACTGTCATCGAAACGCTAAGGTGATCAGACGGTCAATAGATGTTTCGTGCATATAATCTGTACCGCGTATACATAGGTTGGGCGTAGCGGAGTAACCGCCTGATATGTCAGTGGGCGGACACCTAGACAGTCTAGTAGGAAGGGCAACCGGAAAACCGACCACAATTGAAGAAATTTGCAAAGAATTGAGGTGTATAAAAAGCATGGAATGGTGTCGTTAATACAGCGGAGACGGCGACTTGCACCGCATTGATTTACAACAGGTAGACATGCATGGCCACTTAGTTGATTAGCAATAAAATCCGTGAGGAAACAGCCTTCAAATTAGATAGTGCTAGAGAAAAACCGACCGGACAAGCTGTCCATAGCTGTGGTAAAACTTAGCACAATTTCCTACGCAAAATCTTCAGTTAATGATAGCGAGGGGCGATCTTGTCTCGCTTAGGTCCGAGTTGCGATACAAAAACAACAAACAAGGACCATCGTCCATGAAAACGCTACTGAACAAAAGTGCGTTGCTGTGAATTTCGGAGCACGAATGTTTTGAACAACGTTCATACGCACAGAATAGGTTGACACAGGCCACTGTCGTCTCAAACAAATTTATAGATTGAAGCCAGAAATATCGGTCTACTTCTGCCGCTCTGAATAATAAGTGAATGAGAAAATCGGTTCTACCAGATACTGATGCCCAGGAGGGTAGAGAGAAGATAAAGTATGAGAGAACAGAAATACCTGAGTGGTAACACTCACCACGCCGACGCAAGGGTGTTGTCTGTATGTCAACTGATGGGACCCTTTTCAATGACAAACGCCCTCCTCTAGGTCGACCACGAGAAGGGCGAGAGACGCGCGAATTTTGGTTATAAAACTCCTACAAGGAAGCAAAAAGAACATCGTTTAGTCAATATTTATGAGATTGCGACGGGAGAGCTATATACAAGCATATACGTGAGATTAGGCATTAAAACGTGCGGCGTATAATAGCGCTGCATACTTGGACAAATGGAGGCAGCAATACAGTAAGCAATAAGTATGCCTCCACACTAGCTCGATTACCGATAATGCCTGGACGACTGCAGTGAAGTGCCAGACTCGCCGTTTATATGCAATAGAACTCATAATAACATCTGAAGAGAGCGAATAACAAATTCGATGGGCGAAGAATCGATTACGCAAGGGGTTAAAGAAACGGTGGAATAAGACCAGAGGTGGGTGCGATGGAGCGCAATGTGCTCAACAAGTGGGCCACTTGATGAGAAAAAGTGAGCGAGGTTAAACAAACGATATGGAGTTAAACGTACAGTCAATGCACAGAACTGTGCACAAAAAGCGCTTAAAGTGGCATTCAAAATTATGAACTGAGGACAACAAACAAATATAAAGGGGAGCGAAATACTCTGCAAAGAAAGAACGATCAAACAACACTGACGTAGCAAATCAGAGAGAAGGCATACAGCACCTGGTTTAGCATCCGAGCGGATGATGCATTATCATCGAAGCTGGTTGACAGTCTGTCACTTTGTCCAGATTGTCTGCTTCTGGAGGAAATTGGAGTTCGTTTCTGTCTCAGACCACCAATAGACGTCTGCACAGGTGAAGTGCTTTGTTTAGCTTGAAGAAGAGTTAATCGAGCTTTGACATCCTGTTCGTGTTTCGCCAGTATTGTCCTCACCTCGTCCCAATGGCCACGTGAAGAAGTCCTGTCTGTGAGGCATGTGTCAACTAAGCGATTCCAGAAGCCGACAAACCAAAGGAAAAAACACCAAGCGTGGGATGATCTGGAATCTGAAAGAGTAATCGGGAGGAGTGAGTTCGATGTGGAAAGACGGGAATAGATGAGTTAACTTTGTATGGGGTACATTAATAACAATTCGAATGATGAATATCACATGACACAACAAAGCATGGAGCTGGCCTCAATGCGCAAATTTGACAACCAAAAATGAGCACTCGAAGGTGGTGGAAACAACCCATTAATGAATAGTAAAAACAGGCAGAAGGTTGGAGGAATCGACGCACGAAAAGATAAGAAAGTAAACGATTCTAGAGCTTCCGAACTCCTACAACCTGAATGGACCGAAAGGTTGTATTAGGGACAAAATGTGTCGGGCTTCAGCAAGCGCAAACATCATAAGTACAAACCTGAGCGAAAGGAAGAAAATGACAAGAATTCGAAAAAGAAATTAAAAAATCAACAGAGTTGTAGCGTGCCACGATAGTTTCCGTGCCACACTACAGAGTGACCACCGGCTAGGTCGCTTTTCCAAACTGGTCCCAATCTGGGGTGCTAATTGAGCCCTGGTAGTCAAGTTGTGGAGAGTAATGGCGAATGACCACCGGGTTCAATTCCAGCCTGTAGCCACAAGTCGTTTGTGATTTCCGAGGAGAAACATGACGTCAGCAATGTTTTCCAGATAGCACAATGAACCTGAAGTTACCGATGCAAACTAGTACACCCCAGAAGGAAGAGAAATGAGAGTTCGTCGAACAAATGGTCAGTATTTGGGTTATCCACTAAGGAAAAATATCGGGTGAGAAATTGAGCGCGTAGTTCACTACATGCGTGCCTCGGTCCACCGAGAAATAAACCTTAACTAATTATAAATATTCCGCAAACCGCATATCAGAAAGGTCTCAAAGCAGCTGGGCACAAGGGACGAGCACACAAGCCATCTGCGTGGTCCATTCACAACGTGAGTGGTAATTTGCAAGTTACTGGAAGTGATAACAACACAAAGTCAAGGCAAGTGAACAGAAAGGGTGGAAGTGGTTGGTCGGTCGCCGGTCCCGAAATCCGGATGGTCTTCCCGCCAGCGTTACAGTATACGTGTCTTGTCTGTAGTAAACGCGTTCCTAACCACTATGACAGACTTCATTAGTGTATTGTCCAGTGAGAAATGCATTGAAAAATACTAGCGGCTAAGTTAACAATAAGATGACGATTAAGTACCTAGCTACGGAAGACACACTACGAAGAACAACCCGCAAACCGTTGTCCAAAATTAGCTAAAAAGGGCATCCAGCTGCGCGGATCTGCGAAATCGTAATAATACAAGCGGATAAACGTTCCAGAAAAATCGACCAGGTGATCACAACAGACTGAACAGTTCAAATATCGTTTGCGACATCGGTATCACTAAAGTGAGAGGAGTTGACATGAGCACAAGTAAAACTACTATTATTAAGCTTTGTACGGAAAATGTAGTTGTCGTATTTGCGGTTATTACAAAAATGAAAAATTACTAAAGTAAGAAAACAGTTGCGCTAATCCACCTGATTGCACGGAACATAGTGGGAACAAGCACTTCTCATGTCACAAATCACACTGCTCCCTTCAAATTCCTGTATTTCGGGATATCAAACACGAGCAATTGAAAAATGATACTGCAACAACAGAGAGGTGAGAAAACTGTGAACGCAAATGAGAATTGGACCTCATTAAAATAAGAAACCTCAAGAAGACTAACCTATGGCTGTTGAGTGAGCGTTGCACAAATTCAGAGATGCGCGTAGTAGACCCAAACAGTGATGTGAAGTCAGGGAAAACGACACCTTGGCTCCACTGTGGACGGAGCCATGAGACAGCGTACGAACAACATCGACTAGACCAGACTGGGGAATTGTGATTGGAGAGATGTCTAATCCACGCCATAAGCAAATGTATATCTCCTCGAGCTGAGAAAACAAGAAAAAATGAAGAGGCATGAGCAAGAGAAGGTCGCTGCTGCAGCACTTCCAGGAGCATGAAAGTCAGACTTTTATGACTAATCAACCGCTTATTGTAGTTTCGCGATATGATGGAGTGTTATACGAGATTTATGTGCAAAAACTTGCTCAACACACATTCGAATGTTTGCATGTGGATCGGTCTTTTTAATCCATTTGGACAATGATTATATCAACTGATCATAACAACGCTGATTCCTCGCGATTTCGGAGCAACAAGCATCTTACTATAAAAGGAACGCACGTGTTCTCGCACAAAAGGCTGACGAGGAATGCATACTGCCAAATGTGTCCGAGTGATACGAATGAGATATAAAGGCGGGGATTAGAAAAAGATTGAAATTGCAATCAAGGAATATTTTCGTACATAAATCCAAAATTCATTGATTGGTTTCTGAGATTGGTCGCGCTCGTGAACAGTTCGCAACCCCTACATGGGTATAATCATGGTGTGTAGTCCATAAGGAGGCAGAATTTAGGTCGGATCCAAAGAGAAACTACTATAGATGGTAATCGCGAGATACAAGGGCTGCGTACGTATAAAAGAATAGGGTGTGAACGATGGTAGGAAACAATGTTATAACTTAAAAGCGAGCGACGACGGTGTGCAGTAGTAGAATGAAGTACAGGCGAAAAACTGCTCTAGACCCAGCATGAGCGCGCTAAATACGGAACGTCCCAGTGAGGAAAAGTGTGGGCAACCTAGGGACGATAAAAAATGCATGTGAGTGGGAAGCAGTTAGGCTGGACAACTATAAAGCTAAAGGTCAACAGAAAGAAGATCGGGACCGTTGACGGACCTACAATTACTGGTGGTGCAATAGATGGTACACAGGTCGCAGCATACCGTATAACAACGGACAACAGTGCATAAAGACGGAATTTCCCAAGTAACAAACCGCAATTTTTGCCTGTTCTCGGCGTTGAATGATGAGAAGTGGTTCGTCCAACTCGACTTCAGTCCTGTGGATGTCTGCAGCTGTGCGTGCGCAACACGCAGTTAGGCGTTCCAATGGAGCGTTTAAAGCATCAATGACAGCAACCAAAGCTTCAGGCCCACGAGCGTGATGCTGTGCAATGGAGCGAACAAGACAAGTTGTACATATGGGTGAGAGTCAAGCGACAAGCGAAAAACAAAGGTCACATTCACAGCAAACTACTCACTCGGATGAGAATAGTTACAGCCTCGAGAGCGTCGATGAGGCCATAAGACAGTTTATGCGAAGGTGTAAACTGTCCGACCAATATTGACTGAGATGTGTTGGAATTAGAGTCACTGTTCACGGTGATGTAGCTACTCTCATCAGAACAGTCGAGCACACGCGATAGGAAAGATGAGGGAGATTTAATAACGTCTCGTTCTGATCTGCCTGTGGAAATATTGGCAGAAGGCTAAACGAGAAGAAAAAGGTTTGGGAAATCAAAGAAAATTCAATGAAAAACGTTTGTAAAACTGCAGATCCAGATTAATAACGCATTGTGTAACAAAAGAGGGCAACAGTTGTCTAACCGAAAATTATTTCAAAACCGATGCAAATGAAGCGAGTGGGGGAAGAAAGCGCGTGTCACATTGGGTTCACGTGATTTAAGCGAGCTGCTGGGTGGATTGTAACTTCAACAACTCAAAAACAATTCACACGGATGCGGTTAGGCATCAAAATCGTCAGAGCAATCAGACCAAATAGAGGGAGGGAAGGAAGAAGTTAGTAGCCTGGGGGAGGCAGAGGGAAGATAGAGAATGCATCAATTTAACAACAGTCAAAGGTAACCAATCGGAAGTCGAAAGTTAATTGCCTACAAGGAAATGGTGCTAGATCGAGAAAAGTAAGCAGAGTTCTCAGTGGTCATAAACGTTTTACCGTGGTACCCTTGCTATGTACAAAAGCAATTTAAAGTCGAGCGCTAAGTTAACGAATGACTACGAATCAACAGAAATAGCAGCTGCATGTGAGTAGGTAGAAGTGTGACAAAACGACGAAGAAGTAGGTGCGAGTCACACGATTGAACGACGAAGAAGCGTGAAGAGCACTAGTGAATTACCATGGAATGATTCACTGGTGCGGGAGCATCGAACCACGGAGAGTGCAAAAGACATGTTTGCAATGCAAGTAACAAGCCGGTAAGTTGTCCAAAGGATTTTTCGGGAGTTCCGCACCAGGAAAACGGATCGAAAGCAGCTGATAAGATATGGAACAAAAAGGGATACGTTGATGAGTGTATGGCGCTCTATATAGAACCTGTCTCAACTGAGAAAAGAATGTGGAGTTTACCGTTTGTGGGCGCTCTTTCCTCCACATGCTCCGCATTTTCTGCGAGTGAACGAAGGAAACGACCCAAGAAGTTAAAATTGAACTTTTTCGCAGGCTAGAGAGAGTAACGGAAAGAGAGAAGTATGCTAGTCGCTAGCAAAATGGAAGTAAATGTGATCCGGTGGCCTTGTATAAATGAGAACCGGCATCCCAAATGAAGATAACAGATTTCAAATGCTTCCTGACAGAGAAGACGAAAGAAGTGGACCCCATCGGCAAGATCCTTATGTAGAAAAAACTATCTGGTATTTCATGCAAACATGCTGTGGCCAGCTACAGTTCGTATGATATATGCATAGGTGATTTGATAGTCCAAAGTCGACTAGTTCGGCAACATTTAAATGCATTGCTTATTTAAAGTACAGCAACCATTGGTATAAGCTGACAGCCGAGACAGACTGAACGAAGGAGCAAGGAATGATATTAGTCCAAACGAAAGACTAGTAGGGTGGTACACTTTTCAAATTGTAAAAGTACTGCCAGTTGCCATGAGACAAATGGATCATCGTTGCGAGATCGTAAGATAAACAATGGGAGTAGAAAAGTGTTGTCAAAAAGCATGAACCGCGATTGCAGGAATGTAGACATCACGCCACATAGAAATGTTTCAGTGGTTAGCGTCGTAATCGAACCGGAGATAAACAGCATACACGATGTCCGACCACAATTGAAATGCGCGTAGAGCAACTGTATACAAGCAAGACCAGGCACTATCCAATCCAAATCGGTCAGTGTTGGGTAGAGAGAAGATAACAGAAGTTCACCTTCCCCCAGTATGTCAAAGGATGACAAGAAGCATTAGAGCCCCAGCCATAACTGTCACGCAACGTATGGGTTTTTGAGTGTGGTGATAACTCATTGAGGACCAAGAAAGTAAAGCAATAAATAAGAGGAGGCAAAATGCTACCCAATTGTAGTGAGGGTCATGGTCTCGTGCAGTTGTGAGTACACAACATCTGTGGTGCTCTGTGCCACAGTGTACTGAAAATATAGTTGTATGACCAGAAACATCAAAAAAACACATCGACGGAAAGTTACACGTAAACGTTGCACGCACATTGATCGCTTTCCGTGAGGTCAAACGTATGAGTTGATTTGAGGATGGTTCCGGGGGCCTTTCAATCGGCCGTTGCCTTTCCTCTGGAACATCACTCTCACTTTATCTGCTGCGGATTTACTAAATTTTGATTTTTGAAAAGGTACTTTGAGATACTACGCCTATCGCACGAAATTAGCAGAGGTACCTTAGGAAACCCTAGTCCGGATCGATAAACTTGTCTTCGAGTCTGTGCCGTTAACAGATTCGGGATTGTTCATTTTAGTGACGCTTGCACTCCTAATGCTACTTTTGCTGGTTGCGCAATTTTACATTTTTAATGATGAAATATTCGCAGTGGGTATTGTAAAATGCCGAAAATGTATCTTTCCGGGTATATAAAGTGCATAATGACTTATTGGAGGGACAATTTTGGATTACACGTTGTGTGATTGACTTAATTTGAAATCACATTGCGACTAGGCTAATGCAACCGGAACTGTTCAGGCACTGAGGGCTAGTGCAAAGTATTGATCGTGAATATCGTTCACATCTATTAAAGGTGGTGACCCAATTATTCCGTCTTCCCATTGACCTTTGTGTACAGTGTGCGCGCGGGGGGAGAGTGTGAACATGTGCAGCTGTGTGATTATTGGGAAGCCAGATTGTCGAGGACGGGTTCAACCCCCAACTGTGGCGGAACGTGCTAACTCAAGAAGGAGGACGTGTGCGAACGTCATATCGCCTACATTCAGAAGCTACATAATGACGCCAATTTTGACGACACATAACCAAGAGCCTCAACGACAAGATCTGCGATCGTGCAGTTCTTAATATTCATCAAAGATCTTCAGAGTGGAGATGAACGCCGCGTGGCCGATGATGGACAACACCAGATTCCACATATTAGACGATCTACGGGTTCGTCCTTCGTCGCACATCGTGTACAAGTCTTCAAATCGACGAGACGCCTGCTGACTAAACTGACGTCTGACCAGATGTTAAGTGCGGTTATGCAAGAACGTCGGAATGATAACGCAGTGGGTCTGTACCAATTGAGTCCTCAAAATCGCGGTGAACCATACAAAGGCAACAGTGGGAGAGCCTGTCTTCAACTGGCTGTCATCCGTGTCGTTAGTTCCCACATTGCTAATGAGTTGCTGATGCTCCACACAGAAAAGAAAATGTGTCCGGTACGGTTAAAAAAACGTGCCGATAGGCCTGAAAAATGCTTAACTCCATTGGAAAAAGATATCATTTTAAAGTGGATATATACGTTTATATTCCGCTAAGAAGGGTGGTGACAGTGAACCTAAGCACAGAGCATACATACATCGGTGGTGCGCGCTTTGTGTCTAAGGCCAACTAAACAAATCAGATTAGTTCTTAAGGCGACACAAACAAGTACGGCAGAGTACGGACAAAAACGCTACGACCAACCTCAGATGGAATAGCAGAAACCAGAGCCACCAGACAGGATCCCAGTTGGCCAATCCAAGCGTTCGACGCAAGTGTCGTCAGGAGAGAAGCCTCTTGGTGAAAAGCAGCGAACAGTTTATCCATCCGTTCGACCAGTGCAACCTCGTTTCTGTGTGGCAGCTACAAGTCGCTCAACAAAAGGAGAATGGAAATGGTTGCTTATGAAATACAAGCTGACAGAGAACAGCGCTGGTTAAATAAGTTGAGGTTCTTTAAGAAAAGGCATTCCACGCAATCCTCTCATATCAAGAACCACATCTACAAAAATAAACTAATTAAATGAGAACAGTAATCAGGATGGTGAGTTTGAGTGGCGTGAAATTCTTTGGCTACGAAAGCATCGCATTAGTGAGAAGCTTATGTTTGCGAAACAGCGGTCGAGACTAAATTCTGCTGGGGATTTGAAGTTGAATCAGAGGAACAGCCAAACATATCACAAGCAAAGTTGCTTCGAAGGTCTCTCATAACATGAGGCCCGTCATCGAAGTTTCAACCGACGACACTAGCTGACACCGTCGACGAATGACCTGGCATAGGTCTTTAGGTTGCGCGCAATTCAAGAGAATAAAATTGAAAGGAACAAAGCAGCCGAGCCGTGGGCCACATCGTGATTTTCTTTAGATCACTAGATGCAGCTTGAAAAATTGACACTCATGTAGACCAGGGACTCATTTTCCGAGGGGTGAATGGAATACGCCTAAAAACTATGAGTATACGTAGAGTTGGTGCAGTTGACAGCGCCAACAGTGACAACAATCCTGTCTCTAGGCAATGAACAACCCTCGTTAGTGCTACGACCTCAATACACCTGTATCCAGATTACACTCGAGTGATCATGAAAGGGAAGCATGTTGGGCGGGAAACAGCACTGGCTTGGGACAAAACGACAGCTCAGTAAAATGCGCACCGATCATGGGGTAGATGATTCGCTGATACAAATTGCCAAAATAGTGCGTACTCCGAACAAGAGGACCGAATTCGGGATGTACGCACAGTTTGTGTCAGTCTGGTTAGTGAGAATTCGCTACAGCAGTCCTCGTAAAAATGGATATAAACAAGAAACGAACGCGAAGCAACGGTCAGACAATAAACCGTTCCATGATAGAAACCTGCTAAACTTAGCGGTTTCAAGAGATGGAATGCCAGTTCCCCTAATTGGGCCAGTGATCGAGAGGCTACTATCGGACAAGCGGTGCAGCGCACCATACAGAGAATACTGCGGCTCAGGAATAAAGTGATAATTGGTTGGCAAAACGGGGAGCAAAATGGTAACAGCAGCGATGCGACCAGTATTAAATTTGCTGTATGAGTGTTTATGCTTAGCAATACAAAAGGGAGCTTGGGAAACAAGACGAACCTCAAAGCGAGTGGATTCTTGTCCTCTGGCCCGAAAATTCGACTCAAGTGATGGAGTGGGCCCAACAAACCAAAATGGAAACAAAAGCATGGCATACACAGTAGAAAGATCTGCGGTTATCATCGGATCGCCTTCGCAAATCACATGTTCCGTGGTGATGAAGTGGGTCAGACGATCCGCAAGTTCATTCCAAAATCGCAGAGCAGCCGGACAGTAAACCAAAGAAGGGGCTGCACAAAATGGAAGATGAGCATAGAGTTTACGGAGTGGATTTAAAGCAGAAAGTAAATAACGGGCAATAAGTGGAGAGAAGATAGATATGACTATGCAGCGTTTAGGGAATCTCCTTTGGGTGGAACACGTTCTATGAATGCACAATAAACTCCACGGAGCAATTTTTCTGAACAAGAAGGCTCTGTAACAATTACTGATAGTTAAGGAATTTTTGTTCAATGCGATGCAGTCTTGATTAGTAAAAAAGCAACAAAGGAGACAGTTGAAACAAAAACGTCCATCGACTAAAAGACATTTGCTTCAACATGAATCGACGACCGTGAAAGCGAAGACGGGTAGTCCGAATCTTACTAAAAAAAACTGCGTAATATGGGACAAGTTAAGAAATTGGACAAACCAACGAGATACACGTGGGTAGACAAATTCTACTGAAATTAAGATACAACTTGGGGTCGTGAAAAACAAGCGACTGTGCAACTAGGAACAAGCGCTGATAGAAAAGTGCAACCGATAAAAAGTGATGAAACGATATCATCATCATCATCATCGTTATGCACGTTGGCTAAAGGTGCAAAACACCTCATCTACCGTGCCGCAATATCAGCATTCCGGTGTAATGAAAAGCTGCAAACAAAATCACACAACTTGTGAAACGACGAGGCCAAGAAAAGATAAAACTAAGTTGGCGCACTGTGCATTAGGAATTCGATCTAAATGGCTTCCTAACGGTTCAGTGGATTGTACAAGGCGGTGGAATTGCAAAAATAACGACTCTAGGCTGCTATACAAAAGTAATAAAAATGCGAGTAAATGTACATTGTCGATGGAAGAGTTTGAAGGATGAACATGTGAACACGAGCCTGTGGTCAGGTAGCCGGATCAGAAATTTGTGGCTTAAAGTGAAGGAAACGGAGGAAAGACCCATCTGTGTACCAGGTTGCTGGAACACAAAGTTAACTGGTAGCATTTAAAGAGTGAATTTCCGTCACTTGATAGATCAGGAAAAGGCTCAGCTAGGTGATCGCAGAATGAGGTACATATGAGCTGGAAATTGCAAATGTCTGAGACCTTCGCACTCCACTCAGAGGGCTTGTCGGCGAAAGATCGCCATTAGTCAAAAAGTAGCCGCAGAGAGAGGACAACAAGGTGGGAGGAGGATGTTCGGATTACGAATCACACAATTAAAATAAAAGTTACTACAAGTGCTGTTCAAAATATCTACGAGGGACAGAGAAGAGTGACAGTGCACACAAAACATTCATGGTGAATGAAGCAGATAAATGCAGAGACTTCGACGATCGAGTTCATGAGTCAACAAACAAACAAACAAACAATGATCGCCAAGAGTGCGGAATGCATCGGGCAGAAAGAGTATGTTGCTGTACACCTGGCTATCGAGTAGGTGTGGGACGAACACCTAGAGGTCATGGAATAATACAAACAGGAAATATAATAAGCCATTGAACTGGCAACAGATTCGTGTGGGCTCATATGAAAAGGGAAAATGTAGGGTACTATTAAAAAACCCGCGAGCGGATGCAGTTGGGACATACACCGCGAGAGGAAAGGACAGCAGCCAAAGAGAAGTTGACCGTTAAATTATTAGCGATAAAAAGTAGACTTCGAGAACACATACCACGAGAGAATAATGAACCAAGGGAAGAATTCTGCGAGACCTGATCGCAAGATGTTGCCAAACGAACACTGTCTGGTAGCAGAGAAGTTAGGAGTCGCCGGAACAACGGAAGAAACGCAGAGTCCAAATTCCATGATTCTGAGAATGACGAGCCACTCGTGGCTTCAAAGACATTCAGGCGTGAATTACACGATATCAGACGGGTTGTAAGGTCAGACCATTGAGTCCAAACGCTGGGGAAGAAACGAAGAGGATCGATGAGCGAATTGATAGTGGAATAATATGAGCATATTTTGTATGCATCTGATGTAGCATAATACATACGGTGTAGAAGCTAGGGGACATGAAGTGAAAGCAACCGGCGAGAAACAGCAGACAATGCCGAGTCATTGTCAGATATCTAGGAACATACACATATACATGCTCTGGGCCACTTAAGCAAGAAGCCACTAAAGCGGATTTGGCAAAAATACAAAAGAGTAGGATGTGGAAAGTGCTTCCTCTCTAAGTTAAGCATGAATCCAAAAAAGCAAGCAGCCTGTGTAGAAAAAAAATGGAAGCATGGAATCACTAAGCAGGTGCCATATGTGACAGGCGGTTATGTGGAACAGATCGCAGCGAAACGACGCCCACAATATTGCGGGAACAGAGTTACCATGCCGGTCACAAATAACCTCACCAATATATGTTGAGAAGCAGTTCCATTTAGAAGTTAATTAAAAACCTGTTTACTAACGCTAGTGTGTATCCTAAGTGCAAAAGGTACATAAAATCCTGCATGAGAACCATAGAGAGTTGATGTATAAGGTAGACAAACTAGCAGGTTGTCTATGGTAAACATGGTCCAAAAATCCGCTGCGCATGCAGGACAAAAATAGCATACCTTTCTGGTTGTGCATCCTTTGGAGTTTCGGCCATTTCAGTTATCCATAGATTCCCCAATTCGTTAGACTTCAGTAACAGATCGGTGACTAGATCCATCTGAACAAAAAGTAAGGGTGTGGCAGTGGTGCACGTTTTGATGTGAGGTAGCTCAACTCTAACAGGGACGGTAGATGCACGTACTGGTAGATCGTACAAGTTACATCCAAGTAGAGGAAACTCACTTTGTCCTGTTCGGGGGCTGTACACTCCCGTGTTAGATTGAAAACTTCCTCAAGGATATTCTAAGTGGAAAAAAGAAACAAAATGTTCAACAGAGAATCTGAGGTATGGACCATTAGAACAGAATAATAAGACGGGAACAGTAGCCGTATGACAGGGGCAAAAAGAGGAGACAAACACGAGTTATCTATTTGAAAGAACGGTTTGCACTGGGTATCCAGAAGGAAACGGTCGGATATGTAACGGTGTTGATGAGTGGAGTAAAAAGGCTAATCTCGGTAAAGTTGCTTCGACAAGTGAGCTGCACGGCCGCTAAATATTGGCAGATTGAATGATATGACATTCAGGGTAGTGCTCGGGAACCTATGGACTTCAGTCGGACCATTCCAGTTCAAACTAACTCAATACGCTTTCGGTGATACTCCGTACCTTCGTCACGGGTTTCCATAGTAGTTTTATTCTGTGAACGACGAAGCATTATGACCTGTTATTCATATTTTCACCCATAGCCAATGGTTAGCTATGTAGTATCCCACCGGAGGATCGCTTCTAAAACTGCCCAATGGTAAACATATATTGGTTCATACGAGCCAGCATGATGTACTTTATTAGCTCAAACTAAGATGAAAAACTGTGTGACTGCAGGGATAGCTTGAGTGTGGACACTCGGGTACGTATCGGTCGTTTCATGCACGTTATCTGAGACTGGAGATTACGTACCAAACTGCATCAGGACCATTGCGTACACAAGTGTGGGAAGATTTACACAAACATGTCCTAGGTAGACCGTTTGACTAGCTGAAAAAGGCGCATGCAACCAGATGATATTCAGCCCACCTTATGTGCCAAATCGCTCTGAGCCGGATCAAACGAGCGTCCGACAAGCGGTACCTCGCGTAAACTAGAAATGAACCAAAGCAATGGTGCACCAAACTGATACCGACCATCAATGTAAAAAGAAGTCGTAGCTACGGGGACTAGCCCTGTCCTCTGCACGTCCAGAAGTTGCATGAATGTGGAGGCCCGGAAGTGAACCGACCACTGGTTGCTTCGGCCGGGCTGTATGCCTCCGGGCGCGTCCCCATGTTGCGGATCAAGGAATGCCTTTTTTGCAGAGGTAACGGTAAATACATCTCGGCTGTTCGCACTCGAGATGAATAAGCAGTCGCGGATAGCCAAAGCAGCATCCTAGAGCGTGCATGGTTCTGGGCTTGTCACCTGGCTCTTCATTAAATACCACACGAGATCGTAAAACGCAGTGTCAAAGCCAATGTTACCGGCTATATGGTCAATGACCACACACTTCTGGTCACAGAAATGACCCAAGGCTACGAGTGGAGTCCCATAACCCCTTAACGCCGTATGTGGCGAACGCGACTCAAACCATTTCTTTCACAAATGCAACTTACAGTGCACATATTTTCCCTCAGTGGCGGTGTGCGCATTTTTATGACGTACATTGGATTCTATCTGTATAACAGTTCACTGCATTGTGCGTTTCATTTGAAGTTACAGCTACTTGAAAGTAGTGAGTGAAAACGTTGATTTGACGTGAATTTCGATGCATAACTTCGAGGACATGTACAAAATTGGAAGTAAGTTATGCGGAATGAAAAACTATTTACTCGCTTATTGTTCACTGTTACTAATAATTTAGCAGAATTGATTATTCGAGATGGAAAGTTTAGTAGTGATTACCAATAGTATACTATGTTCCTTTTTCGCTACATTCGGCGCTATTGGTAGCATATGCAAGATACCGAGTTTGAGTTCATTGCCCTATAAACGAAATTCCTGTGCATAGATTACAATTTTTCAGTCTCTATCGAAACCAAAGGTTAGTGGTTAACTAAAAAATGGTTCCATTCAAAGGGAGGTCCAGCCCGAAGCAACCTATTTCCAATAAACTTTACAAATGGGGATACAAGGTCTACGTGCAATGCAAAGGACTTGAGCACTCATTTGATAGTTTCACAGGGAAAATCGATCCCGTTCCTGGTGAACCTGACATCGGTGCAAGTGGAAACATTGTGATGCACAAGTTATTCGGGCCAATGTCGACACTTCGCTATATTTTATAAACCTCTTTTCTTCTTGCTTTTATTTGTTGTGCTTGCGCGGAAAGGATTACCAACCCTAGGGACAGCACAGCAAAATCGCCTACAAGAGTACAGTTTCAGTGAAGACGCGGAAATGTAGAAGAAAGGCAGAGGGACATGCGAAGAAAAGACTAATTGTTAACAACGTAGAAGCAAGGGTTGTCGAGTGGTTTGACAACAAAGCAGTTTTTGTTGCCAACATTTCTACCAGTGCTCGGCAAGTTTGTAATATTGAAAGATGGGACGGAAGATTGAAAGCAAAAGTATCTGTGGAGTGTACAAGCGTCATCAATCTGTATAATAAGTTCATGGGTATTGTTGATGCTCTGGATGCACTGAATGCTTATTGTCGGATACATATCAAGTCCTGAAAATACTACCAAAGGTTATTTTCCACTCTGTTGACATGGTATCAATCAACTGCTGCTTACTCTATCAATTTGATAGCGACTCACTGCCTGTGACTCTACAGAAGCAGAAAAACTTGCTTGCTTTCAGGTTACCCAATGCAGTGGCACTCCTCATGCAAGGCATAGAAATGTCGAACAGGGGACGGCATTCATTATCAAACGAAATGAACTCAAAAGTAACGAAACGCCGGTGTCCAGCTAGGAGTATTCCATCATAGAAAATCGGGTCAGATTCTGTGGGTTACTGGCCAGTAGTTGATAGTGCATGTCAAGGGTGCAAAGGCCCAAATTGTCAGCGCCAGACAGTGATGAAAGGGAAAAAGTGCAATGCGTACCTGTACCTCAATAGGAAGAGGAATTGCTTTAGGGAATTTCACGAGTAACATAGTCTCTTTTTAGTTGACTTTGATAGTTACAATGCATTTGTTGTAACTTAGATGGTCGACAGGAGGAATGGATCAATTGCCGCATCAATAAAACAATTATACAGACCAGAGAGAAAAATTTGTTCATTAGCTATTTGATACATAACTGCCGGAGGTCGTGATTTTACATCATACCTAAGTTTATATGTCAAACGTGTTGTACATTCAAAGTATCACCATCTAAATTAGCATCCGCATGTTAGTGAAAGCACAAAGAATAAATGTTTAAACACTGCAAAAGATATTCGGCTAGAATGAGTCGGCCTGGGCAACCGAGAAGCATCATGCCCACACAACCCAAGGATCCATGTCTCAACAATTCTTCGCTCGCTCTCGCCACTAAATCTATCTACTCTCACCCTCTGGAACTGCTCTCCTCGGCGGAGGTGTTGGCGGCAGAGCCTGTCAAACCATGTTTTATCGCACCACTGTTTAACCACTTTACTCCACGTTTGTTCAACTCCCAATCATTTTTAGCTTTGAGCTTCAGTTTCCGAGCCAAGAACATCGTGCCGCCTTGGGCGAGAGTTTTCGCCATACCGATCAGGAGATTGGGTCCGAGGGTGCGCCGTCAAGTAGTGCTGCCAAGCTTTTCTAGCTCCCAGTTCCCAACTCAAGCTGACATCTAATGTTCGTACACAGATGCAAATCGGATCACTGGCAGCCCTTGCTCGCACTCTAGAAACTAAGGCGGTTATTGTCTACATCCTCACTGAAACCCGATTACAGGACTTTAGCAGGACGCTACAACTGGTTTCGCCATCTGCGGGTTCCACTGGCATTTGCACATTTCGCCTATCTGGAGACCCAACCGCCGAAGCCGCTAGTTATGCTGGCGTGGGGATTGTGTTGAGCACAAGTGCTAATACCGCGCTACAAGACTGGATCCCTGTCAACAATCGACCATGCGCCATGCGACTTGAAACCTCAATGCGACTGTCCAGGCGTGAAGCGAGCGGACGCTGTCTTTTCATTGTCGCAGCGTATCCTCTCACAGACGGCAGCCCAGAGTCAGTTAAAAGCGAGTTCTATGCTCAAATGACCGACAATCTCCGTAAATATTGTCGCACCGAGATCGTGGTATAGGCCGGGGGTCTGGGCGCGTAGGTCGGTAGACTTGAAGTTGACGAACGTGAATTCGGTGGTCAACACGGCCATGACATTCGCAGAATAGACATCGGTGATGGTCTACTTCAGCTTGGCACCGATCACGGCCTCTTTCTGTGGGGCAGCGGCTTTCAGGGAATCTGGCCAGCCATATACGCAAATCAACCACATTGCCATCAGTTACCGTTGGCGGGGCTGCATACAGGATTGCAAATCAATATGGAATAACGAACTCACCTCCGTCGCAACGAGACTTGACATTAACGTGGTGCGACGATTAGCGTACCTCCTTGACCCGTTGAGCTATAATGGATGGCACCCCCGGGCCCCTTGAGAACTACACCTACCAGATTGGTCATTGGCGAGAGGTCAGACAAACTCAGTCTCTTGGTCCTCCAAGTTGCGGGTTAAAATGGAATGGCGTCCATTTCTGTAAAACTAGATCATTGACACCTTCCCGCTGCTCTGCGGACAGGCTTTTGAGCCAAAGCCTTTGATTGGGGACCCTAATCGTCCTCCTGTCTAGGTTTGGGCACCCTGACAGTATCTCAGTCCCTATACAAGTATAACCTTTTCTTCAAACATAAACTTCATGCTGCATCGGTCGTCACGCAGATTATAAAGGGTCGCCTTATCTGCTGTATATAGCAGGGCGGATAAGCTAAAACGTGTTAATGCTGGCGCCCCTTTTTCTTTTCCACCTGTTTCTCCTACTTCCCACCTACTCCCCATTACTAGCCTTCTATAATTTCTAGTTTAATTGATAGTAACCGCGATGTCAGTGTAGTCCTACAATCTGCAGCAATGTTCCCACACTATCCACCGGACACCAATCGCCAATAGCTCCTTTTAAGGTTACACTGTCCCGTTTCCCAGGCGACGTTCAAGGTTCGCACTGTTAGACAAATAAGTCAACAGGCTGCAGTCGCACGCACGTTAGACACCCTGGGTATTGATATGTGTTATGTGTTCGAAAGTAGTTGTTGAATTCACTGCGCCCGGTTTGTCCTCTTGCTATTGGTTGCACGCATCCGGAGATGTTGATGCGGCAACCAGTGGTCAAACTGGAGTGGGCATTGTTCTCAGCTCCAAAGCGGAGTCATGGTTGATTGACTGAATTCCCGTGAGCATCAGTTTGGGTGGAGCCCGTTTGATGATATCAACTAAGGTTGATTCACGAAGCAGCAGTAGACGGTGTTTGTATGTGGTTTTCGCTTATGCCCCCACCGATTGCAGCTCTGATGCTGCGAAGGACACTTTCTATCACGAACTGAACACGTCACTACGCTGTGTTACCAGTTATGATATTATAGTACTTGCAGGGGATATGAACGCACAACTAGGGCGTCTGAGCTCTTCAGAAGCTCAGCTGGGTGGTAATTATGGGTTTAACTCCGAACGGACTGACAACGGTGAGCGCCTGTTGCAACAGTATGCGAAGCATCAGTTGTTTCTTAGTAGCACTGGTTTTAAACACAGTTGGCGCCGAAGTGCCACTTGGCGTCCTCCTGTAGCTGGCCAGCGATGGACCCAAATTGATCCCATTGCCATAAGTTACAGTTGGCGTGGTTCCATCCTGGCTTGTCGCTCGTTCTGAAGTACTGGCGTCGACACTGATCATGCCTTGATACGCTGCCGTTTTCCCATGACCCTCAACGGGAAGCGTACGAAGCGCCTCCCTCGATTGGCAACTGAGGTTTGACCCAGTCCGTTCACCACATTGCAAGCTATTGGAGGCGATCAAACTGTGGAACGATTGCACGACCACAGCAACACCGGTTTTGCATAGCATTTCACCAGCACCATCGGCAAAAGCGAAACATCAGAGGTTACTTATTCAAAGTGAAACTGCCCAAGTGGTGGACATTGTATCCACATCCGCCTACTGGCTTCTGCCAAATGGATCACATCTGTTGACCCAAGAGCGCTACGGTCGAAGGGATATGCGCAACGAGCAAACTCCAACAAGTTGGTGGTTCCAGCCGTCAACGTGGTCAGACAGAAATACAGTGCGGTAGTCCATATGGCATTTATCACAATTGGACCGATACCGTGTCTGTGCCGGCGTAAAGAAGCAGGAAATATGAGAAAGACACGGAAAAATGCGCCGTGTAAAATATGTACAAACCAAAATAAGAAAGAACAATCGCTTTCACGGTCACCTAGAGTTGCTGACTAGAACCAAGCCAGGCAGATAGCTATTTGCTGGGACACAGGAAGATGTCTACGGCTGAGCAAAAGGAGACGCATCCGATCTCAGCGTTCATCCTGCATCGAATGGACAATGTTCGAAACAGCAAGTAAACTGCGACTAAGGGGTTCGAAAAAGACGCGAACTAACGAGAGACAAGGTGGACGAAGAGCCGCTAAGAGGACTGAGAAGCAGTAGACTATGCGACTGATCTAATAACAGCAATGAATGTAGGCTCGTGTGGAGTCTATTAATGCGAAGTGAGCACAATACAGATGAAGTTAAGGATGGCATTCTCAAGGGTTCAAAAGCACGGTACACGCAGATTAGATGATTATGTGACATCCGTTGAAGTGCGCATTTTGCGCACGTTATGAGGGTCTGTGCTATCATAGTGAGTGCAGAGAGACTTATTAGTCTCCACTTGCAGGTTTCTTATAATATATGAGATTATGAAGTGACCAGCGGGCAAGGTGACGCAAATAAAACCTTGAGTATTGATATACACACGACGTTTCACGATGGAAATTATATGGCAGTCGCACTGTATCGATTATGCAATAGACAAGAGAGCTAATGTGCCATTTTGCATCCATGCATTGCAACTTTGTCCTGTGCAATCGTTTCAGTAGAGTAACTTGAAAGGGAAAAATTCAAAAGCAGTGAGAAAAGGAGTAGGTGTAACTTACCAAACATGCGACTGAAGAAGGGAGGACGGGTCGATAAAGCTCCTTTGATTCAGGATCACAGATTAAAGGAGTGGGAGTGAGAAGATGACACGTACAGGTGACCACATATTGGATGGCCATCCGAGAGACGGGCTGGGGAGTATTATTGACAACAGAAGGTGATCGCACAGCCAGAAACTGAAATAAGAAAGTGGCAATGGACGTAACGAATAAAAGCATTGCTAAACAGTATGAAGCACATTGGGTGTTAAGTTTGAGGAGTTTTTCCGGACGTATCTATCTCAGGCGCTTTGTACAAATCTGGCAAAAAAGCGGTGGGCAAATAGGAACTCAGCTTGCGCACGCCAACCGGAGACATTCACACAACAGCTAGATTCGAGGCACACGATCAATTTGACAGGGTGACCGCGAAGTACCCCAAGAATCTACATGATGTAGATCTCCAGCGGGACGAGACGAGATATTAACGTGGTGCGAGGGCTTGTGTGCCTCGACGATCCATTAGCCTATGCTGAGTGGTGCATTTGCATATTCAGAACCACTCAGATCAGGTTAGTCAATGATTGGAGCCAAGACAAACTGTCTCCTGACACTCCAGGTTGGGGGGTTGGAGTGATTGTGGCTCCTTACTTCTCAAAAAAGGAACGTTCAGTAGTCAAGTACCCGCTACTTAGCGGCCAGGTTTTTGAATCAAAGTCCGCTTGAGAACCATAATCGCTCTCCTGTTTAGGCCTGCGCAATCTGACGGTATCTTGCTAAGGTAAAACAACAAACTGACTTTCCCTTCAAACAATTTCATGATGAGCTCGTCTTCGCAGAGTAAAACCAACGGGGCCATTACTGCTGCATCGAAAGGGATAATCATCAGCATCGCCATTAAACGTTAGCTGAAGGTGGAAAACACCTCAGCTATTGTGCCGCAACACAAAAGACAAAAAAAGAAAACAAACAGTGGCAAGCCCGCTGAGTCCCCAGTAACGGATGGACATCGTTCCGGAGAGCTAACAGCTGGCTGCCGTAAAAGAGAGTCATATTATGCCCAACAAGTGAGATCGTGATTGGAGGGGGATGCTAAGCAGGAGGGGGATGGACAAAGGAACTCACAACACAAACGCCATTGGGGCCGGCTCCAAGCCATGTCAGCAAGTGTGTCCAAGCAAACGTGTTCACCGTCCTTAGGACCCCAGCCAGGCAGTCGGGATGTACCAACCGACACCAACATCGAAGTGAGGGTTTTCATTTCTCTCGACCAAGTCATCACTTGGCCTCCCCTCCTCCTCTTCCAACCGCACCCACAACGCGCAAACAATGCACGTCGCGGGAATCGGTGTGCTGGTATGCGCAACACGTGATATAATGGTGCTGACTGGTTCCCTAGTTCTTTCTGCACCAAATACGCGACGTCGAACACGCTCACTGCTCACGCGGTGCTCCCACCAGACATGAGCTAGGCTGCGAAGGCAGCGATGATCGAAAATGACGAGCCCCTTCATGTCTGTCGACCTGATGGGCCAGGTTTTACAACCATATAGGAGAGTTGAACGGGCGGCTGCGTTGTAAACTTTGCCCTTCAGGGCGAGAGTAATGTCGAGTCTGCGCCACAGGTGGCGGAGATTGGCAAAAGCACCTCGAGCTTTTGCCATACGGTTCGTAACTTCATCTTCAATCCCACGGGTGCTAATATAGTTGCCCAGGTACTTGAATTCCCGAACGACTTCTAGCAGATCACCACCAAGCGTTAGGGCAGGGTTGGGTCCCTGCCAATCTTGGAGAAGTATTTTGCATTTCGCTGGAGCTAAGCCTAGCCCAAAACGATTGACAGCCAGTGCTAATCGGTCCAGTGCTGTTTGGCATGTTTCGGAGCTGTCACAGAGTAAGGCAATATCGTCCGCATACTCCAAGTCAAGAAGTCGCTCCACACCTTCTAGGTCGTGTCCAGCGAACGCTGTTTCCATGACTTCATCAATAGCGAAGTTGAAGAGGAAAGGTGACAGCGGGCAACCTTGTCCCATACCGCTGTTGATAATGAAGGGTGGCGACAGTTTGCCATAAACTCTCACCCTGCCTGAACTATGCGCGTACAGCGCTTTGATAATGTTTACATAGTTATCAGGCACACCTTTCCTCAACAGACCGTCCCAAAGGGCACATCGATCGACTGAGTCGAAGGCCCTTTTATGTCAAGAAACACGACAACGGTGGGTCGCCAATAAACATGCAGGTGCTCCAACACTTGACGCAAGGTAAAGATGTGGTCGATGCAGCCCCGACCTCGACGAAATCCGGATTGCTCTTCACGAATCTGGCTTGAACGAGTGCCAGTCAGTCTGTGGAGAATGACGGAGACAAGAAATTTAGAGTCAATCGAAATCAGACTGATTCCTCTATGATTGCCGCATTCCAAACGGGATTTTCCCTTGAAAATTGGGACAATGACGGAGCGGTTCCAGTCTGTCGGGACTGTCTCCTGCTCCCAAAGTTTTACTAGCAACTCATGTAAGTTATCTACTAGAGCATGTCCCCCGAATTTGAAGAGGGCTGGGGGAATTCTATCTGCCCCTGCGGCCTTATGAAATTTCAACAGCCTGATCTCACGTTCGACTTCTGCCCAGGGAGAAGGCCGCTCAGTGCCCGATGAAGAAAGCGATAACGCAGGTTGGTTAAATTGCCTTGCAAAGTGTTCAACCCAACGCTCCAAGCGTTTTGACAGGCTGTGGATCGGCTACCCACTATCGTCGCGTATGGTCTCCCTAACACCAGGTCTCCTGCTGCCTGTTTCCCGTATCAGACGGAATAACTTAGGACGATTACCAACGGCATCGGCTGTTTCCATTTCAGAGGCACGATGAGACCACCAAGTTTCGCGGTCCTTCTTCAGGCTAGCCCATAGTTTTGCCTTGAGATTTTTGCAAGCCTCAATGTACTCGCTTCCAGCCGGAATACGTCGGGGAGCATCTATAAGTTCCAGAGACTGTGTAGAGACCCAATGTCCGGTTTGGCAATTTGCTTTGCCACATGAAGACATGTCTGCTAGCAGCAACGCTTGAAGAATATGCGACCAGTGATCTTCAACGGTGTTTAATGAGCGCTTACTCAGCCCAGATGTCAGCGCACTTTGGTACACATTCAGAACATCAGGCTTCGCCAGCTGGATGGTGTCAATCCGTTCACATCGACGTTGCGGACGTCCACCGAAAAGCACCAGGAGGTCGGCACAGACAAGTGCGTGGTCAGAGTCCACGCTCATGCTCCAAATCGAGCGACAGTTTTGGACACAGCCCATCCAGCGGTAACTGATCGCGATATGATCGATTTGCGTCCATGGCTGGCCCGAGGCTGGTGGCCGCCAAGTCACGCTTATGCGGGTGCTGTGTCAAAAGTTAGTGCTCGCGAGAAAGAGGCGAGCATCTTCACACAGCTGTAGCAGTCCCTCACCATTATCATTACGGGAGCCTACACCATGTTGGCCGCCCAGATGAAGCTCATCAGAGGAAAATTTTCCCGTTTGGGCGTTTAAGGCACCAGCCAACACCATAGTATCCGTGCTCCTTCTGTAACGAAGGAGCTCGTGAAGTTGCAGATAGAAATCATCTTTTACCGAATCAGTGCTACAGTTTGTGGGGGCGTAGACCGCAATGATAAACAGGCACCGTTTGTCCTCGCGCGACTTCGTAGCACGGAACGAACCAGCTAATCTAACGGCGCCCATCCTACTATTTACTGGGATCCAATCAATCAGGGCAGCTTCAGCCCGGGAACTCAAAACAATGCCGACGCCAGCTTGACCGGCATTTGAATTTACATCATCGCCAGACAGGCGCAATGAGAATGTGCCGCCAGTTTCGCATGTGGGGGATCTCAGGGTAAGCACGGAGCTGGAACTTTGCAGGCGGGCTTCTGATAAACAGCAAATATCAATCGAGAGGGTCTCTAATGTGCGGGCAAGTGCTGCCTGTTGGTCAATCTGCAGCAAAGTGCGCACGTTGAGGCACGCCAGTCTTAGTGAGACACGAGGACTCCAAAGGGAGACGGATGAACTGACATTGTCCGCTTGGTTGAACATGAACTTGTCGACTGGATTGAAGCGAGGCCCTGCGATTGTGTGTGATTTGAAATTAGAAGACAAGCGACTATTGAAGCAAGCTGGGGGAGGGCCCAGAATTGGGGGGTTGAAAATGGGGGATATAAGTAAAGTTGGAGCGGGACGATAAGGATGAAGAAGTGCAAAGAGGGGTATAAGAAGATGGGAAGGCTTGAGCGGTAGCATCCAAACCCCTATCCACCCTGCTCGATGCAGCAGATATGGCACCGTTGATTATCCTCTACGGTGGCCAGAGCATCAAGAAACTATTTGACGAATGATTCATCGCATTGCGTGGGCAGGATACTTTCAGGTTGCTTAGGCCTAGACAGAAGAACGATTAGGGTTCTCAACCCAAGCGTTTGGTTCAAAAACCTGGCCCCAAGTCAGCGGGTTTGGCGTTGGGCTACAAGGTGTTCGTTTTAAGGAATGAGTCACCTCGTTCCAACCCCTAACCTGGAGGACCAGGATGCTGAGTTTGTCTGGCCTCTAACCATTGACCAATCTGGTATGAGTGGCTCTGAAGGTGCAAAAAAAGCACCACCCAGCATAGCTCAATGGATCTCTGAGGCACGCAAACCATCGCACCACGGTAAGGTCCAGCCTCATTGCGATGGAGTGAGGATGCAACTGCTCAGACCTTACAGTCTTCCTATTTCCAATTCAACACTCCTTCATCATTATCGTAACGTACCAAATTCGTTTGTATCCACCCTATTTTCAACCACTAGATAGCTGGCCTCCCCTCGCCTTACTTCGACAACCGCTAGTCGCTAGTTTCGACTCACACGCAATCGCAGCGCATCGCTCCGACTAAGTCGACCACTACATGTTCAATCAAACAGACGTCAGCCCATTTGTTTTTATTTGGAACCTCTAATCCTCACCAAGAATAACATGCCTCCACGTATGCGCGCTGTTACACACTGGCCAACCGGCAACACTTTCCAGAACATTACGATTTGAGCTTCGTGCTCTTATGTGACAAGGGCGGTACTTTCTCATTGCGCTTGTCTAGGGATGATGGAGCTACAAGCGTCAGTCAAGCCCCTGTAGGCATTGTTCTGAACCCCTGGGCCGAAGCTGCCTTGATCGACTGCATCCGAACAGCCGTCCGACTGACTAGATCGTTCAAAGCTTCGAAATCGTGCCGGGGCCAATAAGTACATACGCTACAACAAACTGTAGCGCTGACTAGGTGAAAGGGAGCTTCTATCACAAGCTGAACGCGCTCCTTCATCACAGAGCCAGTAGGGATCCGTGTTTCTTGATGGTGATCTGAATGCCCAAGTTGGAAAAGTCCACTGATGTGCGACATCTGGCCAACCAACACGGTGCAAGTTCCGATGACTAGAACCATGAGCGGTTGCTACACCTGTGTGAGTATGAGTATCTATTTCTTGCGAGCACTAACTTCCGACAGAGCACTCACAGAAGGGTAACATGATGTTCACTAGCCTCAAACTAGCCATGAACGCTAAGTAATCACATCGTGATCAGTTACTGCTGGAGAGGCAATGTTCAAAACTGCCGCTCGATTTCGAGCATAAGTGTGGACTCCAAACCTGCATTTGAATGAACCGATCTCCGAGTTCAATTCCGCAGACGCATGATATGAGGCTATGACAGCGTAGACATTAGATAACAAACGAAACCAGGTGTTCTAAATGCGCATCAAAGTACGCTGGCATCCGAGTTGAGTAAGCACTCACAGAACCCAATTGACGGCAACTGGCCACCATACGTGATTAGCAGTTGGTACGTTTCTTATGGCAAATCGAATTGCCAACCTGGACATTGGATTTCCACGCAGTCCCTGGAAAATCTAGATGCTCAGCGACGCATTCCGGCTGGCAGCGAATACGGTGACTCACAAAGATCTGAGAATAAAATGTGTGTCAGCCTAAGAAGAGACCATGAAATCTTGTGGTCTTAACGCGCATAGAAGATAAGAATAGCTGCCGCCCTTAGTAACTTTTGGAAGTGATTCCGTCAGATATGGGAAACGGGCATCAGAAGACCCGATGTTAGCGAGGCTACAGGCGACGAGATTGGATAGCCGATCCACAGATTATCAAAACACTTGCAGCTATGAGCCAAACATTTAGAAAAGCTGTTTAATTAGCCCGAGTAACCAACCAAATTCATGCTGGAAAGAAAACAAATGTGTTGCCCATCGTGACCCGGTAGCCAAGGGGGTAGTAGTGTTGGCTGCTATTCCAATGATCGTGGGTTCAAATCCTGCTGTCTCCACCTGATGAGATGAAATTACATCGAAACGCGTCGTGGCTGTGCAGTGTTTTCGGGTGGGCAATACCCAATTTCCATCTACTTTGAATACGGTCCCAGCGATCGCAGTGACTAAGGTTCATTTCAATGTGAATCACAGTCCATTACATGGAGGTTGCGTGTCGCAATCCAATCACACAACGTGTAATCCAAACTTGACCCTCCAATTAGTCATCTACCGTTGTGACAAAATGTGTTGCCCATCGTGACCCGGTAGCCAAAGGGGTAGTAGTGTTGGCTGCTATTCCAATGATCGTGGGTTCAAATACTGCTGTCTCCACCTGATGAGATGAAATTACATCGAAACGCGTCGTGGCTGTGCAGTGTTTTCGGGTGGGCAATACCCAATTTCCATCTACTTTGAATACGGTCCCAGCGATCGCAGTGACTAAGGTTCATTTCAATGTGAATCACAGTCCATTACATTGAGGTTGCGTGTCGCAATCCAATCACACAACGTGTAATTCAAACTTGACCCTCTAATTAAAACAACTGTTCGCTTAAAGCTTCATGTTTTGTTTCTCTTTCTGAACTTTCTTGTCGATCAGTGATCACCCATCTCCCTGGGATAGTTACCTTGGATTCACCCTCTGGCGCAGAATTTGTATGTGAGGTCGGACTGCTGAAGTCGAATAAAGCCACATGAACAGATGAACTCTCTACAGTCCTCTTCAAATTCGGGGGACATGAGCAATTACTGAAACTGTGGGAGCAGGAAAATGTCCCAACAGACTGGAGCTGCTCTGTAATAGTTTCAATTTTAAGGGGAAGCTCAAGTGCAGAGTGCGGCATCTGACGTTTTTCATAGACTTACATGTGCCTGAAAAAACCAGATTCGCGAGCACCATGCAAAGTTTCGTCGAAATCAAGGCTGCATTGAACACGTCTTCACCGGTCCCAATATTGGATTACCGTCACATATACTTGCGGCCCACCGTTGTGTTCCTCGACATCAAAGGTGCCATCGATTCAGTGAATCGATGTGCCCTTTAGGACTGTCTGCTCAGGAAAGCTGTGCCCAAGAAACATACTAATGTGATAAGATCGCTTTACGCGCGTAGTTCGGCCAGTGACTGCTTATGGCAAAGTATCAACGATCTTCAATATCTCCAGCGGTGTAAGACAAGGATGCCCGCTGTCATCTATCCTCTTGAACTTCGCCTTAGCTGTTCGTAGCATAAGCCAGTGCCGTGAGTGATCGTTGCACAATGCCAACATCCAGAGGATAAGCGGCGTGGAAACAGACAGGCGTACTCAAGCAGAGCATCGTGAATCAGTGAGTTGTTCAGCCGAGGGACCGAGGGAAAGTGAGATGAGCGCCCGATGTGACAAACACGGTTGAATATCTAAGACTACTGAGAACAGTTACAACGAAGCGACGGATAAGCAAAGGACACTGCTCACATGTACTGCTTACAGAAAATGTGCCTCACTAACTGAAACCACAGGGTTAATTACCGATGACATAGCGAAAATAAAACAGGAAAGATCGACCGTAAACCTTGGTCAGGATGACGAATGCCGCAGTCCTAGATGAAGGACACGAGATCAATCGCGTCAGTGAATAGGATGCATTGCTGAAACAGGGTAGTTAAAAGTTCTGTGGAAGCAATGCATCCTGCTGCATTATACTATATGTAGACCCGTCTGCACAAAGAATGCAACTTTGTCTAACTCCCATCCACTTTTTGTGTACGCCCTTTACATCGTTTTCCTTGCCGTTCCCATCGGCACGGCTGCAAGAAAGAGAGTGACCTAATGTACTGAAAATCCGTGTGCTAGGACGAGCCACTTAAAGGAAATGAAGTGGTACGATCGCCTAGAACAAAAGCAACTGTAACCACCCACAATCCACACAATGCGAAGTGAACACTTGGCTCGCACACCAATGTCGCCAAAGTGACTTACCAGATGCTCTTGCCCATTTGATGGGGCATCAGCAGATGATTCGAGGACAGCTCGGCAACATTTTAGCCAAATAACATCCACCGAGTAAAGGGAGAAACGCGGAGGAGGAGGTTCGGTTTGCAAAGAAAAAGACTGAGTGTCTGCATGACTGCATATTAAGCGTAGCCAATGAACGACGGCGACCAGCAACTGATAACTGTTACTGCATAAGGTAGACGCATCCATATCTAAACAGGGAACTGTAGAAACAAACAGCGTATAGTAAACTAAAATGTAATGTAATTAAAACGAACACATCAAATTAACAAGGCGATACCCTTAGACCGAGTAGGTAATGAGCTAAAGAAATAGCGATATAAGATTTGCTCGACATCCTCAATTAAACCATGTTAATTCATCGCAATGCTTACAATATGAAAAAGATGAACTGCAAACGATCTGTCAACGGTCACCCTTAGCCGTTTGGTTAGTTAGTGGTCTGAAAAAAGCACAAAATCAATGGATGCTACCAGGTAATGGCATCCTAAGCGTTCAGCGTAATCATGGTTTGCAGGAGTACAGATATCTCCAGTTACCACTACCAATTTAATCGGGCCCAGCAGAGCCCCAGAAACCAGCCGAGAAGCGAATCTCGAAGTGTTACATCGATAGCACAAGGTGATTCAAAGAGATTTTCTAGAGGCAAATTGTTTGAAGAGGCCAGCCGATATGCCGATGCCACTGTCCCACTATGTCGCAGAAAAGTCAATGTTTAGTGGAGAGCACCCTGTGCATTCCGTTAAACCTTAGATGAAGTGTTGATGTGCTCACCAGAAACCTTAGATATTCTCGGTTTTTGACGATGCAATCCACGAGCGGTTTAGTACTCATTTGCACATGAGCACTGCGATTCGAAGCCGAGACATATGAATTTGCAGCAAAAACCTGCATCCATAAGCAATCGAGCTGAGAGCAACGGTTGTAACAATGGTTAATGACTATTTATAGGGGACATGTTGAAATAGTTGCTGCGTGAATGTGAATTCAATCTGAGCCGAAAATCACTCTCGAGTGCATCACAGTCAGTCCGGTCACTGGGATTGTGGCTGAAGCGGATCAAAGGCTAGCATCTCCAATGGCCAGAGCCCGAGAAGTACTACCGTTATCTGTATCTGATGAGTGCAAACGAGTACGAACTGGTCGTGGTGTGGAGTGTTTCGAGTGGCAACACCTAACAATTAGCTGTCGCAGATACAGTCTCAGTGACCGAATGGATCCAGGTTGTAAACCAAACGAATCACAGTTTAGACTGAGAAGACCGTAATTCATCAAAAATAGCCCCTAAGCCAGTTTGTCACGTAATTGCATTTTCCGGTGTCATCCAGGATGACACCACAATGCACCAGTCGATTACGGGCCGATAGGATAGTTCTTATTTTAAACGTGAACCACAGAGAGCGAAGCGGACCAACAGATGAGCACTGACAAAAAGGACTCCTTTGATTGGAGACGGCAGCTGGGCTATGTAACCCAAAGTGTAATTCGAACGGAAGTGGTAACTTACTAGCTAACCTGGTCCTCTTCATTTGTTTGCGCCTGAATTGTATGTTCGCGGGCTCGGATTTAAAACGTACAGCAGGCTATCCTTCATGAGTTATGACGGCGATTTGTTCGTAAATCTTACTAGCAGACCTCGTTACTACACTGTTATAACAGGAGAACTCGCGATGTTGTATCTATTATGTAGCTATTTGAGTTAATAACCCTCGCTGCAACTTATGTGGAGGCAGTATGAGGAAAATGGAGTTGATTTTCACTTCGTAATCCTAAGATAGCAAGCGGACCATGCCATAAATACTGAAAAGATGGTAAGTAAAATCATTTTCGTCCACATTTCAGATTTTTATTAAAATCGATTTTGTAGGTTTTTATCGTGGCAACGTTGCGCACTTAACACAAGGGATAGCTATGAAAGAGAAATTAGTAAGTTCAACCATTCAATGTCTGTGCATACCAGAAACACAAGTTTCGATGATAGGTTTGAATGTAGCAGAGACTATTGCAATGCAATTAATATGGCAGATAGGTTGTTGAGTGAGACAGAACGCATGTTACTGGAAAAGGGTTTGTACTTTTCTGTCACTAAACCTCAACTAACTGCGGAAGTTATTCCTAGCGTTGAGACGACGGTGATGAAAGTACCAGTTTCTAACAGCTGAGAATATTCGCGCACAGGTAACAGGAACATCAGATTTCAGAAGCCTGAAGTTCTTGCGTCAAGAGCGAAACGTAGCCACAAAAACCGATTTGTGTTCAAAGCCTTTTGAAATCATGAGATCCCAGTCGGCTCCAAGCCTATTCGGAGAGAATGGATCACTTTCGTTCACAATATCCCCAATAATTGACAGTCCAAAGGAAAACCCGAAAATGATATGTAACCAGTCAAAGGGGTTCTATCGGTCAGCGTATTAAAGGCCCATCTGTTGGTTTTTCATTTGCGTCAGAATACATGTGTCGAAGACGCTAAACTAAAGCCATCGGCCTATTTTATCGAGAGAAGAGAAACAATATATCAGAAACAAAATGCAAATTATTTTAAGAGCAAATCATTAACCTGCTGCACAGTTATTCAGGTGATCTTTTAATATTTAACGAATGAAATGGAAATATTTAGGTGTTGCTCCTACCAACACTGGCACACCACGAGTGCCGTTTCTTCCGGATTTAAACTCATCAGTTGGAGATAACCTGAGCTGAGGTGGGAATCACAGCCTAGGGTTTACGGCTGACGTCATAAACACTATGCAGTGAGAGCCGCGAGCAACACTTGGCACAGTGGAAAGGAATTCATAGTTGAATTTGGGGTACCCGATGTGTGGTTGGGTTGCGACTCGCAACCTCTATTGAGACCACGGTTCACTTTGAGGTAAACCTCGATCATTTCGATCGTGAGGACCGTATCCGGAATGTAAATATTTGGGTGTTGCCCCTCCCAACACTGGCACACCACGAGCGCAGTTTCGTCCTGGTTTGGACTCATTAGGTAGCGATAGCCTGAGCTGGGGTGGAACTCAGAGCCTAGTAGTTCACGGCTGACGCCCTGAACACTATGCTACTGAGATCCGCGAGCAACGCTTGGCACATCGGAAAGGAATTCAAATGACTTTAAAAAGGGTTCGTACTTCTAAATGGACCATCAAACGACGGACAATGATTGTGAACCCTGGTGAGAGGAACCCGCTCGACTCAAGTGATCGCTCGATTCCGTGAAACTCCGATGAGGTAGGTGAAACATTTACATTTCCGATACTCGAAAACCCATGGTCGCGTCAGGGTCACGGCAGGTTGTTGTTCCTAATTGGGAACGAGCGACACTCAAAAACATGCTTCCATTTTACCATTTCAAAGCAGTTTTATCATGGACTGCAACAATGAGTGTTTGTTGTGAGGCCATACGACGCAGGTACTAAGGTACCGATCTTGGAAAGCTGGTTAAGACAGTTTGAGAGCGATATCCTCTGACGGCTCGACAGTAGGTTGCGTAGTTAACCCAAAATATACATGCCGGAGTGAGTCCATCTTTGGCATAGGCTTCGCAAAGTACTATTCCAGCACCACCAGTGGGTGTGTTGCAGTTTGAACCTCTACGGTGAGAGGCAGGAAGCAATGGATCAACTCACGCAACTTGGTAGGTGCATTAGCAGCGTCGTGTGGCTGCTAAAATTGTAGAAATCCGACACCTTTGATACCGGAAGGAGATTTCGCCTGGCTTTAAAGGTCACGTATGCAAGACCATAGTGAGAGAAATGTTAAAATGCTGAAACGTGTCGACTGACGCCAGCGCGTCGCAGCGATGTGATCAGGTACTAGACCGCTGTGACACTTCGGGCAATCTGTTGAAACATCAGGTAGCACTGAATGATTGCGCTAACTTGGGTACGTGCTACGGATGTCCACCGCTGCTGTTGTGTTTCGACGAGCGATGATAAGTAAGGTTCGAAGGGTACATTCGCTGGCTACTGTATCGGGTACTGTTGGCCTATCTCACATACCAAGCTGGGGTGCAAATGGTCCACCATGTAACATGAGAATCAGTAGCATACAGGCACGTCGTAGCGGTGCTTAGGTGCGATGCGACGACCACCGGGAGTACGTGGGCTAAGAACACTGAAAGGTCGACTGCACCGACGCATGCTCCGACCGGTTACCTGTGGACTACAAGCTAAGTGGATCGAAACACAAAGAGCATGGACTGCAGCCAACGCCAGTGGCGCGCTTGTTATCGTGTTCTGCTGGAATAAACTAAGGTAAACCTGAAACTGGTTTATTTGTAGGGTAACGTCAACAATGACGCAGAATGGTGATTATCATAACAATGTTGTCTCATCGATGTTACCTCGTGCTCGCACAGTAGTCAGCAATTTGTGACGACTGTTGGCAAGATGTAAGCGACTCCGTCCTTAAGGGGTGAGGTGTTTAGACTTCACATCATGTCCCCAATTGGGTCATCTCACGACAATGAGGATGCACCAATAAAGATAGCGAGGCACCAGTGGAAGTGGTGGTGACTGGTGGGAAGGAGGACGCTACGGTTACATCTGATTAAAACGGCAATCCAATAGAGTCATGTATAGAAAACACGACAGATTAGGGATACTGCCTAGCTGAGCCGAGTAAATGTAGTAGTGATATCAGTGGAGCAATCGCTGATGTGACAAGGGGAGGCATTCTGCAGTCCGCCCTAACTTAACTTGATGCGCAGGTCGATTTCCGGTAAAAGTAAAAGCAGCTGTATGGCGAGTTCTACTGGTCCTAAGATAATCTACCAAGGGGCATCGGGAGTCACATTGACCGTCCGGAAGTGAGCGCTAGTCACATCAACGGCGCATGAGCAGCTGAAATAAAACGGGCGCGCAGACAGCGACGGCAGTGACGAGGAGAATGCATCAATGTGATTTGAGGCCGCAGTAAAAATACGAACCATTGTCTAATTGCTTGAGATTCAGTCCGGCGCTTTTAAAAAAGCTGGAGAAAACATGTTCCGTCAACTCAAGTGCTTTGGCGTTTCCATCGTAGGCGTTGCCAACACTGAGTTTGTATCGATGCAGATCAGCTGAAGGTAGGGAAAGAGAGATAACAGAGAGGTGAAAATCACAGAACAGATAGTAGCTGAAGTTCACAAGACCTAAGTGAGCGCAACAATAAGCCTGGCCGTGCCAACTCAATTCGTGTGTCTCCCTTAAGAAACAGCAGTGTGGAATGAAGCATGAGAGTGTCCAAGAAGGACAAACTGTTATTCGGGTCTATAAAATGAGCAGAATAAGTTAAACCTCGCTGTGGGTTGTCTCAGTTATCTAACACGAAAATGTTCAGCAAAAGACACCGACATAGCGTAACTGTTGACCAGTTAACAAGGATGACCGCGAGGCAATTCGGCATCGTTTGGGCTGTAGCGACTACTGTCACCGCGCAACCAACATCCGAATCGCATGAGTCACAATGGAACGGATGCAAACAAAGCACAGCGGGCAACAAACAAAACCTATTTAAGACGTTGTGTGCCATAACAGGTTGGTTGACCACAACTCAGCGTTTCAAGTCAAATCGGAAGAAACGTTGGTAACTCGTGTAGAAACCATTAGCCATATCTGCGGCTAATTCTGGTCAGAGGAGAGAGAGTGGACAGGTGAAGTGCTGTGACCACAAAGCCATACCATACGATTGTTACATTCAGTGACCTTCCACTCGATTAGGATTTGAAAAGCTTACTTTCCAGGGTCTCTCCAAAATCAACCGTAAACACAAAGAGAACAATAAAGGTGGTAAGCAATAGGTGTACATATCTAGGCAATATCCAAAAATCTGTTTGCGAAAGTCAACTTATATAGCGTCTGAGCCATTGTCAAAAGTAGCACGAGTTCTTCGTCCACTTCGAGAAGTCAACTGAAGTCCACGGGTCATGACGGAATGCGTTTGTCTAGTAGCTGTAGTGACCGAAGAAGACCTGACAGAAATGCTGATCATCGCACCGATCTCTGAATGCATGGCGAATGAGAGACGCCTAAAGGGGACTGTGGACAAGGATGCTCAAGCAACAGATTAGAAGCACGCCCTCGAATGAACATTTGGCGCCAATGATAGCCTGTGGACTACCAACTGAAAAATACGCTAGAGTCAAAACATTGATGAAAGTAGTCATGGTCAGACACCTTATTTCACGTAGTAGTAGCATAGCCTATCATCCGACAGCTTTCAAGTATAGAGTCGCGTTATCAATTTTCCAAGAAAGTGGAAGCAGTCTACGAAATCATGCCAAGATAGAGGTCGCGCAGCAGTTCGAAGAACAGCTTGCAGCGGAAACGAAAACAGGGCCCAAAAGTGTTTTCTGGCGGGCAAAACCCAATATCGTACTGGAGTTTGTTTTGTTAGACAGATCATTGTTCAAGTCGTGTAGCATACAAACACGCAACGCTATTCAGCTTACAGTTCGCATATATTCAGACGTGTTTACAGCTGTCGACTGTGGTTGTAAATTCGGCATGTACTTTCTTGTTTACAGTATTTTGTTCGATCCATCAATACCCTTTACGTCGCGTGTTCTGGCATACAAATAAGTGCCAGCTAGCAGCCGGTGGGGCTCAATCTAAATCCGACCACCCTATGATCATATCATACGGTACATGTGCATTTAGCTAGTGCCATCTGCAGCTGACGGCAAGATGTTTGGTCTGCGACCGGAGTATTCCTTCGTTTCTTGTGGGCGCTAGGTCAAGAGATGCGAACCCCTGCCTGTTATCAATGTAAACAGTATGTGCTGAACGTAGTTGGAGAAACCGACGGCTATTGTTACTAGAATGGTTCTTGACACCCAAATGCTTTTCTCTCCGGTAGGAGCTCGGAGGACGACAGACAGTCTGACTGAATACTAATCTCAACTACTACGGACACAGAACCGACATTCTTAGCCAGGTAGATGTTGGGTGATGGACGGTTTCTGAGTTGCAAACGGTAAGCCTGTAAACTGAAGCAAGACACCGCGTCGTCACCCAAGGTAGCCGATTAAATCTGGTGGAGTTTCGAATTTGAATGGAGTGCATGTGGCCATCGATTAGGAACCGCTCAGAAATGACACCATAAGCACCAACATTGCTGGACTGCCAGCCAAACAACAACAAAATACATCGACATGATGCACACTTCTGTATGCGCCTCACGTTCACCTTAAGAGGTATCTATGCGAAGCCTTAGTTTGAGAAACAGTGTGACTGAAGTGTTACAATCATGAGTGAAATCATAAGCAAACGCTTGCTGGATAATTCGAGAGGCATTTTGCAATGAATAGGTCAGCAAGAAATCGAAGTATGGGTGGCGACAGAGGTCCGTGGGCGGATGATACGCTCCGGCTATTCGGTCCACGATGACTTCTTTTCGTGACTATTCATACAAAGGCTGAATACCAAGGAAGCGGGCAATGGGAAACTTTGCAGGCAAAACCCTTGAAGGATGAGATGCGCTCGTTGACTTGTTCAATGCGCATTTATCGGTACTAGTGCTCCTGTGGTGCATGATATGTTGGTTGCACTAAGAGGCGCCTATCACAGAGAATTCGCGAGCACATCCTGGCCTGGTGCTACGAAGGAGCGAATGGATCTTCAAACAACTCTATTATGTTACACCTTGATTTTGGCCACACAGCCTCTGGGGATGAGTTTAATGTTATATACTGTTAATGGGGCAGGCACCACTTTCCTAGTAGCGCGGAACAGTTGACCATGAAGCAGGCAGAAGCTTATTGGCCAACCAATGAGTGCGAGCTAATGATGACGCTTCATCTTGAACGCTGCCAATGAGAGTGGTCTACCTTGAAATCCGCCAGTGAGCGCTAGCCCATTCCCTTAGTAACTATTGATTTTTATCAGGTGCGTAATACATTTTTCGTCTGAAGCCTTTGTCTTCTAATCTGAAAAGTCGGCCAGTCAACTTGCGCGGTAGCAGCAGGTTATCCGCACAATCAGCGGAGACCACGACATATACTCACTACCTGAACGTTTCACGCAAGACTTCCGCAAGCAGCTCCTATCAACTGATGAGACTATATACATCCGCCATTTAAAGCCCGAACTGTGTGTGCAAAAGCAGTACATAGGTCCGTTAATACCTTCCTTGGGAGACGGAAGATGTTACCTAACCATTTGATTGCCATATGAGCTTCTATGTAATACCTTTGCTTACCATTTATAGCCTAATACTGAGTCATCGACTGGCTGTTCGAATAATCCAGAAACCAGTTTTCAACCTGATTTGAAGCTGATAACACCTCATCACTACCACGTGAACCTTAGGGTCCAATGGTTTATTCGAGAAAAATACTAAACCCAACACTCATTTGGTCTTGGTTTGATCACTGAATATCAGCCATTCTCTCCTTTGGACAACGACAAACAATGGCTATCGTACTTCACGTCAATGAGTGTAAAAGTAGAGCCTATAAGTTGTTGTTTGCCAAGAAATAGGTTTGATGCAAACAGAACAAGCTACAACATATCGGTAAATCCGGCATGCGGGTCTCTGACAAGCTAGAGAAATGCCCCAGTAAGAGTAGTTCGACGGATAACGGAGGCGCGCGAGTGATCGAACCAGACTTCAATCAAGCCTCATTGTTGTGAGTTTCCACAGCAGTCCAATGCAGAGATTCCAAGGCATTTGACAATAATTGGCAAGTTAACCAAATCAACTTCGCAGCAACTGATCGAGTGATTGTGGCATTACGTGGTTTGCGTGAAGCACACACGACATCCATGTGTAGGTAACATCCGTACAGCAGTTAAAGAAGTATGTGATATAGAGAAGCTTGAGGGAAGTAAACCATAGACTACACCAAGTGCTGCACTCACGGTCTCCCATCGGGGCACTGAGACTCAAATAACGACCGAGCAAGTTGGCAAGAAATGGCGATACAAACTGCAAAAAAGGAATAAATGGAGAAGGTCTGTAGTAAAACAACTTGCCTCGGTATGATGCAAGATATACAGAATGCAATTTTAGTGGTACTGTCATGAGGCACAACTCATGGAATGCACAAGGCCAGTCGCCTGCGGGAATTTACCGTTCGATACATAAGCGAAATGCATGGACAGTTGACAAAGACATGATGAAGACAGGAAAGCAAATAGAGATATCTGCAGCAACACATACGCATTGAACGCCTGTAAGTGAAACAGAATTAACATCTGATCCCAGTATATCCAGATCCTATATTCATGGGACGATGAGCGTGATGACGTTGTGCTCAAGATCAAGATATGTCAGCTCAAAAAATTCACAGCAACGTTACATATTCGGCAGAAATCAGTCAATTAATATTATGTGCAGCTGAAGTTTTCTACCTTCTAGTTGTAGCATGGTTCAGTCGGTTAAATTCCATTATGCCAACGAACAAGGATCGACGCGTGGCTAATTAGTAGCAGTGCCACCGTAAATAATTAGGACAGCCTAACAGCCTCGTCGGCATCAAAACCATAATGCCGAAATTGGCCAGAAAGTAAAAAGTTGTACTGCGGCGTAAGGGAAGCGTGCCCAAAGCCAAAGCTACTCGCAAGCAGTAAAGAAAGTTGATCTGCAGTGATAGGTAATATGGGGAAATATATCTGAATTATACCAGCGCAATGCAATGAACCTGGTGAAAGAAATGCTGATAACAAAGCTAGGGAAAGGAATAAGACTCCATAAAAAATTGAGTGGGTTAGACACCATGACGCTGTCGAACTGTAGCCTTAAGAATCACAAGCCTGCCTTGTAATCTGAGGGAGGAGATTCGAGCCTGCGTAGGGACCGGGCGACCCTCGCAGTATCCTTAACCGATGTGCGAGCGGCAGCGCGACAGCGAAGCGTCGGTACTGCGTACCAGCGTACTGTTGATGCCTTGCCAGCCTCTTAATGAACAAGCTACACCCGTTCCTATAAATGATTAAATCATCGCTTTCCCAAGTGTTGGTTATAATAAAAGCGTTTTTATAAGGAAAGTACTGAGAGTTGAGGTTGAAAAAGCAGTAGTGCAGTGAATTTGCTACAATCTTACCCGCCTGAAGCCATCATTTAGCAATTCACGGGGAATACGACATAGAAAGTGCCACCAAGAACAGAGGCGAACTTCGGCATGCTCGATGCTCATCGGAAAGACGCGAAGTAGGTCAAAAAGTTGGCACACATTGACGGCATATTCTGTGGACAGAAAACGACAAACCAGTGAAGCAGTTGTAGAAAATGAAATGCTCAGTAAGTGCGAGTGAAAGGTAAGCAGATAAAAAAGTTCATGCAGCCGATCAATATAAAGAGTTCTCACAGCATAGTAACTGCCAGAAGAGAAAATAAATGAAGACAAAATGTGGCCAAAATCAATATCTGCCTGTGCGCAATGGGAACCAGTGAGATGAAAAAGCTAAGTGAAGCGGGATTAAGACTCTCGAATATGGATAACTGGAAGAGCAAATAATTGAGGTATGCGGGGCTGAAACTAAGGTAGTGGGACACAAACGGGTCTGTATTTATGAGCAATCATGAAGTACAGATAACCTAGGTCACTAAACTATGACATTTGCATGGGTGCTGTTGTGGAAGGGCACTGAATGAGAATGGGAACCGGAACTGAGGCGGATAGTAGAGGAAACTGCATTTGAATGCAACAGCTGCTCAGTTGGAGTAACGATCCAAAAGTGGTTGAAGTTGCACATCCCAGAAGTGAACTCCAGTTCTGTCAAGCAGTTATTAATGGCCAAAATACAAATCCAGATGTGCTGGATCGAAAGCCCCTGACTACCTCTTGAACCGGTGGTGAGAGGTATTTTGCGAGAGATTGTGCTCACAGGAATCATCACTGTCAAAGGGCGCACAAAGTTTGGTGCGTACGCATTCCAATTTTGCAAGCATGCTCCAAACTCAAAAGAAACAGGATTCGCAGTGCAGCGAGAGAAGCGATGTCCACAGTATTTCGCATAGACTTTTCAGGGAAGGGAAAATATCCAACAGTGGAACGCATCAATGTTCCGGTATCACTGCGACCAAAAATGGTGCATAACCTCAAGACCATTTCTCTACCGACTTGGTAGATCGGCAGTCAAACTTATACGGTTCTCTGTCATGTATGGTAAAGCATGTTAGGAGGTGGAAGCAGTCGCGAGGTGCTGGCACAACAGATACTCAACTAGATAAGTGATCAACCACTCTGTAGCGCTCTTCTTCAAAAACACAAAGTAACGGTAACAAACTGGTCCCAAACTTACGCTCAGGAGATATATCGATGCACTGCCAGATGTCGAGAAGTTTGACCAGTAGGTTCAGAGTGTAGACCGCTGGGTTCAGAATTAATGCGCTTTGGTTATCTTTGCGTTCGACGCTTGACGAATTAATATCCACAGCAGGCAACCGAACAGCCTGCATCAGCACCTTAAGAATTTGTCCGAACGTTTGACTATCCGTGGTCATCTGCAGGTGATAAACCAGACACGAAATATCGAAAGTTACACAAAGCAGCTCAATTTCGAGAAAAAACGAGGAGATTGGAACAAATGTAGGAAAATAACCGTTATTGCCGAGTAGCAGAATCAGAAAACCCGTCCCAAAGCAGGTAGAGATGAACAAAACCAGGTTAGATGAAAATGTAAACACAAAAAAGTGGATGTCAGGTGGAAGAGCAATGAGACCACATCAGACTGTGTGTAGTATATGAGGGTGTGGTAAAATTTGTCAAAAAGATGAGATCGCGGGTGGCTGAACAACCAGAACAAGGTCACCAGAGGAGAATAGCAGAGCTAATTATGATAATCTTAATTGATAACAAACAGATGCAATGTTTGTCTTTCAGAAGTTTCAATGATGCGTGAAGGTACACTCCAATAGAAAAATATGGACGCACTAATTTCGAGTAATTTGTTTAGTGTTTCCATAATCCATAACAATTAAGAAGCGGGTGAGGGAACAGAAATAGTCGCAAGACAGCCAGGCAGTTTGTAGAATGCGTGACTGCATATCGTTGAAGTGTGCTTCACAAACTGTGAATGCATACGCGGAAAGCAAAGAAGTAAAGATGGAATCTCATTTGGAATGGGTAACATCATGTGGTCGAACTGCGGCAGACAGCACCAATCAGGGTCGGTACTCAAACTAGAGTCAGTGAAGTGTTTAATACGCCCGTGTGCGCGCAGTTCCAGCATTGCGGACACATACTACGAGAGCATCAGTGGGAAAAAATAAAACGTGACGAGGAAAACAAAAGGAATTCATTTTCTCTCAACTTTCGCAACTGAGAGACCATTTTCGCAGACTAACAAACGAGACAGATAGGGCAATATGGAAATGCGACACGATAGCGTACGGGGAAAATAACACTTTAAATTTCGACCGTGTGGGAAAAATATACGACGTAATGGCTAGAGCAGTGTGTAAGGGTTGTGAGAAACCATTTAGAGTTTTAGACAAAAAGTTGTATTATACATCAAAGTGCTTGCTAACAATAAAATCAACCAGCGATCCTGTCTTTAATCCAGTACATCAGGAAATAAATTTTAGTGAGCACACAACAGGAATAAATCATTTGGAAATCGGCCGGGGAAAATAACAGCGGAGCAATAACCAATGGGGGAGAAATTATGCATTTACAAACCTTAAAATTAATACACCGGGTACAAAGGATGAAAGCGTAAAAGAGGTGTCCCCTGACTTATCTAAATTCTCAAGGATATGTATCGGCCAGGGTAAATTAAAAGCTAAGAAGACATCGAGACAATTTATGTTGGATGAAAGAGGGATGCTTAGGTCACTCACGACCGAAGGAGGTGAGGTATTTAATGGGAAAGGCAGCCAGTCGAGGAAAGGAAAAGTGAGTGATGCCAAAACACTTGAAACGTTTAAAAGAGAGAGACAGGAAGCTTGACAAAGTAAAAAGTTCGTCAAGTCAAGACAAGATTTACACACCCGTGTGGGAGCATTTTCAGCAGTGGTTGGTTTCGAAGATTACTCATCTACGGTCTCAATTCGGCCGTGGTCGTAATGATTACACGCTTGCCGGTTCGAATCGCGTAGATGTATGGAAAATCGCACTTCACCCAGCCCATGTGAGACCGGTGCTGGTCGCGTGGCAGCGAAGCGTCGGTACAGTGGTGTGCCGGAGTATTGCATATGCCTTTCCTCCTTCACTTGCTACATTCTACGACAACGTCATTAGCGTATTTACGCCAGTTGAAACTTGATAGTATGAGAAAACATACGTGCTTGTAAAACATTACAATTACTTGGGATGGAGGGGCAGATCTTCTACCATACATCTGTGTGATGTGATGACGCATTACGTGAGATATGTAAGGAGGAATGCTATCTTTAAGAAAGTCTTAGCAATAACGATCTGCCAATGATATTAGAAGGACCGACGAACAAGAGCCGTAGGGGGGTATTGTATTTTATCCAAAAAAGATGTAACAGAGTGCAGTGAATGGGAAACAGTTTCTAATGTTTGATATCACTTGTGTGATTGCACACGAAAATGCGGGGAATCGATAGTTTTGAAGTAACGTCGACAGTATGGAAATGCACCCTATTTGCCGATAGTTCTGTGACTCATTTGTAGAGATTGATGTTAATCTAGCTGCTTCTCTGACCAAGGGGATGGTACCAGCCGGTAAACATCGATTGAAAAACTTTGGCAGAGGTGGATGTTTTGCATCAGCACACTCAGAGCGATTGGTGACAGAATCAGGGCCACTAGCCCCGTTTTCATTCAGTCTTGTGAGTTCCTTGTATACACTGATATGGTTAGATATGGTGGGAAAATCGGTGATGAGGAATTAAAGTAGGAACATTGTGTTCGATGATGAGGAGTGTAAATCTGCGTTGAACTTGTCAACATCCACAGCACCGAGTGGGCAAATGAATTTGTTGCTGGAACGTTGCGTAAAAAGCTTCCACAGATTACGTCAAAGAGGGTTTCCTAAAACGACTTCAGTGTATAAGCAGTTTAGCTTACGTATCTGGGCTTTAATATTCACGACTAGATATGGGCAGTTAGCTTGTAGGTACAAGCCTGCGCTCCTTCGTACACAGTTGCATGGGTAGTGGAGATAAAAATCTATCATCAACATCATCCCCATCAACAGTAGAAGTACATAAGTCATTTGAACTGGTGCTTCGCTGTCACACAACCATAACGACCTACGGAACGAAGAATAATAAGAGGGACAAATAGGGGGAATTAGCGGAAAACCTTAATGCCCTACTAACGTTCAGGGTCAAGGCGCCTACACCCGGTGTAGACAACCTACCATCAAAAACAGCTGACTATCGTGCAAAGCTAAGACGGCATCGGCGAGACAGCTTCCTTGCGGCTTTAACTGCCACGCGTCATAATCAGCCATTACCCGCAGATAAATCAGCAGCAAACACGTTTCCAACCGGCAATCCGACTAGGAGACGGCAGCACACACGCCACTGGTGTCGGTTGCGAGCCATCTCCTGTAAAATATTAAACCAAGCACAAGGCGAGTCATGTGGACTCCAGGCCAGAAGGCGAGACGGACCGACAGCACCCAGTTTAGTCATTAGTGACTTCATTTTCCGTCGCCAAGTCAAGTTATGCCCACCTCGAGTCTTGCGCCACCTTATATCTGGCAGACAAAATAAGGCTCTTCTCGGAAAGCGGTGACCTGGCATAAGTAGTACGTGCCCAAGCCAACGCATTTTATTCGGTGATATCTGTTGCTTGTTTATCACTGCCTAGTACTCGCCTACGCATATCACTGTTGCGAACACGCTGATGTCATCCGACACCAGGAGTGCTCCGCAAACAACGATGATCAAAGACTTGAAGGCGCCTCAGATCTTCAGACCGAAGGGGCCAAGTTTCAATCCCATAGAGGAAAACCCTCCCTGTCGGCGTGTAAACACGGCCTTTCAAACGGATGGAAACCCCTTTTGACGTCAAAGATGTCGCAGATTCAAGGCAGTTCTGACTTTCGCAATATGAGAACCAACTTCCGTGCTTATGCGCTCATCCTTGCTGATACAGCTAAAAAGATAAGTGAATTCATCAACTACCTCGACTTCCTCGCTATCAAGAGTCAAAAAGTAATCAACTGGCTGGTGGTTGTGCACCAGTGATTTGCACTTTGAGGGAGCAAAGTGCATCCCAGCTAATGGAACCAGACAAGAAAGACTATTCAAGACTGGCTGAGTAGCCCCAACATCATTGAATAGCAAGAGCCTATCGTCGGCATAATCAAGATCAACCAGTTTTTCACCTCGGAGGACCTCAACGTCAGCATCGTGAAGGAAGAGTCCATGATGGGGTCCACGACGAAGTTGAACGAAAACGAGGAAATCGGACAACTCTGACGAACGCCACTTGTGGTCGGAAAGCTATCCGACAGGTCACCGTGGATTCGGACGCAGCCTGTAGTGATCGAGCATAGAGCACGAAGGATGTTCACATATTTCGTGGGAACACCTTTCCGCGCAAATATTTCGAACAGAATCAATCGATCGACTGAATCCAACGCACTCTTGAAATCGAGGAACACAGCTATTGTCGGTCTGCGTGGCGCTGCTCTAGCAGCTGCCGCAGAGTGAATATATGGTCTAAACAGCCACGTCCAGGGCAAAAACCTGCCTGCTCTTCCCTAATCCGTGATTCCCGTTGCACAGTGAGGCGACGAACGAGAATTGAGGCCAGTACTTTTGTCACAACTGGCATTAGGCTAATACACCTGTGGTTAGAAAAGTCTGCGGGACTGTTTTTCTTGTATATTATCACTATGATCGATGCACTAGCTAATTGGGATAGTCTCCTCCTTGCAGACATGTTCGAAAAGGTTATTGATTGCAGAGGACTTGCTCAACTTGTGCGGGTACGTGGGAATCCGGGCCGACAGCACGGAAACGACTGAGAGCAGTGATCGCGTTTCGGACCTCAGCCTCCGATGGAGCCTCCAAAGTAACCGTCTATGGCTCATCCTGCATCACCTGAGCAGGAAGAGGTCCGGAAGCAACGGGCTAACTGAACTGATTGTGAAAGGGTTCCGCCCAACAGGCTCCTTATTTTGATTTCGTATACCTTCGCTGCCGATAATAGTCTCACTGACGCCTGGTTTCTTGGGATCAATGGTGGGGATCAGCTGGAAGAGTGTGCGATAGTTGCCTACAGCTCCTGCCTCTTCCATTCATTGAGCACTATTGGTCCACCAGGCTTCTTTGTCAACGCGCAAGCTCCGCTTTACTTAGCGTCTAATAGTCCGTCTGATCACATTGTGCTCAGTACCAGGCGCGAGGTTCCTTCTGGATTCAAAGGTGCTCACTGACCTCTCGAAAATCCAGCGACTGGTGCGGTGACGGTTGTTAGTACGACAGGCAGATGCTCCTGCGTCGTGCATGGCTGCCAAAAAACTATTCCACTGAAGCTCAGTATCATCATTAGGACAAGAGAGCGAAAGCTCGGTACGCGGTGTACCTTGGTAGGCTTGCCTGAATGAGGACGGATAATTTCGCAATTGTCAATCGGAGGAGACGCTTTATGCGCCTCCTGGCAAAGTTCATTGGAAAAACGACAGCGTACCAAAGCATGATCAGAGTCGACGCAAATATTCCAGAACTAGTGGCGATCCAGGATGAAAGCATGCCACCTGTAACCTATGGAAATGTGCTCAATTTTGGTTCATCACTGGCCAGCTACTGGTGCTCTGCACACAGCTGCAACGGACGTTCATCATTGCTCGTTTAGTCGGGGTTGTCTATACTTACCACTTAGCTAAGGTTTTGAAGAGCCCAGACGACCTATTTGTGCATTCATATCCCTTGCAACAATAACGATATCCGAAATGGTAACACTGTGTAGTAGCGCGTTCAGTACATGGTAGAATGTATCCTTGGCAGCAAAAACGGAAACCACAAGCAACGTCTTGTACCAATTCGTGAATCGACCTTAGTTGATGTCGTCAAACGGGTTGTTCACTGGAATCCAATCAACCAACGATGACTCAGCCCTAGAGCTGAGTACGATATCTAACCCAGCTTGACCAGAGGCTGCTGCATCAGTACCTGCGTATATGTGCAATCAATAGCGAACGGGTGCAGTTAACTAGACAATCCCATGAAGGTCATTGATCCGTACATAAATGGTTCAAATACGGTAACACAGATTGAGAAAGAAATTAATATGGTCTGTGAGGTGCCGCATTGAGCTGACAAGTTCTCATTGGCAAAAGTTGAGAAATCGGTTGAATAAAGCACCGATTTGAGCATTGCAATGTTTTCCGTTCAAAAGTTTCGCCGTTTAACAATTACGAACGACCTTCTTGGTATCGCAACATAGTTGGCCTCACGATAAGTCTTGAGATCTATCTTCGTGATCTACCGTTCCGAATCGCCAAGGGGCGCTCTTTTGTGGGGAAAACAGGCTGTTTGTTAATAAAAACTAAAGCCAAATGTGCGCCAGGTTTGGTGGCAAATTCCACCAAGCTAGTTAGACCCAGCATATTAATGAAAACTGTCTTCCTCCTATTGAAATCACCAGGGACTATGTAGATAGAGTATTCTAAATTCGGTCCCAACTCCGAGACAAGGTTGTTTGTAAACTACTTTTATCTCTGATAGTGCTGAATTAAACGCTACACACACGTTCCCAACTACGAAAAGTAGAAAAGCACTCAGAAACATTGGTCTCAAGCTAACATCACATAGAAGCTGTTGAGTAAGCGGACAGCTACGGAACCAACTTGCAAAAGTAATGTAGATAAGCACATCTTCGTGGTGCTGGAGTTTTTCTGGGCGGTTATATCTAATATGTCGGTAGCAACTGAGTTTGATGACTCCATCTTCAATGTTAGGATGTAAGCAGCTTTCTTGTGAAATAAGAATACCTGCGATCAAAAAAAAAGTTTAGTTGCAAAATCTCGAAATTGACAATTTTCCCGAGAAGCGATAGTTCATTAATGAACAGGATACGCAGAATTTGTACAGTGTTAGCAGGAAAGCGACTGGGTCCAACTTCCCAATCAGCACAGCGCTTTCTCTTCTTTCCTAAATTTTTCCTCTTGTTGCTGTTTCTGGTATTCTGGACGTATTCGACTAGATGAATTTCAGACAACTTCCGGAGTCAAACCAAACGATCAACAGTCCTTAAAATGGGTACACCTAAACAAAGGATGATTTGCGGAAACACAAAGAAAACTTCGTAATGGGAAGCGTAGGAAAACATTCTACCGGGTGAACGCTATGGTCATTCACGTTCTTGTGGACAATCTCTCTAATTCAACCTTGCACCTTGTGACTGATTTCATTCCTGTTTGGACGATTATGGTGGCGGCAGCTGATGATCACAGAAAAGAGCCCTACTCCGAATACAACCCGTGGTTCAAGGCACGCCGCAGTCCAGATGGAGAATACGTCTCATGGTACAAAACATAAAGGCAATCCCATCAAGCGATGATGAATTCCTATTGCGAAAGACCAGATATTTCAGTCAGCAAGCTGTTATCCAGTAATCACGATGCCAAGAGCCCGACGTTCAAAAAAAAACTAATCGCACAACCCTGAAAGCTGTAGACGCGTTTTCGATGTGACTGCAATGCACAGTTCAGTTCAGCTGAACAACTATGATCCGGGCACCGAAGTGACGCGGATCCAGTTGCCACAACAAAATTCGTCAGATTATTCATAAAAAAACAAAGTGGGTAAGTGAAGTTAAGGGTAAATACAAAGAATATGAAATCAAGTGATACGTAAAAGCAACAGGGATAGAAGGAATATTAACAGTCGGATGTAAGAAAACGAATGTAGTAGCGCCGAAGACCGCGACTGCACTAGGTCCGATAGAGTCACCAACCACTGATGTACGTTAGTTCAAGACGCCACTCCGCGAGGATGACACGCACGAGGCTGACCAAGTCAATCAGTCAATTTCCCCATGCCTCTGTGCCACGTCACGGACCGGCTACCAAGCGGATACGCCCAAGCTGGTGCAGCAACGACTTATAACGCACGCCGAGAAAGTGGGTCAAAACAAATACGGAGGACATGACCTAGGTAATGTAAGTGGTTAAGATACAATAAACACTAGAATGAGGTACCAGAAGGGTTTCTTGAAAATGCCACTTGGTGGACCTCAGCATTGCTCACCCGGTGTGCCCACCAGAAGTGCGCAATACTCCACAGGCAGCGGTGGTCCCAAACGGCCAGGCGTTTAGTGTCTTCACTGTGAACTGGTCTCTGATCCATACATGAACACCCAACCTCTCACTATTAGCCTAATGTCCCTTCGTCTCCATCGATGGCTGAATTTCCGGAATGCCAAAAGGGCCGTGTTGAGATGCCTGCACGGCGTTGTGCTGACCGGTCCAGATCAGTCAAACGCGCCGCTGATCAGAGGGGTTAAGTGGCGAAGCCAAAATGTCGGCATAGAGGTGGGGGTGCAGTGCGTGTAGGATTCGTGTCCAAACGAAAGATAAGTGTCACGATGGAAGTCAAATAAAAAGAGCGATCGCAGCTCAAACTGTTGGTCAATATCGGATTTTAGACAAAAGTGAGCGATAGCGCGAAACTGATCTCATGCGAAAGGGCATAAGCTTTAGGTCTTAGAACCTAAAAGAAGGTGACAGAGTATACCGCAGCGTTATCGCATTGGTAGTGTCTTGTACAGATATACAATATATGGTAAGATTAAGCTAAGTCCAAATGGGAAACGAAAAGCCTGATTCCGCAGAAAATCTGGATACAGAAGTTACACAAAGCTCGGTAACCTACTTGGCCGATTCGAGGTGAAGTTAGAATGAAACAGAGCGTTCCACTTTCCGGTCAGCTGAACCGCTCGAAGGTGAAGAAAAGTACAACTCAAACACAACCAGAAGCTGGACATAGCATGATTTGAATACAAAAAAACTTCCCTCATGAGAGCATCATCCATAGATTGCATCGGAAAACAAGAATGCCGTAAGCGAAACGGAAGTTGGCTCAGAATGCATATTTAAACTATGGGCCCAAGCGGTTTCTGTAGCAAAAGGCTATGATATCCCAAAAGAAAGTAGAACAAGTAGGTAACTATTCTTGTATGTTGCGTTCCGATAATTGAAGACTAGATAATCTGACAAGATTCAAATCATAGATGATTTATTGTAGGTTTTATACTTCCTAATGGGGCGTTTTCTAACTTTAAACTACCGCTAAGGTAAGCATGAAACGCTGGGACAAAAAGTGGAATTGAAATGCACGGAATTCCAGACGGTTACGCATTCTAATCGCGGTGGAGTTACAGACACATTAAGACGACATTTGTGCATAGCGAAGTTGAGGAAAATAAAACTTTTGATTCAGAGTACACAGACCACGGCGTAGTGGACCAGAAAGGTCTTTCAGGACCTTGGAAGAAACAACAATGAATGCGTAGAAAACATGTAGAGATGTATTACAAACCGCACATCAGAGCACAGTTATTTCGAAGAGACTAGGAGAATGTATGAAGCCACAAACCGTTCGAATGCGAGAAGTGAGCGCAATTCGTAATATAATCGCTAAGCAATCTCCACATATTTGGGTGACATGCGATTTGGAACAGAAGAATGAAAAGAGTTGGTGTCAAGGCTTTTAAAAGCGCTTGAAGAAAAGTAAGCCGTACAGATCCGCACATTTTACCGAAATATTTTATGAAGTGCAGTGTTCAACAAGGAGCGCTGAAATGTATGAGCAGCTTCATGAACACCATTAGCACGAATGCCTGCGAAAAGCAGCAGGGCAAGTCGTCAATCAAAGGCATTCAACAAGAGCTACCTTTATGCAACCAACCGGAAAGGAGGCATCAGCAGTACGCAAGTGCACCGTACCGACGTTTCGCTGAAACGCAACAACAACAACAGCAACAACAATCAGTCCCGCTCGGGCTAAGGGTACCGCGAAGGTCGCCCGTACCTGCGCATATTTGAACAGGTGACTTCTTGACCCCAATGTAGGAGCATAATCTTTTCGACACCAGCTTTACTCTGACTAATCTCTAAATAGCAAAGGTGACGCCAGTGGCATGGTCTTGTAAAACATGTCGATAAAGGGAATCAGTGGGTTCCTTAAAGACTAAAGGTTACAAGGTATCTGTATCAGTGTCCAGATTAGATATCAGTTTCTGGGTCCCCTGTAGACATCAACGGTATTAAAGTAAACAACAGAAAGTGAGCTAATGAGGATGGACAGAGAAAACGCGACCAACGGTGAGGAGCTGAACTCGGTCTTGCATTTACCTACACCCACTGTGTAGATCCGGTTGCAAGAAGCTTAGGCGCAGCCTGTCAAAAAAAAACATATCTCCAAAGCTGTGATTACCTGAAATAACCAGAATACGAATTGTTTAACAATTGCGCTCCAGTTTTTATTACTAACCGGGAGTAGATTAAATCTCTCTCATTTAAACAATAAAACGATTTGAGACAATGATGTTCCGCCGAAGTATCAAGATGTTTCAGGAACATTAACATCTATCAAGTTGCGTGCGCATCCATTTAATGTCGGCTAGGGGACCGAACTACCAATCCTGAAACCCAATTCACCTATAGATTTCAATTAATTATACACTACTTGTGCTAGTTTTCAGTAGCAGCACCTCCAACACGCTTTGGTACTAAGGCGTTGGATTCTATGGCAGCGATTTTGAGCATGAAAGGGACAAGATGAGTTTGATCGGAATCGCGCAAGAGGGAGAAGCAGATACAGCAAATATAGCCTGTTCGTTTTCCTTCGAAACTACTTTTTTCCGTAGAGGAAAAGAAAATCTCTCTCCCCGTAAGTGAGTCGTTCTAACTTGGCAATGTGGGTTGAGGCGGAAGTTAAGGTCACTAGCGTGATTGTCATCCCTAACTGATTAGTTACTAGAAGGGGAAAATAACAATGCACTTGGAGGAAGCGTTGGGTAGAACCGCGCGATATGAGTCGTGAGCAAGTTCGCCGTCTGGGTTTTTACGTGAGTGCGGAATAGTTGATTTCACTCTAAATGATATGGAAGATTTGGAGGTGGTTCGGTGTTGCTCTTCCCAACCCTGACACCCCAACTCGGATACGGTCCTTGTGATCCTAATGACTGAGGTCTACTTCAAAGTGAACCAAAGTCTCAATAGAGGTTGCGTGTCGCAATCTAACCACACAACAGGTACTTCAAATCTAACTCCGATATGGAAGATCTTTTTAAGATTCAGCGGTCCCTCTTTCTAAAGAGCATATTAAGCCGAGCATCGAAGTTGATCACCAAGGTTATTAATCAGACCAAGTGGCTCCGCGAATTCTGCGCCAACATTATCTATGTTAATGGTAATACCATGGGTAGAACAAAACTTTTGGTGACAATGTTGCGAAAAGTTAGCTGTTCGAAGACTGACTAGTGATGATGAGTGAAGTAGGAGGGAGGGTATTGTCAGCACTATAGTATTTCGCATTGTTACCTTGCTATCGCGCAACCAAAGCCGGATGTAAGCAAACTAATTTTGCATGGGCGACATAAGGCATCCAGAGGGGGTGCAAACCAGGGATGTAAAAGATGAAATCCAAGCGCCTGAACAACTACACTATGATCCCCGATGTGTCAAGAGCTATGTAGGTCTCCAAAGACGACAGACAAGAAGTCGCATGGAAAAATCAGCTTCCATTCGGGAAAATCACAATGTGTTGAGGATATTTAGTATGTGAACGGTAGAGCTGCCAGGTTACATCAATAATAGCCAACTCAGATGCTGAGGCTATCGAAATTTCGAGTTTCCTTGGCAGTCGGATCGATTCTGACACAACTGCGCTCCGAGGTTAGGATATCCAGTGATTGTGCAGGTCATGGCAGGCTCGTGGCAGTACCAGCAACCCGAGTAAAAGACTGGACAATGGGCACATGTTAGCACGTTGAAAACAAGGTCGGGGATGGAATGCGGAAAGTAATAAGTTAGTTGTGTTATTTACCTCATGAGATCCCGTTCACAATCAGCGATACGTACGGTTGCAATCGGTGTAAAAATCAAGCGGTCGATGCGCTTTGACTGTGCATACCTACAGAAATCCTACGAACAAGTATTAGTAAAGGTATAAAGACGGTGAAAAGGTTTCGCATCATCCACTCAAATAAAATGGCCGATTGGAGAGTGGTTAAACAGAAGTAAGCAGCTGTAACAATGATAAATCGCATCAGACGTCTGCTAAACTGTGTGGTCAAAAATGGAGAACCAACAGGAACATGAGAGGAAGGAGGATCCAAAAGTAGAAATGACTAACTTCCGGAAAAAGCTGAATGAGACTTTCGGAAATTGACAAAATTTGACATGGGGCCTCGGGTAGCAGCGGATGAAAGAGACCAAGAAGCTTCTGTGAATAGAACGGGAGAGAAAATAGCTGTATGGATCGATCGAAATGATCGATTAAAGTGGTATAAAGTTACGTACCAATCGATATTGCACATATCAATCAAAGTGTGAGGGAAAACACTTGCCAAAAAGACAGATAAGTGTTGACACAGCCTTGAGGAATTGGTTTTACGATCAAGCAAAAGTCATACAATGAGTGGCCAACAGGTGTCAGGCGCAACAAGGAGGAGACAGTGGGGGAATACCACATAGCGAAAAGCGATTGCATCTAAGTGGACATCTTAAAGACATGGACATTCGTTTAGTGGTATATGAGGAAAAGCCAGCGCCCTATGCAAGTCAAAAACCAACAAGACTAACACATTGAAAGCGCTGCGAAACACCAATCGTATCTTACATCGCGTGCAATGAAATTTGGAATGCGTGCATCGTTGATCATACTGTGATTCAGAGAATCTATGAAGCATTATCACGAAATCACACGTGAGCAGCGAATAAATTGCCACCACACAGATGTCACTATTCACTCTGGTAAAACATGTGTCATCCGAAATGCATTAGTTGGTAACATGAGATAGTAGGACAGATTTTCTAAAAGTTAGCAGGTCCTAAGATGCTGGTAACACGCGTGGCATTATAAATCTGGAATAAAATAACACAGGGTGCCAGCTTTGAGGCCAAGGAGATAAAAAAATAAAAAAATCAAAGAAAAATTAGAGCAATAGAGAGCTGAGAAGGAGAATCAAATTGACCGAATTGGCACTAGTTAGCATCCAAGGAGAAGTATGATTAAAGAAAATAATTTTTAGTCATTAAAGCTGCAACAGTGAAATATGAGGTACATGAAGAACTAAGGAAGCCTGGGTGGGCGTGGTTGAATATTGGAGACGTACTACTTCCTAAGATCTATGACGACAGAACGAAAATTTCTGATGCTAGAAAACCTACCGGAAGAGGAACTTTGAAAACGTTTTTTAACTGAATTCGCCCGTCAACTGCACGCAATTGCTCCAGCTGGGGGTGGGTTGCAATCTGGTGTAAGGTGGATTGGATTTGACAGAGGATTTCCAAAGGTTCCGCTTGGTGAAGTTTGAGCAGGATAAAACCGAAGCTTGACAGACGCACAGTACAGCGGAGGTTGTGCACACAAGGTTCGGTATTAAAAACAGATAAACTCCGTCGCAAAGCACTAGAAATTGGAAAGTAACAAATATAACAAGTTAAACACACCGAATGAAACAGCACATGCGAGATGGTTGATTAGTATGCACGCATTACGCAAAGCTCTGTCGCGTAGTGGCAGCTAAAACAGACACAAATGCGGTGCGAAGAGGTTGATACTTACGACAATAAACGAGATCAATTGATTATATATATATATATATATATATATATATATATATATATATATATATATATAATGTAAAGAGGAGTTTTGGCCTTTTTCACACGCCGAGGTGTCCTGGTCGTGCTTTCAGTGATTACGCCTTTGATGCGTTTAATCAATGCATAAATTTATGTCAACCTTCCACTGTTCCAGATTCCGAGCCATGTCTTCAAGAGTCTCCAACCACCGATGTTGCTCATTTTTCACTCCTCAACCCAGAAGACGTACGTTACCGACAACAGCTGGACTAGAAGTCAGCGCCTTGACGTTGTCGCTGTATGGTGGGTTGGCCACCGCGCGTTCTTTCACTGTGGCCCTGCGCGAAAGAATAGAGCGCACCGTGGTAAACGCTCAAACGGGATGCGTAGAAAGTGACCCAGCCATCTCAGTTGGAGCAGCGGTATTAGGTTGTTGAGAGGGAGGCCGGTATTACCTATGCCGTAACGTCTAACATCGACGTTGCCAATTTGGTGTTCCCACTACACACGAGCTATCCTCCGTAGACAACAGGTCTAAGACCAAAATCCGGCGGAAGTCATTTACACGGAACGGCCAGAATTCATTTACGTACAACAGTATCGCACGAACACAGGCATTGTAGACCCTGCCCTTTGCCGAGAGTGAAACGTTACTACGACGCCACAGGTGCTCTAGATTAGCGGAAGCTGATTTGCCTTTGGTAATAAGGAGAGAAATCCCTCTTCAAATGGTGTCATGGTCAGAAAAGTAGCTTTCAAGATAGATGCTATCCATTTTCTCAAGCTGCACCTGTTCAAGAATCAGAACTGGGGAAAGTGGATACCAATGCTGGAGTAGGACTTTGCATTTCGATGGGACAACGAAGGTCATGTCATCCTTGGTGGCTTCAAGCACCAAACAGTGTAGGATGACCTGCATAATCTGTGAATCGTCAACCAGCTAGGCAATATCACCAGCATAGTCCAAGTGAGTAGCGCTGTCGCCTGAAAGAAGCTTTACGGCAAAACCCTAGACCTTCCAGAGCGCTTAATAGGACATCCTCAATCGCAAAGTTGAAGAGAAACGGGGAAATGAGGCATCTCTGTCGCACACCGACAGTGACGGCGAAAGGCAAACAGAGCTTACCGTAAGCCTTCAGTCTGCCAGACACTGCCGTATAATGCTTGAAGGATGGCGGTATACTTTTCGGGTATTCCATATTTTGCCGATCGCCATAAAGTAGGCCAATCGACCGAGCCGAGAGCAGCTATGTTAAAAATGACGACAATGGCAGGTTGGCGATAAAAGTGACGTAGCTCAAAGTGTTGCTAAAGCATAAATATGTGGTCCACACTCCCTCGACCGGGGTGGAAACAAAGTTGATCCTCACAGGTGTGTAGTTCTCGAATTGGTGTTAGCCTGCGCAGTAGAGTAGATGTTAGTAGGCTGAAGGCGATGAATGTTGGACACCACTGGGATTGACACTTAAGATACGGGGCAAAAAGGTGTCAACAGTACACCAGCACGCTGTACCGACACTTCGCTGCCTCGCAACCATTACCAGTTGCACGTGGGCAAAGGATACTACGAATGTCGCCCGGTCCCTACGCAGGCTCGAATCCGCACCGTCGGATTACAAGGCACACTTGTGATCCTTGAGGTTACGGGGAGCCTTCTTGAAGATCTGGATGATAATCGAAACGAACCAAGAGGACGGACCTTTTCCTTACATCAAGCCTTGGAGAAGAGACCTGTTAACTGGCTGACAATTGTCTCGCCACCTTACATGAACAGCTGCAGGAAGTCTGTCCGAGCCAGCAGCCTTGAATCGCTGCAAGTGAGGAAGCTCAAAGCAGACCTCAGCTTCGGTGGGTGATTCCATTGAAACGTTCCAAGACGTACAAGTAGGCATACTTATTGGACAGTCAAGAAGAGGAGGCCAACGGAATTGAGAGTGAAATCGCTCAGTTCGGCGGTCCATGTGCCTACACAAATTTGTGATTGGAGACCCATTAATCTCGCAAATAGTCTCACTGACACCAGATCTTATGTGGCAAGTGGTCCGAATGATCTGGGAAAGCTTGCGAGTTTCCATAGAGAGCTGCCAGGTCCATCTCGGAAGTGCGTTGAGACAACGGTGTTTCGCGATCGCTAAACTAGCTCTGTCTGATTTGTTTGATGATGTTGCGGCGGACTTCATCGCAGCTTGAATCAGCTGGGATAGCTCGGCGACCAACAAACAATTCCAAAGAGTGAGCAGTGATCCAGCCTAACAGAGGATGCTTAGTGATTCCACAGAATGGTTGACCAGAAGAAAGCAATGCCTTCTGTAAGAAACTCCAGTAATGTCTGACGTCTTGATGTGGAGAACTAGTGAACGCATCCTAACGAGGAATGAAAGGCCAGTGGAATGGAGACGCTAGCTGGCCTGTTCATATACAGCGTAGTGCTTTGGTTTCGAAGAACTTCCAAAGCGCATGCAGATGTCCGCACTGATAATAGCGTGATCTGAGTTGAGGTAGGTAAGCCAGATTGATCTGCAATCTAGTAGAATGCCCAGTCATCTAAAGCGAGCAATTTGTGATCACGCCAGCGTTCGCGAATGGAGACGCCATATGCCGACACACCTCCTCGAATTCTTGAAATGTGCACCCCAGAGAAACAGCCGGTAACCATCAGATAACGTGAGGCGTCTATTTCTACCATTAGAGTGGCTCTCATCAAAGGCATGACGATCAAGATGACGTTCGCATGGCAGCAGGCGGCCAACTCGTGTATGGGTCTCTGACAAGGACGAGGACACCGGATTTCCGTGCTTTACCCAAAAGTCGTCTGCGACCGAAACACAGCTGTAGTCGCTTGGAGCGTATGCGGAGATCACAAACAGATTGCGCCTCTCTATACAATATCTATTGATGAGATGAGCTGAGTATAAATTTAGAGTCCAGTATCAGTTCAGCTGATTGACTACGATTTGCGTGCCAGAGATTGGTGGACACAAGTGTCTTAACCCACAAAACCATATGGAAAATAGTTGGAAAATGGCGTGAGAAACAAACAAAACGGTGGTCAAAAAACGAAATAAAGTACCAAATACTGCGTGATTGCATACAGACCAGAGATTAAACTACCACGGAAACTACCCGATGAATCACAAGAAAAGCTGTAGTTAAACCCTGTTCAAAAGAGCGGAAAAGCCCTGCAGCACAGCCGAATAGCGGATAAGAAGAAAATCACCTATTGGAGTGTTTAAAAACAACAGTTATCTGAGAAATTTTATCAGAAGAAGCTTAAATAAAAGAATGCCTCAGCAACAGCAGGTGCAGTCATCTGACCAAGCAAACAAACGGATAGTGCTCCCCTACATTAAGAACGTCACCGAACTAACAGGAAGATTGCCGCAGTTACATGGAATCTCTGTGGCTCACAAGCCAAGTGCCACCCTCAGGAAATTGATCTCAAAACGCAAAGGAAAAGTCAATCAAGCCGACCAATGCAATGTCATCTACCAGATACAATGCAGCGACTGTGATAAAAACTACATCGGACAAACTGGAAGAAAGCTTTGTACACGAATCACCGAACACAAAGTGGCTGTCAAGAGGCACGATTCGCACTCATTGGTTTCTGCGCATGAAGATCAAGAAGGCTACCATTTCGATCTGGAGAATGTAAAGATCCTAGCACCTGGAAGTAAAAAATACGCGTGGGTTTTTGGAAGCCTGGTACTCTACAACGCATTCAATCAATCGACACATCGGACTTGACGTAGTGTATGCAATACTACTGGCGAACGACCACCAACTCGATCGATTGAATTCAGTGGAACGTGTGACTAGACAACCAGAAGGAACGACAGACTCGCTCGCAAGAGCAAGCAGACAAAGGCCACGAAACACAAGGAGGCAAGGTCAAAGGTCATCTGTCCATCAACCAAGCTGAACGCGGATCGAAGTCCCAACCAATAGGATTGCTCGGCTCCACGGCCAACCACGGCGGTATAAAAACGCACGCACACCACGCTCAGCGCACTCTCACCGAGGCTCCTCTACGCTACTACAGCCACTCAACTACGCACTGATGATGTCACCATGATTGGTGACGAAACGTTTGCAACAAAATGGCCCAGCACAGCGAACAGTTCAACCGTCATATATGGGACTCACTCAGCTGTTCATTAAAGCGCCACCAGGCAACCGAAAGAAGCAATTTCAGCTTTATAGACAGCCTAGTAGAATTCAAGTGACCAACTGGCAAACTTCAGCATGATTGGAAAGCAATGCTTTGCAGACGAGTTGTACACTAGGGAACGCACGTCTAGATGTCACAACAGCTCGAACCTAGAACAGTCGGGTTTATTTGGGCAATTCACTCATGGTACCGTTCTAAATCGCCGTTCCACTACGCTTCTGACTCCACAACGTAACTGTGGTGGTGGATTCGTGCACTACCCGCCCTTCATCCGCAGTGGTCCCT
>OX104063.1:92619291-92639276 GCA_944474145.2 Dicrocoelium dendriticum
GCTCGTTATGCGCGATAAAAAAATTCAACGTTCCGTTTTTCCTTATAGTTTATAGTGAAGTTTATAGTTTATAGTGAAGTCATATATGTGTGGGCTAGGCGCCCATCTCACCAACTTGCCTTTGGAGTCTCTGGAAGATTTAATCCATTACATCGGTTTGTCATCTGCGTCGAGGTGAAACCGTTGACACAGCAAGTACGGCTGCCAATGGTCTAGCGCCCAAACAAGTGTCAGACACTTTCGCTACTGCTGAAGACTTGTGTTACAACGATGTTAAAATTCTGCTAGTAAATTCAATCGTCCCTTGCTGTTGCATCAGTATCGCACCGATTCCGGCGACGCTTACATTTGTGGCCACCGTAAAGGTTTCTGCAGCGATCGGAAATTTCAACGTCAATTCGTACCTCCCCATTTTCTTCGAAATGTCCTCAAACGTTCGCTGATCTACTGCCATATCTTCTTCTCCCAAAAGCTCGCACAAAGGTGACACCAGGTTATAGTGTCCTGCGCGGTGAAAAAAATACCCTGAGTTGGTTTTGAGAGCAGAATTGGGGTAACTCGAATTGGAGGCTTGAGTTAACTCTGACCTACCATATAACTTAGCAGTCCCGGATGTTTTCCGGATTTGAGATTCGGACCAATGTATCTGTAATCCAGACTGCTGAACTTTTGCGACATTGCTTCCTGATGACAGAAGTGCTCTGTATCCGATTCACTATATACTACGGTGTCATCTACATACACGGCCGCATGCCCCACTCCATCTAACAGGCGCAGCGTCAAACTCTAGAAGATGAAAGGGGCATCAGACAATCCAAACAACATCCCCTTAAATTGGTGCTACTTCTCGCCACCTTCCCCTGGCCCTCTAGTTTAATCGACAACTGTCAGATCTCAGTCAGTGCGATGAGGATGTTTGACTGTTGCAGTCTGTCAAAGATAACCGCGACTGCACCTGAATAAACGACAGCGAGATTTCGCTCAGCCTTCTACAGTTCACGTAGAAGCGGTACTCTCGACCTTCTGCACCATAACCACCAGGGGGTTATAAGGGATGTGAGCACCCTCAGTTACACCCGCATCCAACATCTGTTTCTGCCTTGATTTAAGTTTGCAGTTGAGCTGCTGCTCTGTAACATGTGGTCAATGCGATAGCAGATTTGTGTATTCCTTCAAATCACAAACAGTAAGGGCTACGATTATCTACAAAGAGAAAATACTACTTGCCGTCAAGCGATTGCAGGGCCCGATTTGTGTGTGAAACTGCAGCGACCAAGCACGTCGGTATATTTTCTTCTTTATCAGCATGTGGCATAAACCCGCATTTCGTTGTCAGCTTCCGCAGTTCCAGGTCTCATTGAATTGGAAAACGTCAGCCACAAGGATGGTATATTTTGCGTCCACCGACACGAGGAAGAGACAGTTGAATTTGCGACCGGTTAAATCAACTACATGCTCTGCGATGCCAATTATGCATATATCATAACGCCTTCATCACTATCGAACACGACAGAGATTTCACTCCATTTCTTTGATTGAGAAATCCACAGCTCCTACATCAGTCAAACACTACTGTGTCTCCATTGATACTACCGCTGCAATCGCACCCTTGTTCAGCGCCTCAAGTGTGCACTCCTCAACACGAGAATGATAAGATTAATAGCTCTAATTTGGTACAAAGGGTGCAATGTGCATTGATGGACATTGTCGCCTCCAGAGTACAAATTTCCGAGAAAAACCACCGTCCATTTGACCGTGTCTTCTGACGAGGAATTTGAAGTGCCCCGATTTGTACTCTGCTCCAGCATCTCATTTAGCCTGTTCAATCTCACTCTCTCCCTCACTTGGTCTTCAGTTAACAATGCCGCAAGTGGTTCATGTACCAACTACCGTGCCACTCGGGATAGCTAAGATAAGCCCGTTCTCTGGGTGGCGATCACAATCCGAAGCCGATTCGCCATCGTTCGAGTTAGACCGTCAAAAAACTGCTCCACCAACAGTTGCTGTCTTGACGCGTCGTCCAATCCAGGCAGCGCTGAGCTGAAGCTCGAAGACCGACAGATCCACTCTCACGCCAAGCCTTGGATCGCAGCATCGCATCCTGACGGTCGGCCGGGCTGTCAGACTCTGCGGTTAGCGCCTCCGTCAAGGCGACCTATTCTTACTTGACAGGGCCCCTTCACGCCGTCGCCAGGATCGTCTTCGCCCTATTATGACGAGACTCCGCAGAGTAACCAACTTCACTCGCTACTGTTTCATTCCGATTGTTTCTGCGACATCTTCGAAGACTTCCAAGAGCATTCGTATCTCCCCACCTTCAAATACCTCCGGCCAAGAGACCTTAATCTTCCACCTCTGGCTAATCACGCACTAAACGTTGAGAAAGCAACGCAGTGCAGAGGAATTGCGTATCGGGGAACGCACGTATAGATGAAATAATAGCCCGAACAAAGAGCAGTCAGGCCCATTCTCTCACTTCTTTGGTGATGCACTTGTAACCTCGTTCCACTACGCTCCTTACTCCAAAACGTAATGGTGGTGGTTGCTTTGTGAACCACACATCTTTCGTCCGCAGTGATCCATGAATTAGCTGAGTTTAGCACGTCTGTGTAGTTTTTTCCATGTTGCTCATTAGTAGTGCACCCGAAGCGTAACACAATCATAGTGGTACCAATAAATATGAGTAATACTTCGAGGGCATCGGGGTCAACCAGGACCGACGAACAGTAATACAAGACTGGATGTGGATTAGCAGCATGGAACATACAATCGATCGGTACGTCATTAAGCAGTCGTACCGACAGGTGAGTGACGCCCTGAAAAGCCACACGCATCGCACTGATGAGCAGAGCAACCGCTCAACCCGTTGATAAAAAAACAGTGGGTAAACAGGCCGATCCAAGACTTGTAGTGGAGGTTCGGTGATTTTAAGAAGAGTTATCACACCAACCCAGTACCTATCTTTCGGAAGTGAGAAGCACAAATAGAAGTGTGTAGTACTATTGGGTCAGCTAGTTTAACGGCGCATGCAGCGACCCAAGAGAGACTCAAGGGGAAGCACAAAGCTCGTGTAAATTAACGGACCTGATGACCCACACTTAACGCGGTAAAATAGGGGGACAGTTTTCGCGGACCATAACATACATCCAGGAATCGAAGAACAGAGGCTGCGCAATAAGAATTCTCAGAGAACATTAAGGATAAGAGAAGTAAAAAGGACACTACCTGACGGAACTCAGAACAGAATAGCGGTTAAGAAACACCAGACTGGACCTCCATGTGGTACGGTGGATCGTGTGCCACTGAGCTATACTGGGTGATACATTTTGTACCTTCCGAGCCATTCATACCAGATTGGGCAATTAGAGGAAAGGCAAACAAAATCTCCGGGCCTTCCAGGTTGCGGGCTGGAGTGAGAGTGGCTTCTGATATCAAAAAAGTACTAAAATAGAGCACTGCTAAAACACCGCCATCTTGAAGTCAGGTTTTTGAAACAATGGCTCTGGTTTAGAACCCTAATCGCTTTCCTATCTAGACCAGGGCACACCGACAGTATCCTGCCCATGCAATACAATAAAGTGCCTTCTCTTCAAACAATCTCTTGGTGAGCTGGCACTCGCAGAGCATAACCAACGGAGCTCTATCTGCTGCATCAAGTAGGGTTCATAGGGATGAGGATGCGACTGCTCTGACCTTCCCGTTTTCCTGTTCCATATCTCACGCAATTTCTTCCCTACCATCCCCCTCCAACTTAACGTTAATCCCAACTGTTTTGAACCACAATTCCTGGCGCTCCCGAATTTTGCTTCAATAGTCGTGTAATCTCCAGTTTGCACGCACACAACAATCGCAGGGCGCCGCTTCGGTTCATTCAACAAGTTCAGGTTCATTTCAGAAAGCTTGGTAGACGACCGGTTAACATATTTATGGTGATACACAACGTTTCGCTTTTGACACAAAATGTTCATCAGGCCTGATGAAGCTTTTGTGTCTAAAACGAAAAGTTGTGTATCACCATAGATAAATTAACCAGTCGTCTATCAAGTTTTCTGAAATGATGACTTCCCGATCGGTTCCAAATATGTTCCAAAATATTAAGTGCAGGTTCAGCAAAGTAGAAAACTTGAGTTCATCCTTTCCTACTTAGAGCCTTAAGACGGACGCCTAAACTGACCAACAAAGCACTTTCTAGAACACTAGAGGCTCAATCGATCGATATCAGCTGCTTATCTGAAACCTGATTGAACGATTCAATCTCTGTGCTACTACTAAGCTCCCCCACATGCCCAGTGGTGGTACTTTCTTAGCAAGCTTGTCCGGAGATGACGTAGCTTCAAATGCCCACAGTATTTAAAGCTGTCATTTCCGGACAAACGCGTTGAGAAAGTACCACCAGTGTGGGTATGTGGGGAATCTTAGAATTAGCACAGAGATTGAACCTTGCAAGCAGGTTTCCGATAAGCAACAGATAACGATTGATAGAGCCTCTAGTGTTCTGGAAAGTGCTGTTTGTTGGCCGAGCGTGAACAAAGTGCGCATGTTGAGCCCCGCCAGTCATCATGCACCGGGTGGCAAGACTGACCAAGAAATGTCCGCTGGAATGACTGTTGGGGCGCCCAGAATGACCGGTTTTTATGCCCCTTGCATTCCAGTGAAACACGTGAAAGAATTTTGTGAACCAGAAAATTGTTCTTCTGTGCACCGTCGAAATGCATTGCAAAAGCGCAATTACGCAATACTAAAGGCGTAAGGCTAAACCGAAAATTTGCGTGATGATTGGAATTTACCCTAAATGTGTCTGATTGAGACGGCCATTGACACAAAAAACGGCCACTCCAGCAGACATTTTTCGGTCAAACGTGTTACGAAGTAATCTATCGGTCACTCACGTCGACTAAAAGTACAATTTTGTCAAAAAATAAAGTTGTGGGCAAAAAGCGATTATGGTAAGCATGCATAGTAAAAGTTAACAAAGTAACTGGACATGATACGCCATTTCGCTTCATTTTTTCGTGTTGCCCCTGCGAGTGAAAAAAACAGGCCCAAATTGGACGGCTGGCCGTCTCGCTGTGCGGCCAGGGGAAGATCGGGGACTCCTAATAGAAATGGATGAACTGAGTTTATCCGCTTAGTTGAACATGGACTTGTCGACTGCACCAGAGTGACGCCCAGCCATTGCGTGTGAGTTAAAAATAGAAGACTAACGCTGCCCAAAGCAAGATGGCGGAGAATCAAGGGTTGCGGGGTTGAAAACAGGGGAGATGAGGACGAAAAACGCGAGAGTGGATAAGAAGACTAGAAGGCTTGAGTAATAACGCCCTCAGTCATATCCACCCAGCTCGATGTAGTAGATATGGTGTCATTTATTATGTTCCGCAACGGACAGAGTACTAACAAACTACTGAAGAGAAAGAAATTTTATTGTATTGCGTGGGCAAGATACTGTTAAGTTGCCGCGATTAGGGTTTGAAACCTAATCCGTTGTTTTGAAAATCTTACCGCGGTGTTTAGCAGTGCTGTATACAGAACCCGTTTTATGGAGTAACGAGCCACCATCACACAAACCCGCAATCTGGTGGGCCCAGACACTACGTTTGCCTGGTCTGTAAACATTCATTAACATGGTGTGAGTGTCCCTGAAGGTGCATAAAACACCACTAGCATAGCTCAGTGTATGGTTCAGGTATGCGAAACATGGCACCGTGTTGAGATCGTCTCGCCGCACAGACAGGTCAAAACACAAGCATGTAGTGTTTATAAATGCTTCACATTTTCATTGTAACTTCCTATTCTATTTTCCGTCATTTTTTGTATATTTGTTTTAACTCACACAACAACATATATTCTCAGCTTCGAATTTCGTTCCTCTTCTGGTCTCGGTGACGTCATACCGCCTTCGAGGGTTGTGTATGTGCTTCCCATCGGTTGTCGGATGTATATCTACGATCAGTGTTCGATTCCTCCGTTCTTGTCATAGGACGGGTTTGCTGATTTTTACTTATTGTAACCCGACCGTGAGCAATCGTGCTAAGGTCCTATTCGCAGTGGTTATAAATCTCTGTCAGACACTATATTTGGTGACCCCGTCTATTTAATTTTTTTCGATTACTTCTTTTTTTCCTCATGTCTGACTACGCTGCCCCCCGTGAACCGTGTGAAAACTCCATTGGTTTTTCGTTACCCATCCTTGATGTTTCAAATCCTCATGTTTGATTTATTCAGGTGGAGGCCATCTTCCGATTTCGTAAGATCACTTCGCAAACATCGATGTTTTCATGTGTCACCGCTCATCTTCCTTCACAGATAGCCTCGGGGGTGATCGATATCCTTGATCTGATGCCGATTGAATCGCCGTATGTCAAGCTTAAATCAGCCGTTCTAAAACGCAGTACGGCTTCCGATGAAGCATGGCTACACATGCTACTTTCAGGCATAGAGCTTAGAGACTGCAGCCCGTCTCAACTCCTCCGGCACATGCGTTCACTTGTGGGTTACTCGACCTTGGACGATTCCATCCTCCGACAGATCTGGACTAAGTGCTTTCCAGCAAACATCACGGCAATGTTAGCAGTCCTCGCTGATGAACTTCCGTTGGACAAACTAGCCGAAGCGGCCGACAAAGTCCATGAATGGTTCTGTAAATCTGCTGTGAATAATGTGACTGGACTGAGCACCACTAGTCCATCTGGAACTACCGCACTTGAAGCTATTAGTGAACGGCTCTCTTGGTTAGAACTCGCTGTGTCTCACATCGGTCGTGAACGACCTGCTAACCGTAGATTCAACTCAAGTAGGCGCCGTTGTCAATTCCGCACCAGCCGATCGCGATCATACTGCTACTTCCACCGCCGTTTTAGCGATGCTGCTCGCCATTGTCGTCCAGGATGTAAATACCAGAAGACGTTTTTGGATTCTCGGCAGGGAAACGACAACGCCAGCCAGTGATGGCGACAGCTGCTGCTGGCCAAACCATTAGTCGCCCCTTGTACGTTTTCGATTCTACCACCAAACCTTACTTTTTGGTTGATACTGGCGCAGAGGTAAGTGTTATACCTCGATCCTTGGAAAAACGTGCTCTGCAACCATCCGGAAATACCATACAGGCAGCTAACCAAACCAAGATCGCGACGTATGGCCACAGACTGCTAACACTTAATCGTGATCTACGACGAAATTTCACCTTCATCTTCCTGATTGCCGATGTACAGAAGCCCATCACATTGGTATTGACTTTCGCACCAAATTCGGCCTGGTCGTAGACCTGCGATGTGGCAAGCTACGAGATGGTACTACGTCGTTAAGTGTTTCCGGCCAGCTCGCTACGGTCAATTCCATTAAGCTTCAAGTGCTTCTGCCTAAAGAGTCACGCTACTCGTCATTACTGCAATAATTCCCCTCCCTGGTTAGAGCAGATGACGTCACTCTAGAGCGCAAGCACGATATCTGTCATCATATCGTCACAACCGGTCCTCCTGTGTCTGCTAGGCCAAGACGCCCTCCACCGGACAAACTACAAGCTGCCAAGAGAGTGTTCGAACACATGCTTAACCTCGGGATCATCCGCCCTTCCAACAGCTGCTGGGCATCTTCGCTTCATTTGGTGCCCAAGAAGACCAGCGATTGGAGACCATGTGGCGACTACTGTGCGCTCAACAGTGTCTGTTCCCGATAGATACCCAATTCCCCATATCCAAGATTTTTCTAGCAACTTGCACGGAAAGTCTGTTTTCTCTACAATCGACCTAGTTCGTGCATACCATCACATTCCTGTCGCTCCTGACGACATACCAAAGACCGCCATTACTAGCCCCTTCGGTCTCTATGAATTTGTCCGTATGCCCTTCGGATTGTGAAACGCTTCCCAAACTTTTCAGCGGTTCATTGATCAAGTCCTTAGAGGGCTAGACTTCGTCTTCGCCTACACTGACGACATTCTCGTCGCAGCTTCAACGACGAGGAACACCTGTCACATCTCCGTCTGACCCTCGAGCGTTTTGCTCAGTATGGCGTGACGAGTAACGTTGACAAATGTATTTTCGGCCAATCCTGTGTCGATTTTCTCGGTCACCGAATTGATCACAATGGTATTAGCCCCGTCCTCGAAAAGACGCACGCAATCGCGGATTACCCAATGTCTCAGTCCTTCAAAAGTTTGTGTCGTTTCTCCGCAATGGTCAACTATTACAATCGTTCCATTTCAGATTGTCCCGGATACTTCAACCTCTGACAGATTTACTAAAAGGCAAGTCACGTAAGTTTGAGCCAACAGCAAAAGCTACTGTGGAATTCGATAAGATCAGGCAGGCGTTATCCAACGCCACCGCGCTTAGCCACATGAAAACCGATGTTGATGCACCTCTCGTTCTCAGGACTGATGCATCACAAACTGCCGTTGGCGCCGTTTTACAGCAGCTGATCAACAACCAACCTGAACCTTTATCTTTTTTCTCCAAAAAGCCTCAGCCTGCTCAAACTCGGTACAGCACATTCGGTCGCGAACTTCTGGCTATTTACCTTGCCATTAAGCACTTTCGACATCTACTGGAAGGACGTACCTTCACTATCCTTATGGATCACAAACCGCTAGCTTTTGCCTTCCGCGGTTCCTCCAATCGATATTCACCTCGTGAGGCTCGTCATTTAAACTACATATCACAATTCACGACAGATATTCATCACGTTGATGCCACTAACAACACTGTTGCTGACGCAATGTCTCGTATCGATCTCCACCATATCTCACGCCAAGCTATTAATCTTGAGGATATTGCAGCTCACCAAGAAAACGATCCTGAGTTCGCAGACTTGAGAACCAACACTTCATTGAAACTCTCAATCGCCCATTGTTAAGTCCGATTCTAAAGCCTATTGTGACCTATCGACTGGAAAGTCAAGGCCTTTTGTTTCGCAGCAGTTCCGAAGAATTGTTTTCGATCACCTGCATGGTCTTTCCCACCCTGGCATTCGAGCCACGGTACCTTTACGAGACATTTCCACCGAAACTGTTTCGCGGACGTTCGTTGAAACCTGGATATCTGTGTTTCGCAACCCAGCCACGATAACAATAGACAGAGGTCCTCAGTTCAATTCCGCTCTCTTTCGAGACCTTAATCGTTTACTCGGCTGTTGTCACTTGCGAACAACCGCCTACCATCTAGCCGCCAACAGTCTTATTGAGCGTTTTCATCGTCAACTTAAAGCCGCAATTACGGCATTACAATCGAGCAGGCACTGGTCCGAACAGCTATCAGTTATCCTTCTCGGCATTCGCAACACGGTCAAAGAAGACCTAGGATGTTGCCCCACTGAACTGCTTTTCGGCACAACTCTCAGGCTTCCCGGTGAGATGGTGTTAGATTCCAGAATCACTGGCGAACTAGACCTGACTTCCTATTTCGTACGACTGCGACATTTTTCTTCAGTTCGGCCAACAACGTCCCGATTCAGCCCTCGAAATCAGCAAGTCCACTGATTTGCATACCTACCCTTTCGTTTTTGTGCGCGTCGATGCGGTGAGTAAACCCTTGACACGGCCGTATGAGGCCCCTTCAAAGTTCTTACTCGCAAAGAGAAATACTTCGTATTGGATAGAAACGGTTCGAAGGATTCACTGAGCCTTGATCACTTAAAACCAGCGTACGTCGAAACTAAAACATCACAACAAGCCACCGAACAGACGTTCCGCATTACCCCTCCTACCTAGCCAATGTGTGAAATCTGTGTGCCAACCTCTACATCCTCCAATGAACCAGTGAGTGAACCATACGAACCAAAGCACACATGTTCAGGACGCGCTGTTGTTTTGCCTTCTAAACTAATGACCACCAACAACACACAAGTTTCGAGCGTTCGTTCTCCCGACTCACGCTCTAGGAGGGGATTCCTGTAGTGTTTATGAATTCTTCCCATTTTTATTGTAACTTCCTATTCTATTTTCCGTCATTTTTTGTATATTTGTTTTAACTCACACAACAACGTATATTCGCATCTTCGAATTTCGTTCCTCTTCTGGGCTCGATGACGTTGTGCCACCTTCGAGGGTTGTGTATGTGCTTCGCATCGGTCGTCGGATCTCTGTTTACGGATTAGCGCTCGATTCTTCCGTTCGTGCCATCGGACAGCTTTGCTGATTTTTACCTATTGTAACCTGACCGTGAGCAATCGTGCTAAGGTCCTATTCGCCGTAAACCCTCAGCAGTTATAACTCTCTGTCAGACATTATGAGCAATTCAACCAGTATGGACTTACGCGTTGATTGGTTAAAGCAGCCTAGCACGGCTTTTAGTGGTGTTCGCAAGTTCTTAGTATCGGGATATTTCTCGTTCGCTATGTTCAAGGTGCATAAATGGCACAGTCATCAAAAGTATAACCGATACGAGGACGCATGCCCTAAGGAAATCGGTCCGATAATAGGTCCAGCATTCTGGCACGAAGATGATTCGCTTGTCTCCATGGTCGTAACCTTGGTTCAACCAATGAGTTGTCCACATTTACACTTTCAGGGTCATTGTGTAGGAGGAATTTATAAACCAATGGAATCGTCTCCTATGGAGATCGTCTTGTCTTCTCGCAAGTGTTCCTTGTTGACGTCTTTCGACTTCTGTTACGAGTCGAGCATTTAAGCTTTGAGGTCGGCACGTTTGCGATATATAGAAGGCCACAACAATCCGGACGAAGGATAGGTATAGTAAGAAATTTATCCTTCGAAAAGTCACGCAATGTTTACATGCAGATGGTGATGTGAATGATAGAAGTAATACTGCCAACTAAATAGTTAATCCGATCTACCGATTCAAATAGCAGTTTTGTTAGATTGATAATATGTTGCGCGTTGGTCTAATATTACAAGATTATGCCTCATTTTGAGGGTGCGAGTACTTGCTGATTCGTGCAGCGTTACGCAGCAGTGTCTGTATAGTAACTCAGTCAAAACTAAATGGAACAAAAGCTATACTCTAGATATGGGAGGAGGCAGAAAAGTTATTCGCAATCCTTTTGACCAAAGTTGAAAAGGGTGCTGGATAAGCTCTAAAGTAACTCCTTGGTTGCGGTCAGTTCGAAAGAAATTTTACAGTAGATTCGCACACGGTCCGAATCAAAAGTGCTCATCAAGTAACGTGAGACTATTATGAAAAGATGTTCGTTAATATGGCGACTTTCCACTACTAGTGGTCAAAGAACGTTGTTGATTTATGTGGTATCGTTTTCCAAGGTCGACTTATCGAGACAAGTCACACCAAAAGCTGGAAAATGCTATTGTATACGCGTCTCTGCCAGTAGTGCTCTTGTGTTCACTCTGGCTGATGACTCGAATACCAGCTGGTGAACTCAATATTTTCGCCCACGCAACTTGAATTGACATTTTTTTCTTTAGACGTCTTCATTAGCCCCTTTATTTATGAGCGTCATATGGAGAGAACAGCCAGTAATCAGATCCATCGCACAAAATGCGGTTAGTAACCGCTTGACAGCATGAAATGGATCTACATATTGGAAAAATCATCAATTTACTAAGTTTGCACCACTCCATACCCGATGATAAGCAATCGCCGCTCTCGGTGAGTAAGTACATCGTATCGGCGGTTTAAAAATGATCGATGGGAATATGTTGAGACCACCTAATAGATACATGGTAAAAGCTTTCAACTCGACAACTCGAGAAACAGGGTTACCCGTCTTCAGGTAACGATCACACAAATTAATGTCACAATACACAGCTTACTTGCAATACAGTTCGCGAGAGAGAACGATAAGTGATGATGTGGTTGATTCACCAGATGAGTAAAGCGATATCAGCGCGCCACACCAACTGTCTAGCTGATAAAGGTAGAATGTATATCAGAAAAAGGCATACCAGGCTTTCAGTGATAAGCATGATAGATGAATCCATGCTAAGTACAAAGTCACAAGCAGCCTTCCAGAACTCCAGTTGTCTATTCGACTTCATAACCGTAAACAAGAGAGACAAAAGTTTGATCAAAACACCAGTCGACAGAGAACTCTGTGACCTATAAAGGGTAAATTCCAAGAATTTAATGCGCACAGTATTTCTCGCTCCATTAGCGAATTGAGAAGCGTCATAACTCTCGTGGCATCAAAGGTCTTGTGCGACATGATATAGTGAAGCACGCCCGAATCCCCGATTAGAAATGCTTCCAGAAGTGAAGGAGAGAGCCTCCCTAAGCATCCGGTATCTAAAACTCTTAGTGAATCGTAATGCGAAAGCTATGACGACTTACTTCTGCAAATTATTCAAGGTCTGAGAGAGGCTGGAATCCGACGGGGCTCCTCTAAGATAGTTGGAAAGGATTGAATTCATTGTGCACTAAAGTTGAGGGAAACGTGAAAACAAAAGGATAGTTAAGAGAAACGTCAAGAAGAATATATTGCGCGTATACTGACATCGCCCCCAGGGAAAATGAAAGTAAGGTATTATTAATACGTCCGAGCCTTACAACGACGGCTGCAGCCACGCAGCTCCCAAGTGGTTACACGCCGGCAGCGATGCTGCGAGGTAACTCACAGCAGCACAGGTCCGAACCAGTGACCATTGTACTATGAGCAAAAAGCCCAAGACACTACTACCGACGAAGGAATAGTAAGGTTGGGCAACGAAACATTGAAGGTTTTGTAGCATTCCTAATGTGTCAGTTTGAGTATGAACCAAATAGGTGAATGGTGCGGACCAAACTGTACATATATTTTCGTAAATCCGTGTACTGCACTCCCGCCGTGCATCAGCGTAAATTTAACATTCTCTCAATCGGTACTGTGGAGAAACGTATTGAGCTGGAGAAGGCGATGGATGCAAGCCTGCGTGATGTGGACTGAACAGCCCCAGTGGGCGACCTGTGGCACCACATTAGCGACCAGGTGACAGCTACTGTCGAGGAGACCATCGGGCGCGCAAACTGTAAGCGTTCTGATTGGTTTGATGAGAACAATGCGACGATTGGCGCATTGGCGTCGGAGAGGAATGCAGCATTTGCTGCACATGTGGCAGACCCCAGTGATTTGGGGAAGAAGAGTCAGTTTCGCAAACTTCGACGGCGACTGACCCGGGAGCTCCGTCGCATGAAAAATGCGTGGTGGACGGAGAAGGCGAAGCAGATGGAATGCCACGCTGAACGCCGCCAACACAAGGAATTCTTTGACTCCTTGAAGGCGGTGTATGGACCAAGATTGGAGCCTCTGAGGACACTGATCGATGGTAGTTCAGGCGCTACCTGCACACAGACTGCAGACATAATGCAGATCTGGAGGAAACACTTTGACTGTCTCTTGAACAACCGTACAGAGATCGATTGGCCTAAATTGAACGGACTCAAGCAGCACGATGTGAAGGCGAGTCTGGCGGACACGGCGACATTGGATGAGACGCAGAGAGCACTTGCTCAGCTGCGAAAAGGCAAGTGTGCCGGGGCCGACAGGATACCGCCTGAAGTATTGAAACACGGTGGACCCGCGTTAGTGACTGCGCTGCACCACTTGGTGCAACGCGTATGGATTGAGAAGGAGGTGCCTCCTGAACTGAAGTATGCCCTTGTGCTACCATGTACAAGGGCAAAGGAAGCAAGCAATGTTGCACGAACTATCGTGGCATCAACTTGCGGTTGTGTGGGCAAGCTGATTGTTCGACTGCTGCTCAACCGCCTCATCAGTCAGGTTGTGGAACCTAACGTGGCGGAAGAGCAACGTGGATTACGCTCGGGCCGCAGCACCATAGATATGGTGTTTGCGGCTCGTCAGTTGCAGGAGAAGTGCAAAGAGCGACGCCAGCCGTTGTATTCGCCGTTTGTTGATCTCACCAAAGCATATGATACGGGGAACCGCGAAGCATTGTGGCTGGTGTTGGGTAAGTTTGGTTGCCCGCGTAAGTTTGTAAGTCTAATTGAATGTGCACAGCGGCATGCGAGCGAGGGTACAGTTGAGTGGAGAGACCTCGGATGACTTTGCAGTTGTCTCTGGTGTGAAGCAAGGCTGTGTCTTGGCTCCTGCCCTGTTTAATATATATCTTCATGCAATGATGTCTTGTGCATTTGATGCCTTTTGATGTGCTTACAGTGTTCGTGTGGAGCACCGCATTGATGGTGGGTTGCTGAACATCCATCGTTTCGGTGCGAGAACTCTAGTCTGTGAGACAACTATCCGTAGTTTGCTGTTTGCTGACGACTGTGCGTTGTTTGAACACAGCGCGGATGAGTTGCAGCACATGACTAGTGCTCTGGCTTCGACAGCGACCAAATTCGGGCTCACCATCAACACAAGCAAAACTGTCTGTCTCTTTCAGCCTTCACCGGAGGTACAATCTCCAATAGTGCCGCGAATCAGCATTGGTGCTGAAGTATTGGAAACCACCTCCCGCTTCTTCCACCTTTGGAGTGTGATGTCGACTGATCAGCAGCTACACAGTGAGCTGCGTATCCGCGTGTCGAAGGCAGCGGCGGCATTCGGGAAGCTAGAGTACCGAGTGTGGAACCACCATCGGCTTGCCATTGGCACAAAGCTGATTGTGTACAAATCCATGGTGCTGTCCGTTCTTCTATATGGCATCATCATCATCATCATTATACATGTCAGCTAGAGGTGGTGAAACACCTCCGCTATTGTACCGCAATACATAAAGGAAATACATACATACAATACATAAAGGAAAAATAAATACGACAGTTGCATGCCAGCTGAGCTACCAGCAACGGATAGGCATCGTTCCGGTAAGCTACCAGCCAGCTACTAGGCAAAAAAAAAATTTATTATGTTTTACCCTACGAAATGAGATCGTAGATGGAGGGGGAGGCTAAAAGGGATGGGGAGGGACAAAGAAACTCACAGCAGGAACGCCACTGAGGTCGGCTCCTTGCCATGTCAGCAAGTGTATCCAGCCAAACGTGTTCACCGTCTTTTGGACCCCAACCAGGGAGCCGTGAAGCTCCAACCGAGGCTAGCTCCGAAGTGAGGGACTTCATTCCTCTGGACCAAGTCATCGCTTGGCCACCTCTCCTCTTCTTCCACCCACATCCCCGGTGAGCAAACAACGCACGTCGAGGGAGTCGGTGGGCTGGCATGCGTAACACGTGGCCGAGCCATCGGAGCCTGGTGCGAGAAATAACGGTGCTGAGCGGTTCATTCCCTTTTTCTGGGCCGTAAACAAGGCGTCGAACACGCTCGTTACTCACGCGGTGTTCCCACCAGATGTGAGCCAAACTGCGAAGGCACCGATGGTCGAACGTAACTAGCCTCTTTATGTCCGCCGATCTTAGGGGCCAGGTTTCGCAACCGTACAGTAAGGTCGAACGTACCGCTGCATTGTACACTCTACCCTTCAGGGCGAGAGTAATGTCGCGCCGCCGCCATAGGTGGCGAAGGTTAGCAAAAGCACTTCGAGCTTTCGCTATACGGTTCGTGATCTCGTCTTCGATCCCAAGGGCGCTGATACAACTTCCCAGGTAATTGAATTTCTGAACGACTTCTAGCTGATCCCCACCAAGGGTCAGCACAGGGGGCGATCCCTGCCAATCTTGGAGGAACGCTTTGCACTTCGGTGGTGCAAAGCAAAGCCCGAAGCGACTGACAGCCAGTGCTAATCTGTCCAGCGCGGCTTGGCACGTCTGGGAGCTGTCACAGATGAGGGCAATGTCGTCTGCATACTCCAAGTCAAGAAGTCGTTCTCCTGGGAGTAGCTCCACACCTTCCAAGTCATGTCCTGTAAATGCAATCTCCATGACTTCGTCAATAGCGAAGTTGAAGAGGAAAGGTGACAGCGGGCATCCTTGTCTCACACCGCTGGAGATATTGAAGGGTGGCGACAGCTTGCCGTAAGCCCTCACTCTGCCCGTGCTACGCGCATATAATGCTTGGATAATATTTACATATTTCTCGGGCACACCTTTCCTGAGTAGACAATTCCAAAGGGCACATCGATCAACCGAATCGAAGGCACCTTTGATGTCGAGGAACACGACTACGGTGGGCCGCCAATATGTGTGACGGTGCTCCAACAACTGACGCAAGGTGAAGATGTGGTCGATGCAGCCACGACCTCGACGAAACCCGGCTTGCTCCTCACGAATCTGGCTTTCACGAGCGCCAGTCAGTCTGTGAAGAATTATGGAGGCGAGTAATTTGGAGGCGATGGAGATCAGACTGATTCCTCTATGGTTGCCGCATTCCGAGCGCGAGCCGCCTTTGAAGATGGGAACAATAACGGAGCGGCTCCAGTCGGTTGGGACAATCTCCTGCTCCCACAGTTTCACTAGTAATTCATGTAAAGCATCAACAAGAGCAGAGCCTCCGAATTTGAAGAGGGCTGGAGGAAGATCATCTGGTCCCGCGGCTTTGTTCAACTTCAACAGTCCGATCTCACGTTCGACTTCTGAGCGAGAGGGTGGATCCAAAGGGACAGCCCACGGAGCAGGGCGATCAGTGACCGGCGAATCGAACAATTCTAGCCGATTAAATTGCTTTTCAAAATGCTCAGCCCAACGCTCCAAACGTTTTGACAAATTGTGGATAGGCTGTCCATTCTCATCACAAATTGTTTCACTAACACCAGGTCTCCTGCTGCCCGTTTCCCGTATCAGACGGAATAACTTACGATGGTTGCCAAGGGCAGCGGCCACTTCCATCTCTGACGCACGAACAGACCACCAAGATTCGCGGTCTCTCTTCAGGCTAGCACGGAGTTTTGCCCGGAGCTCTTTGCGAGTTTCATTGTGTTCACTTCCAGCCGGGATATGCCGGCGAGCGTCGATAAGTTCCAGAGACCGAGAAGAGACCCAATGTCCATGTTGGCTATTAGACATACCACATGAGGATTTGCCTGCTGCTAGTAAGGTCTGGTGAACATGTGACCAGTGACCATCAATTGTCTCCAGTGAGCGCTTACTCAACTCGCATGTCAGCGTACTTCGATACGCATTCAGAACAGCTGGCTTTGTCAGTTGGCTGGTGTCAATGCGCTCACATCGTCGTCGTGGGCGTCCGCCAAAACGCATCCGCATGTCAGCACATACAAGTGCATGATCGGTGTCCACACATGTGCTCCAAATCGAGCGACAATTCTGGATGCAGCCTCTCCAGCGGTAACTGATGGCAATGTGATCGATCTGCGTCCAAGACTGGTTCGAGGCTGGTGGGCGCCAAGTCACCCTCCGGCGGGTGCTGTGTCGGAAATTAGTGCTCGCAAGAAATAAGCGAGCATCTTCACACAAATGAAGTAACCGCTCACCGTTATCATTACGGGAGCCTACACCGTGTTGACCGCCCAGATGCAGTTCATCAGTGGACAACTTTCCAACTTGTGCGTTCAGATCCCCCGCCAGCACAACAGTGTCCGTGCTTCTTCTGTGGCGAAGGAGCTGGGTCAGTTGGCGGTAGAAGTCGTTCTTTACCGAATCATCGCTACAGTTTGTGGGCGCATAGGCAGCGATGATGAATAGACATCTATTAGTCCCGCGCGACTTCGAAGCTTTGAACGAGCCAGCCAATCGGACCGCACACATCCGGCTACTGATTGGAATCCAATCAACCAGAGCAGCTTCAGCCCGGGGACTCAGGGCAATGCCAACACCAGCTTGGCCGGTGCTCGAAGCTGCATCGTCACCGGATAGGCGCAATGAGAAAATACTGCTTGCGTCACCTGAAGGAGATCGCAGAGTGAGCACAGTGCTCGAGTCTTGCAAGCGAGTCTCTGATAAGCAGCAGATATCGATCGAGAGGGTCTCTAATGTTCGGGCAAGTGCTGCCTGTTGACCGATTTGTAGCAGTGTGCGTACATTGAGGCATGCCAATCTGAAGGAGGATCGAGGGCTCCAAATGGAAGCCGATGAACTGGAATGGACCGCTTGGTTGGACATGGGCTTGTCGACAGGAGAGGAGTGACGCTCCGCGTTCACATGTGAGTTGAAATTAGAAGGTAAATGCCTAGCAACGCATGTTGGGGGAGGGCCAAGAATCGGGGGGTTGAAAACTGGGGGGATATAAGTGAAGTTGGAAGGGGACGGTAAGAGTGAAAAAGCGTAAGAGGGGGAATAAGAAGACGGGAAGGCTTGAGCAGTAGCATCCAAACCCCTATCCACCCTGCTCGATGCAGCAGATAGGGCACCGTTGATTATCCTCTGCGGTGGCCAGAGCATCAAGAAATTGTTTGAGGAAAGATTCATTGTATTGCGTGGGCAGGATACTGTCAGGTTGCCCAGGCCTAGACAGGAGAACGATTAGGGTTCTCAACCAAAGCCTTTGGTTCAAAAACCTGACCGCAAGGCAGCGGGTTTGGCGGTGGGCTACAAGGAGTCCGTTTTAAGGAATAAGGTGCCACCCTCATTCCAACCCCCAACCTGGAGGACCAGGAGGCTGAGTTTGTCTGGCCTCTAACCATTGACCAATCTGGTATGAGTGACTCTGAAGGTGCAAAAGCACCACCCAGCATAGCTCAATGGATCGCTGAGGCACACAAACCATCGCACCACGGTAAGGTCCAGCCTCATTGCGATGGTCTTCTATATGGTAGTGAATCGTGGTCCGGCGGGATGTGATATCTCGAGAGGTTCCATCAGCAGTGTTTGCGACGGATTATGCGCATCCGATGGGGCGACAGAGTTGAAGACAAGAAAGGGTTGTGACAAAAACGTGGGATGTATGCAGTGGACTGCATACTTTTGCTGAGACACCTGAGGTGGCTCGGTCATGTGAGCCGTATGGATTCGATGCGGATACCGAAACAACTATTATATGGTCAGCTGAGTATTGGGAAGCGGAATGCAGAGAAACCAAATTTACGTTACCAAAACATGATAAATGTGAGTCTCACGTTCTAATCTTGATTGCAGGTCATGGGAATCGAAGGCGGTAGATCGGCGTGCATGGTGCGATCTAATCACGAAGGCAGTTGTCGAAGTGCGGAAGAAAGATCTCATGTATGCAGTGAAGAAGCGGTAAGTGCGGAAACGCCAAGCGGCGATGAGTTGTACTCCAACGACATCGACCACAGGGTGCTGTAACACATGCGGTCGCGAGTACCTGAGTCGGGCAGGCTGAGCCATCATTGGCGGATTGGACTCCGTTGAACAGCCGTTTATGTGCAGCCCGTTTGACGACATCAGCTAAGGTAGAGTCACGAATTAGTACAAACCGCCGTTTGTTCTTGATTTCCGCTTATGCTCCCACCGACTGCAGTTATAGTGGTGTCAAGGACACATTGTATTACGAACTGAACGCGCTACTAGGCAGTGCTACTAGTTCAGAAATTATAGTACTTGCAGCGGATATGAACGCACAAGTAGGGCGTATGAGCACTTCAGAAGCTCAGCTAGGTGGTATCTATAGGCTTAACTCCGAACGGACTGACAACGGGGAGCGTCTGCTGCGACCGTGTGCAGAGCACCAGTTGTTTCTTAGTAGCACTGCTTTTAGACACAGTGGGCGCCGAAGTGCTACTTGGCGTCCTCCTGTAGCTGGCCAGCGATGGACCCAAATGGACCACGTAGCCATAAGTTATAGATGGCGTGGTTCCATCCTGGATTGCCGATCGTACTGGAGTACCTGTGTCAACTCTGATCATGCCTTGGTACGCTGTCGTTTCTCCATGAACTTTATCGTGAGGCGGACCAAGCGTCTCCTCCGTTTCGCAACTGAGAAATTGTCTCAGTCCTCAGTTAGGCAAGCCTATCAAGACGCATTGCGTACCGAACTTTCGCTGTCTTGTTCTAATGACACTGAGCTTCATTGGAATAGGATCTCGGCCGCCATGCACGACGCAGGAGCATCTGCTTGTGGCACTATCCATCGTCACCGCACAAGTCACTGGATATCCAAGAGGTCGGTGAACCTGTTGGAATTCAGTAGAAATCTCCCGACTGGCTCTGAACACAATGTGACCAGACGGGCTATTAGGCATGAACTAAAAAAGAGCCTGCGTGTTAACAAGGAAGCCTGGTGGACCAGTAGGGCTCAAGAAATGGAAGAGGCAGGAGCAGTAGACAATTACC
>OX104063.1:92639772-92654772 GCA_944474145.2 Dicrocoelium dendriticum
TGCATGTAAAACGTGCGGCCCTCCGGCAGAAAGAACAACAGGTGGCGGCGACACGAAAATCTTTATTGGCGAGAATTGCTTTCTTTTTATATCAGATATGACCATTTTCTGCGCCCGTTTCTATTCGGCTACTACACTTTCATGCATTTGTCTCCATTTGCCAGTGTCCTTTGATCCTGGGCGTTTCGCCTCCAATCGTTCGGTCGTAATTCGTCCATGGCATTTGCTACAATTGGTTCCCCATGCTGTGTCTTGACGATCAAAAACCAATCGGCCGATGGGTTTCGGTTCAGTGCCTGCTCTTTCTGGCCTATGGACGGTCGTTCGCGTACCGGATTGACGTGACGCTGATTGGTCAGGCGTCTGATGCAAGTCCTCGATCCCCTTAACGTCGCTTACTCGTTTGCGAGCCGTCTCGGGTTTTGATTGGATATTCGGACCACGCTTGTTTGCCAGACGCTTTGCCGAGCCGTTGGTCTGTTCGTCCGATCGGTAGCTTGTGTGCGCCACTGGTTGGCGGTGCCGCGAACTGATTGCGATCTCCGATTGTGTTGCCGATTGGTGGAAACCAGTTCGCGCTGTTGGCTGGCGGTTTGGCACGTAAGCTACCATCACACATAGATCAGTTGTACCTCGAGGCATCACCCCGATTTTGAAATCGCGCGTATCATTAAGCAGTCCCTCCCATCATCAGCATACGGAGTTTTGGCAGGGTGGCTACTAATTTTACCAGTTGACCTTCGTTTTCTAGAAGCCGAAGGTCATTGAGCCCCCTATTTAGTTGACGTAGGTGTGGCGCAGCCGTACAGCGTTTTTGCGGCATTTCTGGCTACGTTGGCAGCATTTTTGTTAACACGTTTTTCGTGGTTAAGATCGTTGGACGTTTGCTTTTTCCTCGGCTGGGCTAGAATTTTTGCGGAGAAATTTTTGGGTGTTTAATTCGGAATAGCGAGAAAAAGTGAAGATCTAACAATGGCGACGGACAAGCACGAAAATGTTACAAACTTTTCTGCCGAACATTTTCAAAAGCTGCTTCTTCAGCAACAATCACAGATGGAAGCACAAATGAAACTGAATGAAAGTTTGACGCAGTGCTTGAACATACAGTCAAACGGAGCAGCTACATGTGACACGCAAGCTGTTTAAATTGATTTGGTTATGCATACAATCAATGAATTTCATTATGATGCTGATTCCGAATGCACTTCCGAGGCTTGATTCAAAAGCTGGCAGGACATGTTCCGGACGGATTTCAGCCGTCAAAATGATTCATGGAAAGCGCGTCTCTGGCTCCGCAAGCTCGGTACTAATGAACATACAAGATTCGTTGACCACCTCCTGCCCAAAGAGCCGAAGGACATCACTTTCAACGTGGCAGTGGTAACATTCAAAGAAAGTTTTGGTGAGTCGACGTCTTTGTTTAGCATTCGCTACCAATGTCTAAAAACTGTTAGGCGTGATACGGACGATTATGGGGCACTAGCAACCATGGTTAACCGTGAATGTGAACGTTTCAAGTTACACTGTTTGACGGACGACCAGTTTAAGTGTCTCATATTTGTCAGTGCTTTACAGTCTCCACGCAACGCGGAAATCCGCACCCGGCTTCTAGCTAAGTTGGAACAAGATCCAGGTTTGACATTGAAGTCGCTTGTAGGCGAATGCAAACAGCTGATTACTTTGAAACTCGACACCGCTATGATTGAGCAGAGTCGCTCCAACACTGCCGGTACTGTTCATGCTGTGCAAACAGCAAGAAAGGCTGGCTCGAACAAGCCGTTCAACAGAACGCCGAGCAAGCCGCCTGCACCTTGTTGGGCATGTGGTGAATGGCATTTCGCACGATACTGTCCATTCAAGAATCACATTTGTGATAAGTGCCATAAACGTGGCCACAAGGAAGACGTTTGTCATCAGTCCCGGCCAAGAAACGTGAAGCAGCCCTACCGAAGGAAGAACTTCAGGAAGCCTGACGCAGAATCACTATCCGTGATTGCCACGTTTCACAGCGATTCTAAAACACGCTGCCGATTTATCACTGTGCTTATCAACGGAATGCCAACCCAGCTGCAGTTCGATACGGTATTAGATATAACGATCATTTCCAAGAACACACCGAAGCACATAAAGAAGCCGAAGATGGTTGATTCCAACAATGTCGCCCACAACACATCCGGTGGCGTGCTGAAGTTGGTCGGAGAAATACATTGCAAAAGTTCATTCAATGGAGTGGAACAGGCAGTAACCTGCTACTTGTCTGACCGATCAAACTTGAACCTCCTTGGACTTGCCTGGATGGAAACGTTACAAATGCTTGATGTTCCAACGAGTCAGTTTTGCCATAGAGTCCAAACCGACCCAGTCCATGCATCATAGTCAATAGAAGACATGACAAGAAAGCTAACGCAGAAGTTTGTCGTCTTGTTTGAAGATGGTCTCGGCCACTGCCCTAAGTTCAAAGCAAAGTTGTGCCATCACGAAGGAACCAAGCCAGTCTTAAGAGCAAAAGGTCCGGTACGGTATGCAGCCATACACACACACACTATACACGTTAGCTGGAGGTGGGAAACACAGCTACTGTGCTGCAATACATAAAAGAAAAAAGAGAATAAAATGCAACAGGTGCAAGCCAGCTGAGCTACTGGTAACGGATAGGCATCCTTCCGGTGAGCTACCTGCCGGCTACTAGGCATCAGAAAATGATAATGAGGTCGTGGTTAGAGGGGGAGGATAAGAGGGATGGGTGGGACAAAATAACCTACAGCACGAACGCCACTGAGGTCGGCTCCTAGCCAGTTCAACAAGTGTATCCAGCCAAACGTGTTCATCGTCTTTCGGATCCCAACCACGGAGCCGAGACGCTCCAACTGAGGCCGGCTTCGGAGTGAGGGTCTTCATTCCTCTCGTCCAAGTCATCAAATGGCCATCTCTCCTCTTCTCCCATTAACACCCCTGGCGCGCAAACAATACACGTCGCGGGAGGCGTGAGCTGGCATGTGTAACACGTGGCCAGCCATCGGAGACTGGTGCGTGAAATAACGATGCTGAGCGGTACATTTCCTTTTTCTGTGCTGTAAACAAGGCGTCGAACACGCTCGTTGCTTACTCGGTGTTCCCACCAGATGTGAGCTAAATTGTGAAGGCATCGGTGGTCGAACGTAACTAGCCTCTTTATGTCCGCTGATCTAAGGGGGCAGATTTCACAACCGTACAGTAGGGTTGAACGTACCGCTGCATTGTACACCCTTCCCTTCAGGGCGAGAGTGACGTCGGGCCGGCGCCATAAGTGACGAAGGTAAGCAAAAGCGCCTCGAGCTTTTGCTATTTGGTTCGTGATCTCATCTTCAATCCCAAAGGCGCTGATACAACTTCCAAGGTAGTTGAATTTCCGAACGACTTCTAGCTGATCCCCACTAAGGATCAGCGCAGGAAACGGTCAAGGCCAATCTTGGAGGAAAGCTTTGCACTTTGATGGTGCAAAGCAAAGCCCAAAGCGGCTGACAGTTAGTGCTAATCTGTCCAGTGCTACTTGACACGTTCGTGAGCTGTCAGAGAGTAGGACAATACCGTCAGCATACTCCAAGTCAATAAGTCGTTCTCCTGGGTTCAGGTCCACACCTTCTAAGTCGTGTCTTGTGAACGCGATTTCCATGACTTCGTAAATAGCGAAGTTGAAGGGGAAAGATGACAGCGGGCATCCTTGTCTCACACCGCTAGAGAGATTAAAGGGTGACGACAGCTTGCCCTAAGCCCTCAACCTGCCTGAGCTACGCGCGTATAATGATCAGATAATATTTACATATTTCTCAGGTACACCTTTCCTGAGTAGACAGTCCCAAAGTGCACGCCCATCCACCGAATCGATTGCACCTTTGATATCGAGTAACACGACAACGGTGGGCCGCCAATATGTGTGACGGTGCTCCAACAACTGACGCAAAGTTAAGATGTGGTCAACGCAGCCACGACCTCGACGAAACCCGGCTTGCTCTTCACGAATACGGGTTTCACAAGTGCCAGTCAGTCTGTGAAGGCTTACAGAGGCAAGTAATTTTGAGGCGATAGAGATCAGACTGATTCCTCTATGGTTTCCGCATTCCGATCGTGAGCCTCCCTTGAAAATTGGGACTATGACGGAGCGGCTCCAGTCGATTGGGACACTTTCCTGCTCCCACAGTTTCATTAGTAACTCGTATAATTCATCCACAAGTACAGGTCCTCCGAATTTGAAGGGAGTTGGAGGAAGATCACCTGGTCCCGCGGATTCATTTAAGTTCAACAGTGCGATCTCACGTTCGACTTCTGAGCGAGAGGCCGGTGAGAAATCTAACCATTCCGACCGATTAACTTGCATTTCAAAGTGTTCCGCTCAACACACTAGGCGGTTTGACAAGTTGTGGATAGGCTGTCCACTCTCGTCACAAATTGTTTCACTAACACCAGTTCTCCTGCTGCCCGTTTCCCGTATCAGCCGGAATAAATTACGATGGTTACCAAAGGCAGCGGCCATTTCCATCTCTGGTGCACTAAGAGACCACCAAGATTCGCGGTTTCTCTTCAGGCTAGCACGGAGCTTTTTGCGAGTTTGATTGTGTTCACTTTCAGCCGGAATATGCCGGCGAGCATTGATAAGTTCCAGAGACTGCGAAGAGACCCAATGTCCATGTTGGTGATTAGACTTAACACATGAGGATTTTCCTGCTGCTAGTAAGGACTGGTGAACATGAGACCAGTGAGCTTCAACTGCATCGGGTGTACGCTTACTCAACTTGCATGACAGTGTACTTTGATAGACATTCAGAACAGCTGGTCTCACCAGTTGGCTGGTGTCAATGCGCTCACAATGTCTTCTTGGACGTCCGCCAAAACGCATCCGCAGGTCAGCACATCCAAGTGCATGGTCGGTGTCCACACCTGTGCTTCAAATCGAGCGACAGTTCTGGACGCATCCTCTCCATCGGTAAGTTATCACAATGTGATCGACTTGCGTCCATAGCTGGTTCGATGCTGGTGGGCACCAAGTAACCCTCCGGCGGGTGCTGTGTAGAAAAGTAGTGCTCGTAAAAAATAAGCAAGCGTCCTCACATAAATGAAGTAACCGCTCAACGTTATCCGTACGGAAGCCTACACCAGGTTGGTCGCCTAGATGCAGTTCATCAGTGGATAACTTTCCAACTTGAGCGTTCAGATCCGCAGCCAGCACAACAGTATCCGATCTTCTTCTGTGTCGAAGGAGCTCGTTTAGTTGGCGATAGAGGTCGTCTTTTCCTGAAACATTGCTAGAGTTTGTGGGTGCATAGGCAGCGATGACGGATAGACGCCTGTTAGTCCAGTGCGACTTCGAAGCTTTGAACGAGCCTGCCAATCGGACCGCACACATCCGGCTATTGATTGGAGTCCAGTCAACCAGAGCAGCTTCAGCTCGGGGACTGAGCGCAATACCAACACCGGTTTGACCGGTGCTCGAAGCTGCATCGTCACCGGATAGGCGCAATGAGAAAGTGCTGCTGGTGTCACCTGAAATGGGTCGCAAGGTGAGCACTGAGCTCGAGTATTGCAGTCGAGTCTCCGATAGACAGCAGATATCGATCGAGTGGGTCTTTAATGTTCGGGCAAGTGCTGCCTATTGATCGATCTGAAGCAATGTGTGTACATTGAGGCATGCTAATCTGAAGGATGATCGAGGGCTCCAAATGGGTTGATAAACTGGCCTTGGCCGCTTGCTTCTATATGGGCTTGTCGACAGGACAGGAATGACGCTCCGCGTTCACATGTGAGTTGAAACCAGAAGGTAAAAACCTAGCAAAGGAAGGTGGGGGAGGGCCAAGAATTGGAGGCTTGAAAACGGGGATAAAAGTGAAGCTGAAATGTGAAGGGAAGAGAGAAAAGCGTAAGAGGGAATAAGAAGAGGGGAAGGCTTGAGCGGTAGCATCTAAACAACTATCCATCCTGCTCGATGTAGCAGATAGGGCACCGTTGATTATCCTCTGCGGTGGCCAGAGCATCAAGAAACTGTTTGAAGAGAAATTTATTGTATTGCGTGAGCAGGATCCTGGCAGGTTGCCCAGGCCTAGACAGGAGAACGATTAAGGTTCGCAACCAAAGCCTTTGATGCAAAAACTTGATCGCAAGGCAGCGGGTTTGGCGTTGGGCTACAAGGAGTCCATTTTAAAGAATAAGAAGCCACCTCGTTCCAACCCCCCTGGAGGACCAGGAGGCTGAGTTTGTCTGGCCTCTAACCAGTTAGCAATCTGGCATGAATGGTACTGAAGGCGCAAAAAAAGCATCACCCAGCATAGCTCAATAGATCGCTGAGGCACACAAACCATCGCACCACGGTAAGGTCAAGCCTCATTCCGATGGGTATGCAGCCATTGCAGCAGTCGATAAGGAGCTCGACCAACTAGAACGATCCGGTGTCATCAAACCAGTGAATTACTCTTCATGTGCTGCGCCGAGTGTTGCTGTGTGAATGCCAAACGGTAAGGTTTGTCTGCGCCGAGTTTTCGACTGGCCTGAATGCCGCACTGGACGACCATCAGTACCCCCTTCCGATACCAGAGGATATCTTTGCCAAGCTGAATGGTGGGAAGTGTTTCAACAAGCTCGACTTGTCCGATGCCTACCTCCAGGTCGGGGTTGATGAAAGCTCGAGAGAATTGCTGACCATCAACACTCATCGTGGCTTGTACCAGTGCAACCGCCTCCCTTTTGAAGTGAAAATAGCACCAGCCACCTTCCAGCATCTGATGGACAGCATGCTCGCGGGGTATTCTGGAGCCGCGGCGTACCTGGATAATATCATTTTAATGGGTCGGACGACAAAGGAACTATTTCAGCGGCTTGCTGAAGTGCTTGTACGCATCCAGTCATATGGTTTCCGTATCCGTGAAGACAAGAGTACCTATTTTACACCAACCAGCAAGTTTCTCAGCTTCTCAAAAGACGGTCGTCGCCCTAATCCAGAAAATATCCGAGCTATTCAATAAATGCCCCCACCTGCGGACTTGCAATCGCTGCGTTCATGCTGTCGCTTAATCAGTCACTACAGCGCTTTTCTGCCCAAATCGCATCGCTTGCATGCTCCGCTGAATAAGTTGCTGAGCAAGGGCCATACCTGGAATTGGACGCCAGAATGCCAGACTGCGTTCCAGCAGCTCAAGTCATTGCTGGCTTCAGACTTACTCCTAACTCACTTTGAGCACTCCCGGGAAATTGTCCTTGCCGCCAGGACGCTGACGAAAGCCGAAAGAAACTAGTCGAATCGAGGAGACATTGGCCATGTTATTTGTTGTGAAGAAATTTCACAAGATACTGTATGATCGCCGCTTCAAACTCCTGACGGATCACAAGCCGCTGTTGGCCATTTTCGGCTCGAAGAAGGGAAATCCTGTCTATACAGCCAACCGACTCCAACGATGGGCACTCACCTTGCTGGGCTATGATTTTGAAATCCGTTATCAGTCAATGGATTCGATGAGCCAGGCAGATGCGTTGTCACGCCTTACTGATTCCCAGCGGCAAGAACACGAGGACACCATCCTTGCCTCAGTTGAGATCGAACCTGATGTCAAATTCCTGGTGAGCGAGGCACCACATGGTCTGCCAGTTACGGCCGGTGCTCTGCGGGCCGAAACGCTTCGAGACAATGCTGAAGTGACACTTCCACAGAACCACCTGGCCACTTTCGTGTTCATCTGCCGAAATGCAGTAGTTCTATCAGCGAAGACATTCACTCTCCATTGTGAACGATTGCGTCATGTTCTTAGAGAGAGTAGTCATCCCGCAGGCATTGCAAGAAAGATTGCTGCGGCAGTTCCATGCAGGAGATCCAGTGCTCAACCGAATGAAAGCGCTTGCCCGAAATTATGTGTAGGCCGTTTATGTATAGACAGCTGGAGCAGCTAGCTAGAATTTGTAGCAACTGCGCTACCGCTTCAGGGACACCGCCGAAGACTGAACTCCACTTGTGGTCTAAACCAACTAAACTTCGGAGCCGTGTCCATGTCGACTTTGCAGGCCAAATCAATGGCCAGAACTTTCTCATAGTGGTCGACGCTTACAAGTGGCCCGAAGTGTCCCTCATGAGAAGCACGAAAACCAGCGCAACAGTCTCGAGGTTGCGACAAATCTTCAGCGGGTTCGGCTGCCCTGAAACATTAGTGACGGACAATGGGGCACAGTTTACTTCGGCCACATTCACGGAGTTCTGCCAACGCTGCGCCATCAAGCACGTGCGGCCTCCACCATTCCATCCACAAACGAATGGCTAAGTGGAGAGGTTTGTGGATACATTCGAACGCGCTCTCCGCAAATCAAGGAGGGAGACATAGAAGAGGGGATCGACCACATCCTCTTTCTGTACCAATCTAGACAAAATCCACAAACGCCGGGTGAAATATAACCAGCAGAGACAATGATGAAGAGAAAACTTCGCATGCCATTTGATGCAGTTCGGCAGTCCTCAGAGTCCACAGCTGGTGAAAGAAACCACAAGATGGAACGTGATTTTAATCGGCGGTATGGTGCTAAGCGACGTTCGTTTAAACCAGGTCAGCCAGTACTTGTATGTGAGTATCGGGATGGACATACAAAATGGAGGTCAGGCAAGATCCAGGGCAATCGTGGGAGCGTCATTTAAGACGTGCTGGTTGGAACGCAGGTATGGGTACGTCATGCAAACCAACTGCGACCAACAATGTGTCAACCACAAGCAACAGAATCCGCCCAGCTTCCATTTGACCTATTGACAGACAGCATTAATTTGCCTAAAGAGCCAGTAGGAGAATCCTGTCATCAGACGAACGATACCAGACCGCAGAGCACGTAATTTGTATCCAGAACACTACAGCCAAGGCGATGGAGCAATAGGCGTAAAACCCCTTCCAGGAGGCTTCAGGTCAATCCCAGGCTAGCATCATACGCCGCGGCAGCCGTTTCAGGAGGGGAGGCATCCGGGAAAAGGTAAAAAGATAAAGGAAAACCATTATTTTAGCAATTAATTGATTATCTTCGATCGTGCATTGAGTTCGAAGATTCCGATACCTTCCATTCCTTCGCGTGATCACCAGCATACGGAGTTTTGGCAGGGTGGCTACTAATTTTACCAGTTGACCTTCGTTTTCTAGAAGCCGAAGGTCATTGAGCCCCCTATTTAGTTGACGTAGGTGTGGCGCAGCCGTACAGCGTTTTTGCGGCATTTCTGGCTACGTTGGCAGCGTTTTTGTTAACACGTTTTTCGTGGTTAAGGTCGTTGGACGTTTGCTTTTTCCTCGGCTGGGCTAGAACTTTTGCGGAGAAAATTGTGGGTGTTTAATTTGGAATAGCGAGAAAAAGTGAAGGTCTAACACCGGGCAACAATAATAAGTGTTCTGTCCTGCCCATCGGTGCTGCAGAACCACTGGGCATTTATCACGTCGGCGGGTACTTACTCAAGACTAACATACAGGAAAAGGATCTGGGAACAATAGTATCCTCCGGTCTCAAAACTACCCTTACCACAGTAAATAAAACTGCTGTGGCAAACAGGATGTGGGGTGTCATAAGAGGATCATTTTTCAGAATGACGCCGCAAATAAACAGACTGCTCTTCACCTCCCATATCCGTCTAATCCATGGATTCGAACTTACAGCCATAGCCCCGCTATCGAAGCATGAAAGTGCCCAGATCGGAAAAGTACAACAAGCCTCGAAATTTTCCTTGGACTACGTGAACTCCCCTATCTCGCCAGACTCCAGAGGAGGAATCTTCTCCCCTTAGACTATCGCCGACGTCGCGGGGACCTCATCCGTACTAGACGTATTTTACAAGGATAATTGGGAAACGAGCTAAAACAGCTCGAGGTCGCAACTGGAAGATGTTTAAATCGAGGAGATTCAAAGTCCGTCCAGATGTTGCTCCCTATACTCGAGTAGTTAATGACTGGAACCGACTGCCGTACCCGATTGTTAATGCGTAGTTAGAAGATCTTCAAGCGTTTGTTAGACACCTGCCTACTGAGTACTCCAGGATCCTGCGGGACTAATACTACATTCTGAGCGGTGCGACAACAACCACACCAATCCTTGAAAGAGCAGGAAGTGAAGGAGCTGACAATGGACCTCCCTACTGCTCGCTAACACTCGATGTACTCAATGAAATATCGTGTCCTCTCCACCCGCATTTCAGCTTCCCTAGCGTACGTAATGGGACAATTTGTTCTACAGGTCGCTTCAGCCGAAAGATACCTGGTTACATCCCCCAGACAAATCTTTCTGTAACTGCTTCTTACCAAAGAGCAGCCCTTGCTGCTAACCGCATGCTGATTGTTGAACGATTCTTGGGCCAACCTTACCTGCGGAATTTTCGCCTACTCCAAAATGTATTTTTCCGCCCTCACTTGCAGTTTGCTAATCAGGTTTGGAGCGCCTGACTGCTCAAAGGCCAGCGTAAGCTTTAAGCCCCACAAAGTCGGACGAGAAAATTAGTACGAAGTCACAGACACTTAAATTATCCACAACGGATTCATCGCCTTGGTTTCTTCTTGCTGAAATACCGACGACTTCCGCGCGACTTGATCCTTGTTTTTAATCCTATCTAACCCTGGACATCCCTATCGCGGCTTACTCAAACTGCACCACATGCTCCCGTCTGCATGGTCACTCATTCCAACTCACAGCACAGCCGGTTGATTTGCAGGCGACACTTCGCTCTGCGAGCCTGAAGACCGTGGAACGCTCTGCCTACCGACTTAGTCGCGGCATCTGCTGTAGCTGATTTTAAGACTCGCCTGAACCGTCATCTTGCCGAACTGCATCGCGAACTCCCCTAGACAACTGTTTACTATTGTGAACTTTATACCACAGACTAGCTCCAGTCAACTACCGGTCGCTTCCCATCTGACGCAGCAACTTGTTGCTCTACTACCAACGAATGCTCTCGATTAACATGTTGTCAGATTCTTTTTCTACTTAAACTATTTATTCCCTTAACTGTACCAGAGGACGTGTAAGGTGTCAAGCTTTGAGCCGGTGTTTTCTTTTTAAATGCCATAAGCCGGATGAAGATACGGTTAACAAGCGAGTCTAACAAGAAATAAGGTTGCTTGGCCTTTTCATAAAAGCCGGTCCTAACTCCTTACACTATATGGGCTATGTAAGGTCCCAGCTTATTCCCATTAAATACAAAGTTCAGAGTTCAATCTCTGCGGACATGGTTCGCGCGGGTGCATGATAATGAAAAACAGCAGACTTACAAAGGTATAAGAGTTAAAACGACGAGCAGGTAGAGAGCAAAAACAGGTACGAAACAAGCTAGTAGGCGGAAGAACCTAAAAGTAACCAGCAAGCGTCAATGAAACAGCCTAGTACTATTTTAGTTGGTTCCTTGTGCGCACAAGTGACCAGTGTTTCTGGAGTGACTGTTTGACGTCCAAGTGACCAATCTTTGTGCCACCGGCACCCTTTTTGGACGAATTTCGGTCACTCAGTATGTTTTTTTCAACCCACCCTTAACATGTAATTTGAATGCATTTTTCTAGTTGCAAATACTATAAACATTAAGACGAAATAAATTCCCAAATTGTGATGGCGCAATGGTATAGTCGTTAGACAAAATTCGTCCCAACTGGGAAGACTTGGTCACTGAAGGTTTTTCAATGCAGGCTTATCATATACCGTAAAAGCATTTTTCTGATTGCAAATGGCATTAACATTAAACAGAAATCGATTCCCAACTTGTAAGTACGTTATACCATAGCCGTTAAGCTTAACGAATAATGTTTTTGAGTGACCGAAATTGGATCAAAAAGTGTCCCATTGGGACTGCCAGGGGCATGAAAACTGGTCACTCAGGGATCTCCAATGGTCACTCGCGATGCGCAAATAACGATTTTGAGCATAGAACGGAGGTGCTAAAGATGTACAATTTTATTTAACGGCATATCTGGACAACTCACGCCGTTTATTTTCAAATTAACGTTTCGCCTCTGCGAGTGATCGGACACTCCAAAATAAGACGGCTGGCCATCCATCTGTGCGGACAGGGCAGCCGTCCCAACTGGGCGTACTTTTGGTCACTCCCGTAGGCAGAAAATTAATAAATGGCGTGATCTGTCCAAGTATCTTGTTAAATATGGTACATCTACAGCAACTCCCTTCTTTCCCTAAAAGGCGTTACTACTTAAGAAAATCGAAGTTCAGTCAGTGCGATTGACCGTTTCAACACCATGAGTGAACAATTTTTGTGCCCCCGGCCGTTCTAACTGTACACTTTCTGGGTGACTTGGCCACATGTAAATATTTTCGGTTTAGCTTAGCGGCTATAGTGCTATGTCGTCACAAGCTTGGGGTTGATTTCGATTTAATGTTGACGGTATTTGCAACCAGAAAAAATGCATTGACGGAATATGGTAAGGGTGCGTTGAAAAAACATCCTGAGTGAGAAAAGTCGTCCCAACTGAGACGAAGATTGGTCATTCAGGAACATTTTCGGTTTAGCTTAACGGCTTTACCATTGAGTACTTAGGATTTGTGAATTGATTTTGTCTTAATTTTGATGATATTTGCAACTACCAAAATTATATTCAATCGAATACATGTGCCTCGAGGTACATGATAAGGGTAAGTTAAAAAAGTATTTTCAGTGATCAAGTCGTCCAAAAAGTGTCCTACTGGGACGGCCGGGAGCACAAAAGTTGGTCATTCAGGGACGTCTGAAGGTTACTTCCGCGGACACTTTTTGGTCAGCCGTGCAGACAGGGTCCAGCTGGTCTTGGATAAGAGAAAATTGGATCTCAGTCAAATATTTAACGCTTTTATTCAAGAGGTTTCCCACGATCTTTCAGCTGACAAAACCTGTCGGCACAAGTATCCGACGAGGATCCGATGAGCGCCCGACAGGCGTCCGATCTGAGTTCCGACCGGACATTTTACAAATTCAAATGGGATAGGAATAAAAGGAAATTCCCATGGTCGTTCCATCCTGTATGCGTCGTTGATCCACGTTAGAATGCGGTGGCAAGATCGGCCAGTTGTGGGAGCCAAATCAGCAGGTACAAATGAGCTCATGTCAACCAATCAAAATCCATGTGCCTTGCGCCAGCAACACCCGCTGCGCCGGCCGCGTGAAATAAAAAAGAAAAAGAAAATTGTGGACAAGACAGAAAGCGGAAGGGTACGAAAGAGGACAATGAAGAGGAAGTTAGTATAGGTGAATAAAAAGGAAGATGGCTGGAGAGCAAACAGGAAGATTCGGAGCTACAAGTTGAAGGCGTCGAGGCGACGTTTAAACTCCGTAGATGACAAGGCTACGTCCAGGTAGCGCGTTCCAAGCATCGATCCTTCGGCGTGACAAACGAGTGTCAACTCGAACCCGATCAGATTAGAGTTTGTGCAATTTCATAAGATACTCGCTAAGGGTATGTAACTGTGTAGGATGAAAAAGCCAAGAGAGGTCTGGACCTATCCACCTTGTCAGTATACGATAAGTGAGAATTAGGTCGCCACGAAGACGACGATTATGTAACGAAAACATCCTTAGCTTGAGCAACCTGTCAGGATAGGACAGGTGCTGCAACCCGGTGACCATGTTGGTTCTGGCTCTCAAGACCGGCTTTGCCGCCAACCTGTCACGAGTCAGGCAAGGAGGACAAGCTTGGAAGCAATACTCCAGGTGCGGTCTACTAAAGGCCGTAAGCAATTTAAAATTTATTCCGTTAGGATTCCAAATGATCTGCGGATCATCCATAGGATTCGAAAACCCTTGCAAGACGCTTTCTTCCAGTGCTCGCTGGATTTAAAGTCCTGAGACAAAGTGATCCCTAAGTCAATTTGTTGGGTTGCGTGAGAAATTTTATCATCGCCAAGCATGTCGGCCGGTGGCCGAGTGGTTTGCAAGTCTGCTTTGCAACCATAAGGTCGCCGGTTCGAATCCGCGTAGGGGTGGGCGTCCTAGCGGTATACTCAGCCCGCGCGCGACTGGTGATGGTTGCGCGGCAGCGAAGCGCCGTTACGACGTACAGCTGACACATTATTATTTTATCGCCAAGCATGTAATGCATTGTTGGACCATTTGATCCTATGCGCAAAAATGAACACTTGTTCTAGTTTATTGGCATCCGCCACCGGACGGACAAATCGAGAGGGTCTGTCAAAAGTCTGTTGCAGAAGTTGGAAGCCATCGGGGGCGCTCAAGGTACAATAAATCCTCACGTCGTCAGCGAACATGAGGGTAGGCAGCCCCAGCACTCCTGAAAGTTCATTTACGTACATAGCAAATAGCAGTGGACCAAGAACTGACCTCTGTGGGAAAACGCTCAGAACTCTTTATCTGAAAGGCTGGAGCCCACCCGAACACACATATCTCGCCCTTCGAGAATTGCGGTTAGCCATCGAAGCGCGTGTCCGGAAACTCCGTAGGAAAGGAGCTTAATGGAAAGACGAGTGTGCGGGACAGAGTCGAACGCTTTGGAGAAGTCAATGAATATCACATTCACTGAGTAATCCTGATCCACATACTCCGCCCAACGTTCTGAAGTAACCATCAAGTTAGACAGGCAGGAGTAGGCTTGGCGAAAACCGTGTTCATGGGTTGAGAAGGCCAAACATCCTTAAATGATTTTCGAAGGCATCCCTCACTATCTTTTCCAGCAACTTAACTAGCACATTTGTTAGAATGACAGATCTGTAAGTTAAAAAAGATGCTTATCTCCTTGTTTAAAGACGGGGTAAAGTACAGCTTCCTGTCAGTCGGTGGGTAAAAAGAAACTGGTAAAAGACTTCTCAAAATGCAAGCTACAGACCCACAAATTCCATTTGTCAGTTCATATAACAGTTTTGGATGAATGGCATCAACGCCAGTGGCTTTGGTAGGGTTCAGTTGTCGCAGCAGTGAACGCACCTAGGCCTCTGACACGGCGCTATCAATCAACAGAGTCTGCCGGAAATTTTTAAGCTAAACCGATAGTTGGGAAAGGAGGCTCAAGGATAAAGGTTTTCGCAAACCGCTCGCCGAGAAGGCAG
>OX104063.1:92658905-92690251 GCA_944474145.2 Dicrocoelium dendriticum
CGTCTGTTAAGTTGTTTGCGTGCAGCAAAATCAAACCAGGGTGGTTTTGTCACAGCTTTATTCCTCCCAGAAAGGAATGCGAGGCAGGGCTCATATAAGTAGGACTTAAATTTGCCCCAAGCTGAATATTGTCATTTTCCAAAATAACGCACGGCGATTTTGCGGCCTTGGCTTTCATTGCTTGAAAGTCCGCACGCGATATGTTTGGACCACCGTCGGGACGACCATTAGTCATACGACTAAGAGCGCATTTGAACGACAGACAAGCGTGGCTAGGACCGAGAGGTGAGTTGTATACAGTGTACGTGACAAAGTCGACGCATTTGTTGTTCATTGATTTCATTGTTATAAGGAGCAGGAGAGAAAACCCTTGTCAGCTCCATCGATTCCGTATCATACTGCGTTTGATGTGTCGTTGCGTTCCGACATTCCCCGAGGGTTTGTCGCAGATGTAGCGACAGCGGCAACATTCCAGCATTCGCAGCGAATATTTGTCTAGCACCCGATCGAAACTTTCCTCGGATAGCGCGTCCATGCGAATTCTGTGTCTTCTTTGCTTAACCAGATTCCATGTGTAACCTCGTGTGGAACAGTGTTGGGCCGGAAGAGTTGTTGTAACACTTCCAAATTCCCCTCGGAGGATGCGTCTAGTGTTGATGAGATCACCTCGGCCACGACGGAGCTCCAGGAGAACAGATTTAGCTGCTGGAGTCGAATGGGGGACGGGAGATCACGAAGCTCCAGGACAGCTTTCGATACACGTCTCTGAACCCTTTTCAACAGAGCGCATTCAAACTTTGAAAGCCGATGGATAGCTGGTAGGCCATATTCTAAGACTGGACGGACGTACGAAGTGAACAAAGGTCGAAAAATCTCAGGAGTCATTCGAGCGAATGATCTTCTTAAGGCACCCACCAGTCTCCTTCCAGTGGCCACCTTCTTCAACGTGTCCTGCGTCGTTCTAAGGTCAGAAGTCACGATAACCCCGAGATCTCTCTCGTGAGTGGTATTCCTGAGGAGAAACCCACCAATGTGGTATGCACCGTACGGTTCAGTGCTACCCATTGGGAGAACAGCGCATTTATCTCGGTTTACTGGCAATTCCCACTTGATGGACCATTCGTGTAGCTGGTCTAGAGCCCCTTGTAATCTGTCCGCATCCTCAAGGCTGGATACTGTTGACCATAGCTTGAGGTCATCGGCGTAGATCAAGCAGTCGGTTTGAAGTGCAGTCGGCAGATCGTTAATGTACAGTTTGAAGAGCTCTGGTCCAAGCACTGATCCTTGGGGAACGCCACTAGTCATAGGCACAGGAGCAGAGGGTTTGGTTCACTTGTACGCGCATTGTCCTACCTCTTAAGAAATCGGCAATCCAGGAGAGAAGATTTCCTGTAATGCCAATTCCCTGGAGTTTATGTAGCAGTCGTACGTGTGGAACCTTATCAAAGGCTTTACTGAAGTCAATGAATATTACGTCAACCTGTTTTCGGACATCTATGGCTTCTGCCCATGTTTCCCTGGCGATGAGTAAGTTAGAGATGCATGAGCGTGCTCTCCGGAAGCCATGTTGAGCAGGTGAGATGATGTTTAGGTTCACACAGTGTAGCTGGAGGGCGCACTTGACTATTCGTTCCATGGTTTTGCATACGACTGATGTCAGGCATATTGGCCGGTAGTTCGCTGGGTCTTGTTGGTTTCCCCCTTGTATTTGGGCAGGACGGTACCTGCTTTCCAGCCTGTGGGTAGGCAGCCGACTTCGAGGGATTGCCGAAATACTTGGCAGAGGGGCGGCGACGTACTCAGCTATCGTTTTGAGGAAGCTGGGATGCAATCCGTCCGGGCCTGGGGAGGAGTTCGGGTCCAGTTCGAGGAGTAGCTTAGTGACTACCTCGGGGTTAATTTCAACTTGGTCCATAGAGGAGTAGTGTGCAGGCAAACAGTTGTTGAGCAGCGGAGATTCCACTGAGTAGACCGAGGAATATTGCGCAGCCAGTAGGTTTGCTTTTTCATCATCGCCGTAGAGAACGGTACCTTCCTTAGAAGAGGATAGAGCGGGGATTCCACTACCCGTTTTGGCATTTCGCTTCAGGTAGGCAAAGTTTTTGGGACAGTTTTTGGATTCCATGGCCAGTCCATGTTCATATTGTAGTCTTTTGTCTCGTTTTCTCAGGGTGCATAGGTTTCTGACAGTTTTGTACTCTAAGTAGCTTGATGTCAGTCCTGTGCTCTTGAAATGGTCCCATAGTTTCCGTCGTTTTTCATTAGGGATCTTACTTCTTTATCAATCCATGGGGGTCCTTTTGATGGTGGTCTGCTCTTGCAGTTTGGAACAAACTGTTCAATGAGCCGCATCATCATAGATCGTAGGCGTTCCCATGCGTCATCAAGCTCCAAGGATTGCGGAATACTCCAGTCCATGTTGCTTGCAGCCGTTCTTAATCTGGGCTGGTCAGTGCGCCAGAAATTTCGACGCAGTGTCCCCTGATCGTGGATTGTGAGGCGTCGTGTCCACGAAAAGGAGACTGTACAGTGATCACTCTTCCCAAGAGGTTGGAGGATCGTTAGATCTGAGACATCAGATGGGGCCGAGGTGAGAACCAGGTCGAGAATGTTTGGTGTCTGACCAGGGACCATCCGTGTTGGTGTCAAGACATGCTGTGTCAGGTTGCACTCGTGAACGGTATCAAGGAGATCAACTTCAAAGGAGTCAGGTGGGAGATCACTGTGAAGAAGGTCCCAGATTATGTCGGGGTCTTCGAAGTCACCCATAAGCAGACCGTTTGTTCCCCTGCTGTTGGTTCGCACGGAGCGTAATAGGTGCGAGCCAGGTCCTGCAGGGGCTCTGTAGACCACTATGACCATCAGCGATTGGTATCCGTCATGAATTCGACACCAGAGCATTTTTGACATATCATCCTTGACACAATCGGGTTCGACAATGTGGGCCTTGACGCAGTTATTTGTGTAGAGGAATACTCCGCCTAAAGACCTCCCACCAAAGCGATCGCATCGAAGTAGCTGATATCCTGAAACATGAACCTCCGATTCAGATATATTAGATGACAGCCAGGTTTCGGTGGACGCCATTAGGTCCGGTTGCTGTTCAGATATAAGGAGTGGAATCTCATCTAGCTTGTTTCTGAGACTGCGCACATTCGCGAGTAGTACCCGTAGTCCGTTCTTTATGTTCGAGGTCCTGGAAAGAGGGTTCGCCTCCATCGAACTCTCAGAGTTTTTCGGACTACGCGAAAATTTACCGTGTAGATCTGTTTCTCCCTTTGCTCGCCGGGTTTGCAGCTCGCAGACAGCTTGCCTCATCCGGACTCCGTCCTCCGAAGAGAAGTCTTTCAGAACGTAGAATGTTTCTCGCATGAGGCGCGGGGTCCGTCTCAGGATGCGTTGGCATTCTTCTTCATCTTGACAGACGATTTTCAGGGGACGAACCTTGGCTGCGTCCTCCTATTTTCTGCCAAGACTAAAAGCAGAGATTAGGTTTATACCTTACCCTCATCAAACAACATGGAGACCCTGTTTTAAGGAAGGCTTGGCGGTCGAGTGTCCTTTCAGCTGGAGTATTTATTTGTTTCTGGGACGTTTGTGGTTATCAGACAGCCGTTGCGAGCAAGCGGCTTGCCTCGTTCCGGTGATGCTGGCTTTTGTGGGCATTTCTTTTCTTCGACCAGGTGCTGAAACTGCGCTACTCTATTTAGGACGAGCTTTAGTTCCGCGTTTTTGATGTTTGGTTTTATCTTGAGCCGTGAGCTTCTTCGAGGCTTTGTTCTCAGCTATGGTTGTCACCGCTTTTGCCGAGGTGCTGGCGCTCGCGACTGCGGCATAGGACCTGGGATTATTCACCAGCCCATTCTCCTCACTGGACGACGTCCTTAAGTCCAACGTGGTGGAGGACGCCCGGTTACTATCGGTGTAGTAGACCAAGACGCGGGCAGACACTGATGAGAAAGGTGTCGAGCTGTCCGAGTTAGAGACGGCTTGTGCAGAAACAGGTTAAAAATCAATTTTAAGCGAGACTGAAACGCTAGGATTATCACGTCAGTGTTCCTTCTTTAGCGGGTCGTTGAACCAGGAGTGGGCAGACTTCGAAATACTGACGGACCTAAAACAAAGACCGCATCACACCATGTCCAACCAATTAATGCCCACGTATCCTGCCCTATCAAGCCCTAGTGGGCCGGTTACGTGACGTAAAAGGAGAAAAAAGTAAACTCGGAAGGCAAGCAGAGATATTAGAAAGAGCTAAGCAAATAGAATACCAAGATATTTGAGTCATTAAAACACAACTGAATACTAGTGAGTCAGTTGGGAAAAAAGAAAGGTTCGGTGTTGCCACCCAAGAGCATCCAGCTGGCGCACAAAACCCTTAATAGTAGGTTCCCTAACCACGTGATCTGGAAGCGAATTCCAGCGATCTATAACTCGGCGCGACAGACGAGTTTCCGTCTTAATCCTATCAGACCGTGGTTTATGCAGTTTCAGTGGGTGACCGCGGAGATTAGGCAACATAGCGGGATTAAATAGCCATGACAAGTCCGGGCCGATCTTACCCTTCAAAATACCATAAGTGAGAATCAGGTCCGCTCTTATCCTTCGGTAGTGCATTGAGTACAACCTCAAACTGAGTAAGTGTTCAGGATACGTCCGTCCCCGTAGACCCTACACTAACCGAGTGCCCACTCCCTCTCCAAGTCCATTGTGTCTCGGTTATGACAGGGTAGACAAGCCTGGATACAATATTCCAGGTGGGGTCGGACGAACATCGAGAATAGCTTCAAACAAAGTGGCCATTAGAATTCCAAAAGAGCGGCGGATAAATCACATCATACAAAACCCCCGACAAGCAGCCTTCTAATTGTCGCCAGAATGAAGTGCTGATGAGTATGCGACCCCTCAATCAGCCTGCTGAGTGACAACAGCGAGTTCATTGCCGCCAACAACATGGTGTGAAATGATCAGCAGCTCCGAGTCGGAGAACAGAGCACTTGGCCCTATTTATGGGTATCAATCATAAGGTAGACCATCCCCAGAGTTTATCCAAGGCACGCTGAATTACCTCAGGACCCCCGGATATGCATAATATTCCAGAACTTGACGTCGTCAGCAAAGATTAGTGATGACACTCCTAGCTCTACCGGCAAGTCATTTACATAGATCAGGAACAACAATGGCCCCAATACCGAGCCCTGCGGGACACCACTAAGGACAGCTTGTCTGAGCGAAAGGCTACGCCCCACCCGTACGCCCTGTTCCCCCTTAAGGAAGGCAGACACTCAATGAAGGGCGCGACCAGATCTACTGTAAGATCTCAACTTTAGTGACGGTCGAAGATGAGGAACAGTGTCAAAAGCTTTCGAACAGTCCACCAATAGCAGTCTACAGCTTGGCCACTGTCTACAGCTTCGACCCATCTTTCACGAGCTACAAGAAGATTAGTCTGACATGAAAACCTCTTGCGGAATCCATGTCGCACAAAACAGGCGGTTGAATCTATTCAGGTGGTTCCCCAGTGAATCCTTTATCAGCCTTTCAGACTTGCCTACTACTCTTGTCAAACTGACAGGCCGGTAATTCGCGGGCAGAGCACCGTCACCGCCATTAAAAATCGGACATATGGTTGCCTTTTTCCCTTTAGAAGGTAGCATGCAGCCGTCAAGTGATATTGAAAACATGCATGTGAGGACCACTCAGCTCAGTGGCCAATTAATGCAACAGCTTCGGATGAATTGAAGCAGGACCGGAAGATTTGATGGATTAATGCTTTGCGATAGCTGGTAAACCTGAGTCTCCGTTATGCTAATTTCAGTTAAGCAAGAATCCTCTGGAGCTCTTGAAACCAATTCAACCTGTGGTAAAGCGGTCTCTCGAGCAAAGACCCCAGTATACTGAGTACTAAGTATAAAAGCCTTGTCATAATCAGTTTGCGCACAGTTCCCGTCTACTCGCAATAACGCTGGTATAGACAGTTTCGCCCCGCTTCGTCTGTTGACGCAGGAAAATACTTTGGATTAGCTGCGGCCGAGTCCGCTAAACCCTGCTCGCACTGGAGACGAACAGGCCTGAGACGTTGCAGGATGTATGTTGAAAGCGTTCGTCAAAGTTGCTTGCCGCTGCCTAATGTTAGACACGAGTCACAGTGAAAGCTTCAAATTCAGGTGGGACTGGAACGATAGGAAAATCCCTTGAGTGTTTCTTCTTGAGCGGATCGTTGTGCCAGGAAATGATAAGGTGCTAGGAGGTCTTGATAAATCTTGTACTGTGAGTTCTACGCGGTAACTCGGTTTTTGAGGTGCCATACTGATCGAGTTTTCTAGCTGAAATATTGTGGAAAACGGTGTTTGAAGAAACACGCTAAGCGAAATTTGATTATTGTTAAATTTCCTCTGATCCAAGATACCTTGGATCGATTAAAGTGCTACTGGACATAGCGTCTCCTTGACGCTTATTGGTAATTTTTGCGGTTGTTCCCCTTTTTAATCCCGTTTCACACCCTGTTTTGTCTTTTTGTGGTCGTTTTACGGTTGTATACGTGAGTTTCAATTCTTCTCAGTTTTCCACTTTAAACATGGTCGTCTCGCTAAAAACAGAGGCGGATGAAATCTTTGGGTCCTCGATTAATGAGTCCAATGCAGTTTGCGGCAATTCTGCTTGCTCGAGACCAGTTACGGATTCATCTGGTGGTATGCAGTGTGATGTTTGCTTCCGCTTGTATCACAAAGGTTGCACCGGCCTCCGAGCGAACCAGTACACTATGCTATCATCCAGTGAATACCTCCTGTTTAGATGTGCTGATTGCTGCACTCAGAAACCGAAGTGCCCGGCTATCATCTTTGCTGAATTTAAGGCACTGGCATCCAGGTTCACAGTGGTTGAGAAGGCGTTAGTCGGGCTTGCCTCGCTCAATTCTAAAGTGGACTTGATTATGAATTACCTGAGTATTGCAAAGGAGGACTCTGTAGCGAACTGTCCCCCTGCTGACAGTCCATCCCTTGATGGGTCGTTCATCTTACCGGACGCTCCAGTACACATTGAGATAAATGACTCATATGCCTCGGATGGCATTGTTGACCCTCCACAAATGGAGGGCAAGTCACGGGCTCCTGGGTCAGAAAAGAATAGGCGAAAGAGGGCAAGAAAAGTGCGCAAACTCTCCGCACCCAAACCGAGAGGTGAGAAGATGCTCAAGATGCAATCGCCTGAGCCGCAAACACAACCTGGTGATGCGACTCCCTCAGTTTCACGTAAGGTTGTGCAGGAAGGGAGTGAAAAACCCCAGATGTCCCCATCGCGTGCTACTCAAACTGCGGCGCCTACTCCAAACACAACCTGTCTTCTAGGGGTACAGGTCGTGGAGGAGGGCATGGACGTTGAGCCACGGCTTTTTCGCCTGCAGGACGAAAGAGAAATCCGAACAGAACTGCCCGTACTCTTCAGGCAGGTACGAAAAACGTCAAGAGTGACGGGACAAACAAGCTGGAGCTTAACACGTACGCTACAGTTGCTTCAACGTCGTCTGATAACTTGCGCCCAGTCTCATTGCCTGCGGCTAAGCCGGTTGCGGTTCATGTAAATTCAAAAACCCGTAAGGTAAATACACCACGTCGAGATGATTCTTTCATTGACAGCAGCGTGATATTCCCTAACGCGGTGGCATCCACTGCTGAACTTCCTGCCGAACGTACATTGGACGACCTACAGTGGTTTAAGATGTGCGTAACGAGGCTTCTTCCGCCTGGGTTTCCCGGTGTTACTGTCAGGAAACTGAATAGATTGGGTAACGTCCCAGTTAACGCCCCAAACCCTCGACCGCGCTTACTTCGGGTAGTCCTATCCACCCCGGATGAACGCAACGCGCTGTTGCAGTTTGCCTTCAAATTGAAGGGTACTAATGTTAGCGTTCAGCCAGACCTCCCATTAGCGGATAGGCTGAAGCTAAAAGAGACCATTAAGGACCTCAAAACCAGGCGAGAGACCGCTGAACAAGGTCTCCGGTTGGTGGGTTTTCAGGTGATCAGCCGGCTGTCTGTTTCCGCCTTACCAGTGCCAGTACTGGTAGCGCACGACCCAGGGCTGGACATAACGAGTACCTTCAGATAGTGCTAGACAATGTGCGGAGCCTAAGAAATAAGATAAGTGAGATAGATCCGCCTGTAGATGGGCCCCATCCCGATATAATGCATTCACTGAAACGCGGCTGTCTCAGGACATCACGGACGGTGAAGTACATCTGTCTGGCTACGCACTATTTAGATGTGATCGCTTCGTTGGCCGACAAGGCGGGGGCGTTGCGCTTTACGTTAGATGTGAACTTGACGTTTCACGTACCTACATGTTTCAGTCGGCAGATAAAACTGTCGAAGCGATGTCGGTAGTGGTAAAGACTTCCTCAGCTCAACTTACAGTTGTACTTGTGTATAGAAGCTCTGGGAGTGCGTCCAAAGAGGTGCTTGACTTTATTCGCTCCCAATCCGCAAACAGGTGTTTGATACTGGGGGATTTCCATCTACCAGAAGTTTGCTGGGCAGATTTTTCTTGCAACTCGGCAGAAGGTACTTTCGGGGCCGATCTACTTGAGCTTACGCTACAAGTACCGTTGTGTCAGTTCGTGGACCTCCCCACTAGGTACATGGACGCCCAACTCCCGTCTATTTTGGATCTAGTGTTTGCCAAGTCATTAGAGTTCGTAGGGGACATCACTTACAGCTCTCCCTTAGGTGCTAGTGATCAGGTTTGTTTACCGTTCAGGCGTACTCTGACCAGGCGTCCCCAGAGCATTGCTGAGCCATGTCCAAGCATATGGCTTGCTAACTATCAGGCAATGCCTATCAAAGCTGCTGGGATGCGTTGCGAAATTTTAATGGTTGATACGGTTCAGGCGGCCTGAGATAAATTTAAATCTTATCTCACGGAAGTGTCTACTTCCTACATCCCGCTTGCGAGCAGAAAGGAGACACGAGCGCGGCCTCCGTGGATAGATACCATTGGCAAGTACCTGCTCCAGAAGCGTTCTAGGTGCTGGAGGACCTAACGCGCGGCCCCATCAACTAGCACTTATGGTAGATACCGCGAGGCTAGAAATAGGTGTAAACAACATTTAAAGCAAAGCTAGGCTGGTGTACGAAAAGGACTTGGCTGATGGAGCTTCGGAAAATCCGAAGTTCTTCGCAAATGTTAAGAGACGCTGTGGTTCAACTTCGGTAATCCCAACTTTGATGCGGGCCGATGGAACTCGTGCGTATGCGGACTCAGATAAGGCTCGTGTACTTGGGGAACAGTATGCAGGGTCTTTTGTACGTGAGGCCGCGTTGGCTAGCGTTGAACTTGTCCCCAGAGTACCTGAGGGTTCTTATTTAGCTGAGTTTACTGTGGGGGAAACGCAAGTCCTTAAACTGCTGCAAGAACTGAACCCTACCAAAGCAGCTAGACGTGATTCAATTCACCCGAAGCTTCTGCATGAGTTGGCGGTGGAACTAAGTTGACCGCTGACGATGGTTTCAGAAGTCACTTGACAGCTGTACATCACCTTCCGAGTGGAAGGAGGCTGTCATCTGTCCTATCTTCAAAAATGGCGACAGGAGTCTGTCAGCCAATTACAGGCCAGTTATTCTGCCTAGCGTCGTGGTCGAACTGCTTGAAAAGCTGGTGAGAGATTCGTTGGAATGTCACCTGAATAGATTTAATCTACTCAGTAGTGCACAACATGGATTCCTGAAGGGATTTTCGCGTTTGACGAATATGTTGATTGCTCGTGAAGCTTGGGCCGAGGCAATGAACAATGGCCACGTAGTGGATGTGCCTTTCGTAGACTTCTCGAAAGCATTTGATAAGGTACCCCACTTGAGACTATCACAAAAGCTGAGGTCCTACGGCGTATCTGGCTGCGTCCTTCACTGGGTCTATCTGAATCTGAAAAAACCGAAACACCCGAACCACACCCTGGTCAACCAATTACTGCCCACGTTCCGTGCACTAGCAGTCCCCGCGCAGTAGGTCAAGTGAAGTAAGGAAGACGAAGAAAGTAAATGGAAGCTAAAGAGGAAGGCAAGTCATTTAAATGAAGGATAACACCAACGAGGTGAATGACGAAGTAGGAACTCAAACTTAAAAATGAATATGGTCAGGAGAGGGGAAAGGTTTCGTGTTTGGAAATTATTGAGAATACCTGTAGCTCGGGATGTGGATGAAAAGATTGTCCTGTTCTCCGAGCTGGGCGTTTCTGTTGCAGACGTTTCGTTACCAAACTAGGTAACATCTTCAGTGCAGCTATTTGATGCTGATTCGCGCAGTCTCGCAAACCAATGCCAGATCTGAATGGCTATTGATTGTTGCCTGCTTCGAATGTCAGCGTTCGATCGGTTTACGTGAACAAACTGCGGCGCCTACTCCAAACACAACCTGTCTTCTAGGGGTACAGGTCGTGGAGGAGGGCATGGACGTTGAGCCACGGCTTTTTCGCCTGCAGGACGAAAGAGAAATCCGAACAGAACTGCCCGTACTCTTCAGGCAGGTACGAAAAACGTCAAGAGTGACGGGACAAACAAGCTGGAGCTTAACACGTACGCTACAGTTGCTTCAACGTCGATTACAGCCGAATGTCAGCGACTGATAAATTTGAAGCACGACACAAAAATGCTTGAAACTGCTGAGCGTAGGACGGAACCCCAGATTTGTCGTACATCTATCAGTGGTAAAGTGATGAACCGGAGTCGGTCAACTCAGAAGCCCCCGACCGCATGCTTGAATTGTGGCACTTGGCATTTTGTGAGAGACTGTACCAACAAAGGGCATCAGTGTCACAAGTGCAAGCGGTTTGCTCATAAAGAAACCCACTGTCGAGTTGCGCACCTGTTCCGACGTTCGTTTCCATCGACATTGCGCACAAACATCAACTTCAAAAGGGCTAAGTTTCACGGACCGGCCACAAAGGTAATTCCTGCTGCTTTTCGCACGGAATGGACAGTAAAAGGCTATGATATTTCAGACACCCTGTACCCAGATACGGCGTCCGACATCACAATTATTTCGCATTCCACATGGAGGAAACTTGGGAGACCGGCTTTCAAGCGCACATATCTACGGTTAATACTGCATCCGGCGAACCGCTGCGATTGGACGGAGATACTGAATGTAAGGACAGCTTCAAGGCATTACAACTCCGTGGCACGATCTACCTAGTCTCTCGCATCAACGTTAATCTTCTCTGAATCGAGTGGATTGAGAAGCTGAACTTGTTCAGCGTACCAATGAATCGTGTCTGTGCTGAAAGGAATGTCACAGTGCACCATAAAGCCATACCGACTCCTCCGGGTCAAAGCATATGGGAACAGCTTCAAACAAAGTATGCGTGTGTCTTCCAGTCGGAAATTGGACACTGTAAGAAGCTGCAGTCAAAACTTACGCTGCTTCCGGATGCCAGACCAGTGTTTCGACCCAGGGGTCCTGTACCTTATGCTTCCAAAGCACTTGTTGAACAGGAGCTTGATCGATTTCAGCAGGCCGGAGTGATCGAGCGAGTCAATTTCTCACTGTGGGCTTCGCCTGTTGCTGTAATCAGGAAACAGAACGGTTCAATTCCTTTGTGTGCAGATTTTTCAACTGGCCTGAATGCTGCGCTGGAATCACATCAGTAACCGCTTCCACTCCCTGAGGGCGAGTTCGCAAAGCTGAACGGAGGCAAGTATTTTGCTACTCTTGATCTTGCAGACGCCTATTTGCAGCTAGAAGTTGAACCCGAAATCAGGAAGCTTCTAACAATGAACACGCATCGCGATCTCTACCAGTTCAACTGTTTGCCATTTGGAGTCAAAACGCCACCGGCAATCTTTCAGCAAGTCATGGATGCCATGCTGACGGGTGTAATTGAAGCAGCAGCCCACCTGGATGACATCCTCGTAATGGGCTCGACGCAAGATGAGTTATTTCAACGATGGAATGACGTACTACAGAGAATCAAAGAGTACAGTTTCCGATTACGAGCGGACAAGTGCAGCTTTTCCTGAAGTCAATTGAGGTCCTGGGTTTCGTGATTAACAAGAACGGCCGACCACCCGATCCCGAAAATATCGAGGTGCTAGACCGGTTACCGGCGCCATCGGACGTCACAATCCGACCGTCATTCCTTGGGATGGTGAGTCAATATAGTGAATTTCTACCATGCATGCATCGTTTGCGTCATCCTCTAAACCACCTGCTGATGAAAGACGTCGAATGGAAATGGTCTGCACAATGTCAACAGTCGTCCGAGCAACTGAAATCGCTACTGAAGTCGAATTTATTGCTTACGCATTATAATCCGAAGCTGGAGATCATCGTGGCCACGGATGCTTCAAGCTATGGAATTGGTGTTACCATTTCACATCGTTTCCCAAATGGATACGAAAAGGCTATTGCACATGCTGCACAACGCTGACGGCATCCGAGAAGAATTATGGTCAGCTTGAGAAAGGAGCGTTGGCTATCATCTTTGCCGTGCAGCAGTTCCATACCATGGTATATGGTCGATCGTTCACGTTGGTGGCTGCTCACAAACTGCTTCTGGCAATCTTTGGATCCAACAGGGCATTTCGGCATAACCGGCCAGTCGAATTCAGCGCTGGGCAACTCTGCTCTTGGGATATGATTTCAGAATGCGATACTTGTCTACTGATTACATAGGGCAAGCGGAGGCCCCATCCAGATTAATCGCTACCAGTAAGCGTGAGTCAGAAGACGCAGTCCCCGCTTCCATCGCAGCCGAAACGGATGTCAGCTACGTGCTACATGACGCCGTGAGTAATTTACCGGTCAATGGCACAATGGTGATGCAAGCCACTGAACAAGATACATTGCTGCAAGTGGTATTAACCTACACAAGACGAGGCGGACCAAAGAAGTGTCCGAAAGAAGCTTTGACACAGTTTTTCACCTGACGCAACTCTTTATCTGAAGTTGATTCCTGCCAGTTTTGCAGATTGCATTGTCATTCTAAAAATACTCAGATCACGCGTGTGCTACGGCAACTGCACAAGGGCCATCCAGGAATCGTTCGCATGAAGGCGCTTGCGCGCAGCTACGTTTCTTAGCCCATGATGGATAGCCAAGTTGAAGACATTGGCCGATCGTGTTCTAGATGCATCAGTGCCTCCAAGTTACCGGTACGTGGGACATTACAATCATGGTCAAACCCAGAATCGCCATGGTCGCGGATACACGTGGATTTCGCAGGACCAATCGAAGGAGTGCATTTTCCCGTTATTGTTGGCGCCTACAGTAAGTGGCCGGAGGTAATCGCTATGCAAAACACGTCGGCAAACAGCATAATTTTTGCGATGAGACATACCTTTAGTCAGCACGGATTACCAGTAACAGTCGTGTCGGATAACGGGGCACAGTTTACGTCCTGTCAATTTGCTGCATTTTGTGCACATAATGGGCTCGAGCATGTGAGGACCGCCCCGTATCATCCGCAGTCAAATGGCCAAGTGGAAAGATTTGTTGATACGCTGAAACATGCATCGTGAAGTCAAAAGAGGGATCGCTGAACAAGCGCTTGGAACGTTTCCTGTTGTACTATCGAGTTGCTCCGAATTCTAATTCACCAGATGGGAAATCATCAGCTGAAGCCCTTATGAGTCGAAGATTGAGAACCACGCCAGCGTTGCTGACTCTGTAGCAGTCTGGAGATTCCGCGGTTTGCCTGTGTAAAATTCTAACTAAAATTATTTCATTGTACACTTAGGCAAGCGGTGTGGTTTGTTGAACTGATTGCTGAGTTCGAAGGCTTGGCTTGCTCATCGCCATTTTTGCTTGGCGCTCGTTTCGGTTGCAACTCGCAACTGCCCTGTGTGCTGTGCTTGCTCCGTTCCCCTAGCTAGAGCGTCCACGGTGTCGTTCTTTTATAGCTAGATAACAGGGAATCTTTTACTGTACCAATAAAGGTTTCCCTGCAACTCAATCCGTCTTCTCGAATCGCCTTCTGGGCTCCCGGTACAGGCAACCCACTAAATCTCCCAAGCGTTCGCCACTACGACTAAGGAATTCAGGGATGGATTGCCAATACAACAGGCGGTATGGGGCACGAAAAAGGATTTGCAAACTGTACGATTTTGTGTTTGCGGCTGCCTATCAAGGACGGTGGAGCGCTTGGGTACCAGGACGAGTCGTGCGACGCCGATGCAAGGTGAGGTATGATGTTCAAGTTGGTACACCGGTACGGAGACGCCAAGTCAATTAGTTGAGGTCACGGTATACACATGGTGCCGTGGTTCCGAAAGCCAACGGGCTTGACGTCAATGAATTGTTGGACAATGGCAAGCATAGTACCCCTGCAGTTGGCGAGGTTAGTCCAATGGAATGTATGGAAAATGGGGCGCGCTAGGAGCTAAACAGGACAAGAAGATTCGTGCAGTCTCTCCAGGTGGATCCGCGTCGAAAGAGCTATGTTAACTCCAGTTAACCCATTTTTAAGAGAGGGTGGCGGTATTAGGAGAACAGCTATTAGACATACATTTTTTGTGAACCAGCTTAATAACTATTATCCACGCTTCCTATTTTCTACTTCTTGACTGTTGTTTAAACGGTCTATTGGGTTAGCCCGCTTGGTACATCCAAGTCATTGTCAATGGACGCTCAGCATCATGTTCTTTTCAGCAGCGACATTTGCAAGAACACATTTTATTGGTATTTTCTTCTCATCACTGTTGTACTTTGTTATGATAAAGGAATATTTTGTTGTCGCACGATTATTGTACTAGCTTTTAATTTTTGGGTCTGCATTTCTTATTCTCGTTTGTTTGTGACATTTGTTTAAACGCTTCATTTCGTTATTCGGATTGGCCAGTGCCCGTCACTGTAACTGGACATTCGCTTTACGCTTGGAGGGACCGTCTGAAGGGAGGTCGGCGGAGAAATTTGAACTTTCTTGGTAGCTACTGGTACATCTATTTGTAGACCGAAAGAAATTGCGTTCACAGTACTAAGGATAGGTAGAATAAATTAAGATGAATCGTTTGATAGTACTAGATGACTTATGGTGTGTTAACATTATACTGAGTCAAAGTGGTTAAAAGAAGTAAGGTCGTAATGGTGGCGGAAAATCAACCGACAGGAATGAGCTGAAATAACGTTTCAGAAATGTGGCATTATATCTGCGTTGAAAGTCGTTGGAAATATTACGTACTTAGATACGGAAACTGTGCGTATATTATAAACGGAAATGACTGCTAACAATGCAGCAACTGTAAGGTTACGAAATCTACACCGAAGGCTAATTGCAGCGATGATGTACATGGGCGACCTGAAATGGAACATTTGTAGGCAATTTAATGACATTACGTAATGGTAGGGAACAAAGTTGCGTAAATAGTGAGTGTGTAACTTACTGATGATGCTCTGAAGATAACGTGCAATGATATGTAATTTTTAGAATCTGCAGAAATAAGAAATAGAAAGCTATGATGAAAAAGGCATAACTGTGTGCATGTGTAATGACATACGGAGAGGCGTGTAGCAATGTGATAAGGAATAATGACAGACTAACATCTATTGCTGTAATATTGCGCTCATAAATGGTTACTACGAAATGAGGATGCACGGAATGGGGTTTGTTGTTTGGGTCAGTGAGGATGAATAATCACAATTGTTAAAGTTGCTTACGTATGTTTACGTGCTTCCCAAATAAGAATATGTTTGTATTCGCTAATTTGTCGGCGTACATGTAGAAGGGGTAAAATGAGAAGGCGTATATATATATATGTATATATGTATATATATATATATATATATATATATATATATATATATATAATGCAGCATACTGCGACAGCTTATGCCTTATGATATGCAGTTAAAATATTTACCTGGTCATATGAAGTGCTTCCAAAGTATTCCTGTTTGCTTAGCACTTCGCAACGAAATCGACGTAGCAGGACTGCGTTTACATAAGTTAATAATCCCCTTTAGTAACAAATGCAATGCTCCGTGAATGGCAGGTTAAAAATATAGTGAAATCTGATCGTCATTGTGTGCACAACTGGTGATTAACCTCTGCTATTGCGTGCCACTGTGCATACCACTGCGGCTGGGCTAGATAAGTAATGATATCAAACCAATGGTACCTGTGACGATGTGTCACTGAGTAATCACATGGCCGCTGCTGTACGTGTGGGGAGAGGCTCCGGCATGGTGAATTGTGCAAGTGGGCGAGAATCACCACGGTGATTCTTGGCCAGGCGTAAATGCTATGATTTGCTACGACAGGTAAGAGGTGTATGCAGTGCATCAGTCACCGTCTACCGTGGGCTATCCCGCTGGCTGTCCATTATCGAACTTCGGGATGTGTCACGGCAACTTGGAGGACACCGGACGCCTCTTCAAGTAGTACCTAACAAACAGGTGCACTGCGTTCTGTATTACCATGCATCATGGTTGATTGCAAGAAGCAAGCAATCAACCAAACGTTTGAAAAGTATGCAGTCCATTGGAGTGCATTACTCCGTCCTTGTTATTATAGTTGCCCGTGCAGACCAGAGGCCTTACCTGAGAAAACTGTGATTGCAGGTTCACATGGCGGTGGGCGATGCGTCGGAGGCGGCTCGGTGGCGGCATTCAATGGGCAGGCTAGGGGCGGTGCATGTCGGTTTAACTGTAAAATAACATTAAACATTGATGGCATTTCTTACCTGTAAGGAACTGCGACAGCACGTACACATGACGGTGGGCGATGTGTCGGAAGTGCCTCAGTTGCGGCAGTGTTGGGGCTGCCTGTGGGCGGTGCATGTCGGCTGTACTGTTAAACACCATTACACATAGATCGGATTTCTTACCTGTAAGCAGCTGCGATAGCACGTTCACATGGCGGTGGGCGAAGCGTCCCAGGTGGCTCAGTGTCCCCATTTTATGAGCACACTATCGGCGTTACATGTCGGTTTAACTGCAACACAAAATTACACATGCATCCTAATTCTTACCTGCGATGACATATGACAGCGCGAACTGGGAAAACATTTCTCAGTGTGTACGCGTTCCGCTGATACACAAGAACCATGAAGCAAGAGAAAGAATACCTGTGAGGATGTTTCCCTGAAAGTTCAGATCCTGTAAGCATGGGTAACACTCATTTCTCTAAGTACCTGCAGGTACGTAGGAACACATGCACTGACATTGATTTCCGCTGCGTATATGAAAACTGAATGACGGTGGCTAAATGCCCTTCCGTAACGGGAATAGTATGAGTAACTTACCGTTGCACAATGTTCCCTCCGTGCTGCAGATCTCTCGGCGCCTTGTTGCATTGCAATTCACAGGTGTTCATATGAAGGGGACAAAGAAGCACAGCATGCTGTAAGGGAAATGCACTCAGGATAAGGGCAGGGATAAGGTACATACCTGAAGCGTCCATCATCCTACCGCGGTCAAGCACGTCACGCTGACACTATGACGAACAGGAGAAGCAAAGAAATTCGTCCGCACCCGCGTAGCACACACATGACGCGTGGTACCATTGGGAGCACGCGTCGCACATGACCCATTGCACCGATTCTCCATGACCATCAACATCGTCCTCTTGATGACATACTCCGCATACATCCTCCGAGGCGAAGCCCTGATTTCCCCGTTTCTGTCTCACAGGAACCCGGTAGGCCCTGGATGTCCGGGTGCGAAGGTTACGGAATCCCTTACCCCTTAGCGCACTCTTATCCGGGCTAACCTCTGTCACCCTGCACTTAAGGGGCGATTTCCTTTTCCTGGACCCACCTGTGGATGTTGACGGAACAGGTGTTTCCGTTCAGTCACACGCACAACGTCATTCACCTGCGTAACTTCCGAAGGGGCGCACACTTCTCCTGTAGACGTGCGGCGTACCGCAGAGACTGAGCCACCATCCGACGTTCCTGCGGTAGGCAAGCCGCATAACATGCGCAGGTTTGCCTCCGTATCTAAATGAAGGGGAACAGGGCACCTTGACGTTCGCCCATACAACTGAAAACTTGCGTCCTTCGACATCAGCGACGCTACCATTTCCAGGTAATTCACCGCACGGGAGAAATTCTGCGATCCGCAGGTCACCAACTGAGCGCCAATGTCCGCCAAAACCTGCTGCGTTCTGCGAAGTTTCACGGTTCGGTTCACAACCGCATCGCTATCCACCGCGTTACGGTGGACAATCTGCACACACTCAGCAGACGCAAACGACTCCGAGGAAGCTGCTGAAGGTACCCGGGGTACGATCCACCGACATCCATGGAGTATGTTCCGCGCAGAGTGAGTGTGATTAGCCGCAACATAACAGATGTGAGCACATGGGATCCGCCACTGACGACTAAACTCACAATCGCATTCACTGCCCCGCGTTATGTACACCCGACGCACTCTCGAACGAGGACAGGTAACCAACTAGTAAGGACCATCAGACCTACAACTGAGAACCGTTGACGTTCGGTAATGCGCCATGAACACGTCGCCCGCGACGTCGCTTAGTTTGGCGAAAACGGAACCCACTGAGGACACCTCCGATGGAACAGCAATTGCGCTCATTCACCGCCTACCTATTATGCTGTTCCTTTGGTGTACCATTGTGTTGACTCTATCAACCACGCTAGTGAACAGAGTGAGTAGGGATGACCTCTCCGACAGGTATTCCTTCAAATGTCTGTTCTCATTCTCTACCCTGTTCGTGGTGTGGCAGCCAAAAAGAATAGTATCGCTGAGTCTGTGGGCCGCCCAAGAGTCCGCGTGTGGAATCCACGTCGAGCACAAATAACCGTGCAATCCAGGAGACGCCCTGCCCACCGCGTTCAATATCCTTTCAAATACCGAGGCGTCACGAGTGTATATGAGGTTATGGAGCCAACCTCGTAATTGCATTCTACGCGGATCGGAGATCCCGCGTAAGCGGCCGCAACGTCGAGACATGTCCACTTTAACATGGTAACGACAAAAAACCACCTTTGCGTTCGTATAAAAACGTCTGAACGCCCGGATCTGAGCGGCGCATTTATCCATCACCACTGTGTGGCAACGTAAGGTGCTAGGCACCATCTCCCGCATCGCCTCAACCGCTTGGCCATAGCCGTAGGATGTCTCATCCGGTAATAGAGCGTAGAAAAAATACCCAGACCTGTGCCATCTACCAGCATGCAGTGCCACAAAATGTAGCCGCCATAATTCAGTTGGTGGGTGGCATCGCATAATAGCACCTCACCATAACGATTTACAATGCCGCGAACTAACGATGGAGAGAAAAATACATAACGTATCTGGCTACCCTCAAACACCAATCAACGCACACCGTGCCCTTCCAACATCGTTGCCACGTCCCACACTTCACAAGCGTTCGCATCCCGATGACGAATGCGCAAATAAGACAGGTCCAGACGAGTTACCCGTTTACTGTACTCCTGGTAGATAAAACGACACAAATCGGGTGTGCTAGGGAAACTATCCATCAAGCGCAGAACTTCCTTCTCTTGCACTGGAGAAAGACGACGGTTCCGTGCATACATCCATGGGTTACCCAATTGAAAATCATGAGTATGCGTCATGACGTAACTTCACACAACATATTTCCCATCCTTGAAAACCACGTAGAACCGAGCCTTGCAATCGCAGGATTTGTATCTACATGCGTTAGTGGCCATGTTGCAAAAATATTAACCAACTTACCGCTTGCCACGAGATCCTGAAAGTTTACGATGAACGCAACGGTACATGATGTAACAGCAGCATTCCCCATCGGGAACCGGCTTCCTCATTCCACGATGGTATGCCGCACCAGACTTGGAAGATGCACGGGAAAAACAAGTCGCCGTCTAAATGCGAAAACGTTCCAACCGATTCTCAAGGTCCTCAACAATTTCATACTTCCCAATATCCAGGAATCAGATAAAAAGATAAAAATGGGAAAATATATAATGATGATTGAAAGCTGGGCTGAAGGGAATCGCCTACCCGTGCGGTCGATCAGGCAATCGATCGAGCGGACGAATGCGTTTTCAAACACTCGGCTAATTGGACTTTTGCCTCAGAGTTGAGAGGACAGTGTTTTCGGCGGCATTTTCTGGCTACGTTGGCAGAGTTTTTGTTAACACGTTTTTCGTGATCAAGGCTGTTGGAATTTTGATTTTTCTTCGGCTGGGCTAGAATTGCTGCGGAGAAATTTCTGGGTGGTTAATTCGGAATAGCGAAAAAGGGAAGATCTAACAATGGCGACGGGCAAGCACGGAAATGTTACAAATTTTTCTGCCGAACTTTATCAGACCCTGCCTTTTCAGCAACAATCCCGGATGGAAGCACAAATGAAACTGCTTGCAATTTTAACGCAGTTCTTGAAGGTACAATCAAATGGAGCAGCTACATAAGACACGCAGGCTTTCACTTTACCTCCTTACGAATTCAAGCACCGAATTTCATTATGATGCTGATTCCGAATCCACTTTCGAGGCGTGGTTCAAACGTTGGGTGGATTTGTTCCAGACGGATTTCAGCCGTCAAGATGATTCATGGAAAGTGCGCATTTTGCTCCGCAAGCTCGGAACTAATGAACATACAAGATTCCTTGACCACATATTGCCCAAAGAGCCGAAGGACATCACTTTCAACGAAGCAGTGGCAACACTCAAAGAAATCTTTGGTAAGTCGACATCATTGTTTAGCATTCGCTATCAATGTCTAAAAATTGTAAAGCGTGATACAGACGATTATGGGGCACTAGCAGACATGGTTAACCGCGAATGTGAACGTTTCAAATTACGCTGTTTGACGGATGACCAGTTTAAGTGTCTTATATTTGTCAGTGCTTTACAGTCTCCACGCGACGCGGAAATCCGCACTCGGCTCCTTGCTAAGTTGGATCAAGACCCAGATTTGACATTGAAGTCTCTTGTAGGCGAATGCAAACGGTTAATTACCTTGAAACACGACACGGCTATGATTGAGCAGAGTCGCCCCACCAATGCCGACACTGTTCATGCTGTGCAAAAAGCAAGAAAGCCTGGCTCGAATAAGGCGTTCAACAGAAAGCCGAACAAGCCGCCTACACCTTGTTGGTCATGTGGTGAATGGCATTTCGCACGATACTGTCCATTCAAGCGTCATATTTGTGATAAATGCCATAAACGCGGCCACAAGGAAGACTTTTGCCATCAGTCCCGGCCAAGAAATGTGAAGCAGTCCTACCGAAGGAAGAATTTCAGAAAACCTGACGCAGAATCACTATCGGTGATTGCTACGTTTCACAGCGATTCTAAAACACGCCGCCGATTTATCACTGTGCTTATCAACGGAATCCCAACCCGGCTGCAGTTCGATACGGCATCAGATATAACGATCATTTCCAAGAACACTTGGAAGCACATAAAGAAGCCGAAAATGATTGATTCCAACAAAATCGCTCACAATGCATCCGGTGGAGTGCTGAAGTTGGTCGGAGAAATAAATTGCAAAATTGCATTCAACGCAGTGGAAAAAGTCGGAACCTGCTACTTGTCTGATCGACCAAACTTGAACCTCCTTGGACTTGACTGGATGGAAAAATTACAACTGTTTGATGCTCCAATGAGTCAGATGTGCAATACAGTACAAACCGACCCAGTACATTCATCATCGTCGACAGAAGAGATGACCAGAAAGCTGGAGCAGCTAGCTAAACGTTGTGGCAACTGCGCTACCGCCTCAAGGGCACCGCCAAAGACTGAACTCCGCTCATGGCCTAAACCAACTAAACCTTGGAGTCGTGTTCATGTAGACTTTGCAGGCCCAATCAATGGCCAGAACTTTCTCATAGTGGTCGACGCTTATAGCAAGTGGCCCGAAGCGTTCCTCATGAGAAGCACGAAAACCAGCGCAACCGTCTCTAGGTTGCGACAAATTTTCAGCAGGTTCGGCTGCCCTGAAACATTAGTGACGGACAATGGAGCACAGTTTACTTCGGCCACATTCACGGAATTCTGCCAACGTTGCGCCATCAAACACGTGCGGTCTCCACCATTCCACCCACAATCGAATGGCCAAGCAGAGAGGTTTGTGGATACATTCAAACGCGCTCTCCTCAAATCAAGGAGGGAGGGAGACATAGAGGAGGTGATCGACCGCTTCCTATTTCTGTATCGATCTACACAAAATTTACAAACACCGGGTGGAATATCACCAGCAGAGGCAATGATGAAGAGCAAACTTCGCATGCCATATGATGCAGTTCGGCCATCCTCAGAGTCCATAGCTGGTGAAAGGAACCTAAAGATGGAACGTGATTTTAATCGGCGGTTTGGTGCCAAGCAACGTTCGTTTAGACCGGGTCAGCCAGTACTTGTGCGTGATTATCGGGGTGGACACGCGAAATGGACGCCAGGCACGATCCAGTGCAAGCGCGGAAGCGTCATTTACGACGTGCTGGTTGGAATGCAGGTATGGGTACGCCATGCAAACCAACTGCGAACAACAATGTGTCAGCCACAAGCAACAGAATCCGCCAAGCTTCCATTTGACCTGTTGACAGACAGCTTCAACTTGCCTACAGAGCCAGTAGAAGAACCCTGTCATCAGACGAATTGTACCAGACCGCAGAGTACGGAATTCGAATCCAGAACACTACAGCCAAGGCGATGCACCGGTAGGCGAAGAATCCCTTCCAGGAGGCTCCAGGTTAATCCCCGGCTAGCATCCTACGCAACGGCAGCAGCTTCAGGAGGAGAGGTATCCGGGAATCAGATAAAAAGATAAAAATGGGAAAATATATAATGATGATTGAAAGCTGGGCTGAAGGGAATCGCCTACCCGTGCGGTCGATCAGGCAATCGATCGAGCGGACGAATGCGTTTTCAAACACTCGGCTAATTGGACTTTTGCCTCAGAGTTGAGAGGACAGTGTTTTCGGCGGCATTTTCTGGCTACGTTGGCAGAGTTTTTGTTAACACGTTTTTCGTGCTCAAGGCTGTTGGAATTTTGATTTTTCTTCGGCTGGGCTAGAATTGCTGCGGAGAAATTTCTGGGTGGTTAATTCGGAATAGCGAAAAAGGGAAGATCTAACACCCAATAACCATAGACCTGAACAGCTCACTATCATCGACAGCCATAGCGATTGCAGGAGAAACCAGTATGGCCACCGAAAAAACAAAACAAACGCTCGCACATGCACCAATACAAGTTACCTTTTCAACGGCATCGTAACTCACATACAATGTTTTTTCCAAAGCCACCTTAAACCTAGTTTACAAGTTTCACACATTCAGCCACCTTGGCAATGTCGCTACGCAACCGTTGATATGTACAATTTGTACCACGGAACGTACCGAAACCACACAAGTTTTTCCTACCTCCGATCACACAGTTCCGCGCTTGGAGTCCCATGATGCTATTTTTAAGGACACATGCGATACGCTCTTGAGTACGCGGTTGCTTATTCGCCCGTTGCATTTGACGTTTTTCCTTCTGTTGGTTGGCTCAAGTGTAATTTAGTGGCCTCACCTCATTTTGCCTTCAAAACTATATATGAAATTGTGATTTCATGTATAAAGTCTCTTTCTGGCTCGTCTTTGCACTTCTTCTTGCGGTCGTGGGGTGAAGGCGTCAGCGGCGGCACAATACGTCACGATTAGTTTGCGCCAGATGAACCGTGTGGTTATGAGCTTAAGCGATGCACCAACGCCTGGATGAGACAAGCTGTGTAACGTGTTGAAAATGGTCTGTCAAAACTCGCGTGGGACGACTAGGCGCGGCGTGCCCAGAGTGAAATCGCAATGTATAATTCTGTCTGATTAAGTCAATGGAACGAATCGCATGCCCATTGAGGGGGACCTGCGTAGGAGATCAACCTCAGTTCGTTGAGTTGCGCTGGGACGATGGCTACCAAGTCGATAGCAGTGCCGACATCAGCGCAGATAGCTTGGATTCGGGAAGGTGCCTCCGCGGCGGCGCTGGGCGCAGCTGCGACATTCAGTATATCATTCGTAAACTGAGCGGTATAGTCAAGGGGTGCGACTCTCTAAGCATCGGTCAGTAGTCGAGCCGAGCCCGTAAGTCATAGGTTTATGGTCGGTGAAGCCGGCAAAGGAGCGGACTCCTAAGACGTGTCGAGAGTGACGTATCGCTAGGTATATGGCTAGTAGTTCTCTACGGAACTTTCTGTAGCGAAATTTGGTAGGTTTTAGGCGTTTGGAGAAAAACGCTAAGGGCTGCCGCGTGTCGGCTACTCGTTGCTGCAACACAGCGCCGACTGTCATGTCCGAGGCGTCAATACTGAAGAATAGTTGCGCTGCCAGGTCGCAATGTGCTATAGATGCCATGTTGGCGTAGCCTTTTTCAGCGACTTAAAAGCAGCGCGCGCTACTGCAAAAATTTCAAATTTCTTGAGCTTCCCCCGGAGAATTTCCGTGAAGGGTTGCATCAGCGATGCGCAGGTTGGTACGAACCGTCGGCAAAAGTTGACAAGCCCATCAACACGTCTAAGCTGTTTGAAAGAATGAGGCTCGGGGTAGTGGATGATGGTTTGAATTTTGTCCTGCAGTGACACAATGCCTGCAGATGTGATACGATGGCCGATGAATTTGACTGATTCGACACCAAATGAACACTTTTCTGCATTGATAGTCACCCCGTGTTGAGATAAACGATCAAAAAGTGTTTGTACCTGGCCCATGTGCTCTTCTCGAGAAGTGCTCGCGGTTAAAATGTCGTCGAGATAAGCGTAAGCAAAATCTAAGCCGCGACAAACTTGGTCGATGAAGTGCTGAAAAGTTTGTGCGACAATCTTTAGACCAAATGGCACGCGTGGGAATTCGAATAAAACAAATGGAGTTGTCACGGCAGTTTTAGGTTTGTCCGTTTCGGCTACCGGAATTTGGCTGTATGCGCGTACCAAGTCGATTTTGCTGAAGATATTTTTACCCTCCAGACTAGCGGTGAGATCCACAATGTGTGGGATCAATAGTGATCGGGCGTGGTAACGGTATTCAAGGTTCGCTAGTCGTCACAAGGAAGCCAGTCCCCCATTACCTACTTCAGCACCTTGTGTGGAGGCGACGCCCAAGGGCTGTTGGGCTGCCTGACGATACCGAGCTGGAGCATGTGGCCGAATTCAGCTCGTGCTTCACGTAGTTTGTCAGGAGCGAGCCGTAGTAGTCGTGCGCTAACTGGCTGACCACGCGTGACTATGTGGTAAACGGCCTCTGTCGTGACTGACGGAAGCTCTAAAGCTGGTCGTACCAGTCGCGGGTATTCGGAGGGTAGATTCGCATAAGCTGATGGTACACCGGCGAATCGAAAAACGGGACTGATTATCGAGGCGTCCGTAAAAATGCCTCCGACCCATAGTTTAGTACGGCAGTCTAAAACTCTGTGGCTACCAGCATCATCAAGTAAGCCAAAATGTAGAAGGAAGTCGATACAGATAATTGCGATGGGTACAGACGCAACTATGAAGCCCCACTGAAAGTCTCGGCGAAGGTTGAGGTCCAGGTTCATCATACGCTAACCGAATGAAGCTAGCGGTGAACCGTTGGCCGCACGCAGATTGTACGTAGGCTCTGAGTGTTTGTCATTTGCATTCGCTGGAATGACGCTGAATTCCGCTCCCGTGTACATGAGGAACGGATGAAAGAAAGTCGATACTTAACGTAAAACAGGCGATTTGCTTGGTTATCGACGAATGCGTTGGAGGTGCTGGTATGCGGGCTGTTCACTTTCCCTGAAGCGGCTGAGTTGTATCTAATGTAGGCAGCCTGAAACGTCTAGCACTTCCACCATATTGGCGGTAATACCAACATACTTCTTCGACGGGTTTGGTATTATCTGACTGAGAACGTGCAGGGAAATATTGCGCTTTCGTGTCGAACGAGACGTACTCGACGCGGTAACAGACGAGTTGCAATGAAACGTAGCCAAAGCGTGGTCAGCATCAGACCGTGGCACCCGCTGCTTCGAAGCCTACATTGCCGCTATCCAGCTGCGAATTAGCGCTATTTCCTCGTGTTTAGGGTCAGACCGGCCTGACGACTTGGAGCAAATATTAAACACGGTCTTCATCGGTAAGCATATGTCACCGGAGCTATTGGTCATCTGCTGTGGAAGGTTTCGAAAGCAGCGGCTGCCTTGGTAGCTAGTTCTATCAGAGACGTATCCAGAAGCATGGACAGCATTACCGGAGACGGCTCTGGGAGACGTGCAAACCACAGTTCCTTTATCCCTTCTTCACTCAAGAATAAAGGACCAGCGAAGCACTGAATTTTGTGGAGCAACGCCGCCTGCTTGCGATCTCCCAGCTTGAGAATACTGAGCTGTTCAAATCGAGCTCGTGCGCTGGGCTGTAACACTTTTAGTATTACTTGCTCCATGGTACCATCCTTTGCCTTATTCGATGTGCAGAATAGAAGGTCTGCAACCAGCGTCACAACCGCGGAAGGAAGGCGTGGGGTAAGTTGATTGTACCTTGGACCGTCCGTCGTAATGCCCTTATTTTACAGTTCGATCTGGCATTTCGCAAAGCAAACCTCTGGGATGTGTTCCATGAAACTTGGAACAGTCAAAGTAAGCATGTTTACGCTGTGAAACGACTCAGCTGCCACTTTCCAAATGTGAACCGAAAAGATAAAGGCTAAACAAAAACATGATGAAACCACTAAAATTACGCAGTAAACAAATGGATACATGTATATAATCGAGAAAAAGGAGCTAACTAACAAAAAATCCAAACGAGGAAAAATATTAAATTCACGCGTGCGAATCGCGGTCACCAATTTTTAGGACTAATACATACTAGTCCGAGACGGTGCGCGAAAGTAAGCGCGGATATCAGAAGGCAATTATAGTCGGACAAAGCGGTCTGGCTTCGATGGACTACAAGAAGACGTGGACAGATAAAGCGAGACATGAGCAACACGTTAGCGCGGGAATTTACAAGACTACCAAGTGTCGAGCCGAATGTAGGTCAACATGGACGTAATGTGAGGGGATTACCACAAGAAAGAATAGTGGTCATCAGCGAAATTGTACACAAAAGACATTAGGTCTCTTATGGGACGCCACAAAGTGGTATACCACTTCCATTTCAAGAGTAATTGAAGCGCATCTTAAAGCATATACTTAAATGTGAACGAATTAGTCCGTCTAAGTCACAATGTGCGTCTCCCATTATCTTCGTTAACAATAAAAACGGTAAACTGCGACTCTCTGTCGATTAACGCACGTCAAACGCAGTTACGTGAAAGGATTCATTCTAGTTGCCAAGAATGGTTGATACCATAGATGCACTTACTGGGTCCTGCTGATTCATCATGTTGGAAGTAGCATCCGGCTATTGGCTGACTGAGCTTTCCCAGACTACAGGTACAAGTTATCATCTATCGTTCCATGCAGTTTATGAATTACAGACGATGCCATTCTGCTTGATAAATGCCCCCGTTGCGCTTCAGGGGTTGATGTTTATAAATTGCATACAACGTTAGCATAGTTAATACCGAACCACAATTTAGCATACCTTGACGATATCACAGTGCACTGCAAAACGGTAGATGACCAAAACCGAAGTCTTCTTCTTGTTCGAAAGGGCCTAGTACAACTGGGGTTATAATGGAGACCCGTTAAACGTCAGTGATGCAAAATAGGTGAAAAGAATAACAATAAACAATCACTGAGTATTGTTTGTACAATTATCACATCCTCCACAGCTTGAATGCAACTCCAGGTTTCTGTACTTCAGCTGTGGTTTCTGTTGCAATCTGGCAGATCTTCTTGGAGGCTGAGTTTGCTCAGAATACTCCTGAGGATCTGAAACTGAATCGGCATTAGTATTTTCAGCGCACACTGAATCGAATGACAACTGACCGGAATCCTTGGATCCTATCCGGTCAACATGCCGTCTGTGTACAGAACAATCATCGAGATCCAAAATTCTAACCATGCGGTTTCCAATGTTGTTAACAATGATACCAGATGAGGGACGTAAATCATTGCCTCTGAAATAAGATACTTCAGCAGTCCCCAAGCCAAGCAGGTTTGACCTCAATGGTCTGGATTTACAAAGTTTGGCAGGTGTACCTCCAGTAGAGGAATGCACGCAATTACGGTATTGAAGAAGGAAGTTATCAACACAACGATCAAGTTCATCAAAAGTAGTAGGAGCATAGGAGGTAATAGAACGTTTTAAGGTTGCAACAAAGTTTTCCGCTAGGCCATTAGAACATGGATGTCATGGAGCGGTAAAAAGGTGGCGACACTCAAGGCTCTGTAGCCAATTAGTAACCTCTGAAGCCGAAAAGTGCGAACCATTGTCACTTACCACAGCTAATGGGACTCTTTCTCTACTAAACACTTTTCTCAAGGCACGGACAGTAAAAGCCGAATTTGGTTTATCAGTCAGGAATACCTCCGGCCACTTTGAATAAGAATCCACCACCACTAGAGCATGGTACTTCTGCAGAGATGGTCCACAATAATCCATATGTACCCTTTGCCAGGGCTCGCATGTCATCGGCCATGGTGTCCACTTTGACGGTTGCCGTAAACTTTGGTGTTTACAGTTCGGGCAACCGGAAGCAGTTCTTCGAATATCTGCATTTAATTCAGGCCACGAGCACAAGCATCGAGCTAAAGACTTCATCTTTTCAACACCAAAATGACCGGACTGTAAATCCGTTAGAATAGCTGATCTCAAAGTCGGCGGGATAACAATGCGGTCATTTACACATAGTAATCCATCAGGTGTAACGCACAAATCATCACGACGCACATAAAATTGTGGAAACTTCCGTTTGAGAGAAACCGACCAACCACGTTTGACAGCAGAAATCACTGATACATAATACCTTCTAGTATCATTGATAAGGGCAGAACGAGAGATTGGAAGCGGCTGGGTGAGTAAACAACTCATTTCAGAATCGGTTTTAAATATCGTTGCAGTACGTGATAAGTAGTCGACGTGAGGAATGAGCTTCGCACTTCTGTGCTCGACCACATAGTTTTACGCACTAAGGGCAACACTCCACGTTTGGACCATGGCTGCTGAAGACTTAGATAAAGAACTGGAAGGATTGTAAATGAACTTCAGAGCTTCATGATCTGTCACAATGGGAGATCTGAGGCCAAACAAGTATTTGTGAAGTCTAGTGACTGCCCAGTACACAGCCAAAGCTTCTCGATGAGTCTGAGCATATCCTTTTTCAGCATTGCTTAGTCGACGGGAAATACACAGAACGGGGTGTCCATTAAGCTCTAACACAGCCCCAATACCAGTAGGTGAAGCGTCTGTGAAAAGCACAGTAGGTAATTTTGGGGAAAGGTGTGAAGAACACAACCAGATGCAAGAATTTTTAAAAGCTTCCGAAGAACATGTTCATGTCTGTCTAACCAAACAAAACTCTTGTCATTCAACAAGGTGAATAAAGGATCAGCCGTGGATGCAAAACCAGGAATGAATTTGGAATAGTACTGTAAAGCGCCCATCAGTGATCGAAGCTCGTGAACATTGGTGGGGGACTTCACATCAACCAATGGTTTTATCCGATCAGGATCTGGTTTGAATCCTTCAGAGGTGACCTGATAACCAAGACAACTGATTTCATAAACACCAATTAAGCATTTCTTAGGACTGGTATTCACATTAGCATCCTTGAAGCGAGTCAAAAGTGCCAGTAATCGGTAGTCATGTGTCGGTTTGTTAATAGCGATGTATGGGGGGGGGGGGGGGGGGGGGGGGGTGGTAGTAGGTGGGGGGTAGGAGGGGGGAAGTGTTTGGGTGGTGGTTTGGTGTGGGTTGTTGGGGGGGGGGGGGGGTTGGGTTTGGTGGGGGGGTGTGTGTTGGTTTGTTCGGGGTTGGTTTGGTTGGGGGGGGGTTGGGTGGGGGGGGTTGTTTGGGGTAGTGTTTTGAGGGTGGTGGGGTGTTTAGTGTTTATTTGGATGGTGAGGGATATTGTGGGGATGGGATATGAGGGGTTGTAGAGGGAGTATATGGTTGTAATTTGGGTTTTTGGGAGTGTGAGTGTATTAAATTTTGGGGGGTGGGGGTGGGGGGGGATGGATAGTTAGATGATGATGGGGGTAGGATGTGTGTATGAGGGGTTGTAGTGAGAGTGTTTTGAGGGGTGAAGGGGTGTAGAGTGTGTTGTGTTTGATGGAGGAAGGGTATATTAGTAGATGGATGATGAGGAGTGGTTGTGGGTATAGGGTTTGATAATATTTAGATAGGGGTGAGGGAATGAAGGTTGTAGGGGTATTGTGGGGGGAAATGAGGTTAGTGGTAGGGGAGTGTTGGAGGTGGTGATATTGGAGGAGTTGTAAGGGATTAAGGGAGAGTAGACATATGGTATTTAGAAGGAGGGGTTAAGTTTAGGATGATAAGGAATAGAAATGGATGAGGTTGAATGGGAATGTCTCTTCACCAGAGTAACCGAACATTCGTTTAATTAATGAGGAATTTGGTGTCAGTTTCAGTATGTGCAGATAATTGACACTTATTTAAGTGCGGCTGGCATAATTTGAAGCGCGTAGTATGGACGTAGCTTGAGCGAATGACAACAAATTTACACTCGCAGGTTCAATGCTTATCTAGCAGGTATGGTACAACATCCTAGTCACCGGAATGGTATGACCAGTAATACCTTTAATATGATGAGTGTAGAATCAAGCTGAGCGTCAGGGTACAGATGATCGAGACTCGTTTTAGAAATAAGAGACTCTACGCTACCGGTGTCAACAATGAAACGATGTGACATACCATTTCCGAAACGTAAAGTGTTGTATAAATGGCCACTCGTATTCACAGCCAATGTCAGCGAATGAAAATCGTCGGGCAAGTTCTCTGTGGAATCATCAACTTGTTTCACAACATTACAACGTCTGAACTGGCGACAAACACTACGAATATGTCCAACTTTCCCACAATGATGACATTTGGAATTCCGATGCGGGCAGGTATACCGTGAATGCAACTTTCCACAAGAGACACATTGTCCAATCTTTCTATCAGCTTGACCACACTTTAAACTGTCTGAATTTCTCGGTGCATGAGATAGACTAATTCCGTGTGGTTTGAAAGAGTTGATTTGCCACGGTTTTCTCTTCTCGGCATGAACTCGGCGACTGGCTGAGCCAAACAAGACTTGATGATAAACAGTCGTCTGGCTTCTTGTAATATCAGAAACATCCTGATAATGCAAACAGATGGATTTTACGTGATTCTAAGTCGGCGATGGAAGTGATAGGAGCTGACGATATAAATCGGGATTATTTATTCCAGCAATTAGGCGATCACTGAGGCATTCGTCAAGTTTGTTTCCAAATGCACAAGATGATGCTTGAGATTGAAGTTAGAGAATACAATCACGAGTAGACTGATTAGGTTGACGGATCAGCAAGTTGAATTTTACTCT
>OX104063.1:92690622-92734990 GCA_944474145.2 Dicrocoelium dendriticum
CTTTTAACTTGCTCGTGCGTTTTGACCTTACGTATACAACAGTCCTCTTCTCTTAGTATCCGGTAAGTGAGGATCAGATCACCGCGAAGTCGTCGGTATTCTAAGGAGTACAGACCGATCGAACGAAGGCGCAGTTCATAACTAAGGCTCGATAGACCACGTGTTGCCTTAGTGGCTCTTCTTTGTGGTTGCTCCAGGAGACGAATGTCCCGTTTTAACCACGGACGCCATGCCTGCACCGCATACTCGAGGTGGGGACGAATGTAGGCGTTAATCAATAATGGCACGAGTTGCCGCTCGAAGGTACCGAGCGCTCGCCTCAAAAGCCTCAAGTTTAAGTTCGCTATGTTAGCTGCCTTTGAACATTGAAGCAAATTACCCAGACCTTCTTGCACGATGACCCCTAAGTCTCTTTCGTTGCTCAACTGTTTTATAACGCGCTGCCCCAGGTAATATGTGTTGCTGCAGTTACTGCGCAGCGACAACAGGTGACACTTTTCGGGGTTCAGGGGTAGTTGGTTGTTTACTGCCCATTCGTGAATCCGGTTCAGGTCATCCTGCAGATAGACAAGGTCAAATGTTGACTGAATAGCTCGCCACATCTTAGCATCGTCGGCGAATATTTGCATAGGTGATTGAATGTTGGCAGGGAGGTCGTTGATATAGACTTAGAAGAGTAACGGGCAGAGAACTGATCCTTGCGGTACGCCGCTAGTGACGCATAGGCTATCGGAGTGGGTGTTGGCGATCCTTACCTCGATTCTTCTGTCGTATAAGTAACTTTCCAACCATGTGAGCAAGGATCCGTGGATACCATAGGCCGCAAGCTTTCGGAGAAGTGCTGGGTGATTGACTCTGTCGAATGCCTTAGAAAAGTCTAAGTAAATCACATCTACGGGAACTCCCTCGTCAGCAGCCCTGGTCCATGAGTCCCGAGCAAGTAGTAGATTGGTGAGGCAAGATCGTCGGCGTCTGAATCCATGTTGGAGGTTGGAGATGAGTTGTAGACTTCCAAATTTCTCACCATTTCATCAGCGATTATAGACTCCATCACTATTGATAGAACAGGAAGGAGAGTAATAGGTCGGTAGTTGGCAGGGTCTGACCGCTTACCTCCCTTGTATATCGGAGTGATAAGTCCACGTTTCCACTCAGACGGAAGTGTATGAGAATCAAATAGAAACTGGAAAAAGGTTGCAAGGTGGACTGCCATGGTGGGTGCAAGGGTTTTAAGTACTTTCGGACAGATCTTGTCAATTCCCGGCGCACTATTTTCCCTGAGCGACTGTAATTTCTTTGCCACAGATGTAGGGCTAAAGTTGACCGTGGATAAGCCGACGACATTTGCTGGGATGTAGCAAGGCGATGGTTCCATGGTGTGTCTAGTCACTGAGACATTCTGCATGAGCAATGCGTCCGCGGTCTCCTCTTCAGTAACCGTTAGGCCATTGACCGTCTCTAGTGGTTGTATTCCCGTCTTAACCTTCCTTCTGTCATTCACATACCGGTAGAGCAGTTTGTGATTGCTAGTAAATTTGCGTACCATAGTTTCCTGCCATTCGTACTAGTCAGCTTTAAGGAGTGAAGTGCAGTAGTTTCTAACTGTTTTGTAATGGTTCCACGTGATATCACTTGGACCTAGCAAAAGACCCCTCCAAGCCTCGTCTCGCCTATTCAACCACTTACGTGTTCTGCTCCGGATCCAGTTGTTGCTCCGTCGCGAAACTCGTAATGGTACGTCTTTTGAAGCTGATTGTAGGACCCAGTTTATCTTGCCTTTCAACACTTGCCAGGCATCATTCGCCGAAGTGTGCATCTGGAGGTCCCAGTCAACGGTTGTCGCTATAGTGTGAAGCTTGGAATAGTTGGTGATAAATCGTCGGGTTTCTGGTTCTTTATCAACCATACTGGCATAACACACATAATCAAACGTTAGAACTGAATGATCGCTACAACCTAGCGGGGGGTTGTATGAAACCGACTCAACCATTAACTCCTCATTAGTCAGGATTAAATCAAGTATTGAAGGCTTGTTTGAACCGCGGTGTCTGGTTGGTTGATCCACATGGTTATACAAAACTGCCATAGTCAAGAACTCAAGGAGTTTTGATTTGAAGCATGACCCACTTGAGAACACAGATGCTATTGACGGTACATTGAAGTCACCCATTATTAGGTAGTGTGAGTACTTTTTCTACATAGCATATTGGAGAGCATTTAACAGAATATCATCGCTGTCGGCGGAGGAGTTCGGCGGCCTGTAGACAACTGCTATGAGGCAAGCATCATGTGTCTTCTTCTGAGGACAACTATCGGGACCGGATAGCTGCAGCCCGCAAAATAAGGCGTCGGGGATAATAAGAGAATGCTCAGTGAGAGCTTCACATTTCAGGTGATCTCGGTAGTAGATAGCAACGCCACCACCGCGAGATGGACGATCATTTCGAATGACTGACATTTCACTAAGTTCAATTTCTGGATCCAAAATCTCGTTTGAGAGCCAGGTTTCAGTTAATGCTATGATGTCCCAAGTTGCTGCTTCATGCCGATGGCGCAATTCCGGCAACTTGGAGTAAAGCCCTTGGGCGTTTGTGTAGCAGCATTGCATTTGTTGCCGCATTAGGAGGTGGGTTCGCTGTGTTTGACCGGCACAAACAGTGCCGGTCTGCCCACGTTTTTTGACACGAGTGTTTGCACGCTTGGCTGGTCTATGGTCGGAAAAGCCAGGTCTGACTCAACTGTACCAGTGGTCTGTACTGCTTGCAGGATTGGTCTCAGTCGTACTTCTGGTGGTCCTAGCCTTCTGCTGTGGTACCACACGTTAATTGCCATTGATGCCATCTCCGGCGTAGCCAAGGTAACTTTCAAAATTTTCGGCTCGCTCCCTTGATAGTTTGGGGAGGAAGCCAAGCGGCTGACGTCGAATGCCACAACATTCTGCATGCCATAGAGTTCTGTGATGTAGCGCCACTCATCAATATCGTGTTTTTGTCTTTCACTGATGTCGCCATGTTTCAGTTCGGGCACACCATGAACCAACACCACTTTCTTCATTACATTTTGACGAGACGCGGTTGGGTCGGATTTTTGCTTTTGTCTTTCCTTCCATGGCATGTCTGGAAAAATGCGGGCACTGAGAGAAGAGTTCGGTAGACTGTGGCTTGCTAAGAGAACATCCTCCAAGTCCTTTGTGTTGCCAAATGTTACTCGCAGTAACCGAGGTTCCCCTACGTGAGGAGACAATGGGTTTCGTGACAGACGTGTAAGACTAATTGGGAGAACGTTTAGTCCTAGTGCGCAGCTTATCTCAGTCCAGCGATTTTGCTCTTCGGCTTGTCGACCTTTTAACGACTCGCTGGTGGGTTCTGGTACGTTTGAACATATGACTGTCATCGCTTGTTGGTTGCGTAGTAATTTACTTTGTTGCAGTTCTTTTTGGGTGGAGGTTTGTCGTGTGGGACTGTTGGTCTTGTCTTGTGGGGAAGACAAGTCAAGGCTGCAGCAAGCATTCTCCTGTGCAACGACGTTATTCACACAGTTTGTAATGTGCTGCCCAGCTAATAGCGATGATCGTGCAATTTGTGCATAACTCTTTACGCCTTACGGTACAACAGCAGATTTTATAGAATTTTCAACTGGCTTGGCATCACAGTTGTTTATCGCTAATGGTGCTTGTTTTTCGCCGGAAGGTGTAACATTTTTAATGGATAACTTTGGTCTTTTGGCAGGTCTGGGGTTAGGGCTACTTAATACACTAAGCTGCAACTCGAGTTCAGCGATTTTCCCTCCCAAAGCCTTGACCAATTCTTTCTGTTCGGATGACGCAACAGCCAACATTTCACACCTCACGTTGAGAGTTCGGATAATCTTGGCTATTGGGCTATCTGAACACGCATCACAGAACCACAAACTATTTGTTATTACACTGCGGTTTCCGCCAAGTTCTGAGTTCACGTCCACTTCGTCGTAAGAATTTGCACACAAAGAGCACGTGATTTTTGTGATGACAGTTCTCCGCTTACTTGAGCCATGATTGACCTTCGTTGTTTTGTTCACGCGTGGACCCGCTGATAAACTTCGCCTTCCCATGGCTTAGTGACTCGTGTACACTTTAACTCACACCGGTCGCAGCGTTGTGAGCTGCGTGAATTGACTAGTCCGGCTAGCGGTAACCGTCGCCGTCCGGGTTTGGTGGTGATGGGTCCTGGCGCAAGCGTGTATGGAATCACAAACACTTCGTGTGGTAGGGTGCACGAAGGAATATAGATGAAAGGACAAAATAGCCAGTATCTATGGTGTATGTTGGTGCACAGTACTAAGCTATATGTCACCTGATAGCTTTAGAAAAACTCTGTAGAATGGTTTTTTAAATTCACTGAAATTACCTTGAAAAAACAAGCTTTCAAGCGTGGTTCTTAATGTACGAATTGCCGAAGACGCCGGTTGGGATGAAATAGTGAGACGGAGGGCTTACTGCGCAAGTATAAATCCAGTTCGATAGAACTCGGCGAGCCGAAACGAATGGGCGTATTTCCGAGAATGCAGCACAAAAAATGAACGGAATAATCCAGGATTACCACAGGACACAGAATTATGCGACCGTCTGTGACCTTGCCCTACTTGGTTGTGTTTAAGCGGTCTTGCTTGCTGTGCCCCTCTTCAGTGTTTCGTTTTGGTTGTCGCGCGCTCCAAGGGACATCAGGATAGATACGCATCCCACAGGATCCGTGTTTTAGTGCGCTTGCGGACAGCAAAACTTTTTCTACGTCGGTGGAGGATTCTAGAGTCACTCCAATAAGTCTGGGTTCACCATAGTGTGGCGAGTTCGGGTAACGAGTAATTCGTAACAAGTTTGTGGGCTTGGCTTTGATACTCATCTGCATACACAATGAGTTCCACTGGTCTTGGTCGTCTGATAACTTATCCCGCAATGTGATGGCGGTAGATTCAGGGACATTTGAGCATACAACAGTCCGGGCACTGTTGTTGGATCCCTTTTTCGTCGATCTACAAGGTATGATACTCATTTGTCCTGACTTGTTGACAAGTGATTGTTTGCTGTTTTTCTCTCTATTCGCGTTAACGGTGTTTACAAAGGAAGAGGACGCAACGGCGGCCTCTCGGTGGACCCTTGCAGCAATCTCTGCATATGTAACCGATGTGCTGGTAGGCTTAGTCTCGACAAGAGATATTTGAGCTACAGGTACCAAGGGTTGGTGTTTGGCTGCTTCATCCTTGTTAATGCTAGATGTCAGGTCTAGAGGAATTTGCTTAACCAGACGTTTTGAATGGTGCCTGATTTTCGTTGCCGTGAGTACTGTTTGACTCTCTTAGGTACAGCCTGCTTTCGCCCGGCGTTCTACCAAAGTTGGAGAAGACAACAGAGATGGAGAGTTGGCTCAGTGCGGTTCAGGGGAAGTGGATTGTTTAGCATTCCGTTGCTTAGAAGCCGCTACGCTTCTGTGATGCATACTCGCTTCCATTGAAGTAATCTTATTGTTTATCATTCGCTCTGCTTCTGCGGTTAACCGGTCGCATTTCTCAGCTAGGATAAGCAAGCACTTAACGAGGGGATGGTGGAACACGCAGTACAGAACCAAAATGCATCTTGGGAGCTATTTCGCCCCCGTAACTGTTGTTGGGACACATTTGCACATTTCGTATGGTACCATTCCAAACAGTGCGAACAAGCCAGACCGATTTTTACTACCCGATGACATTCTCCTAACCCGCAAATGCCTTTCGATGGGAGTCTCTTCGGTTTCGCCTTTCTGCCATTCAATTTGGTGTCGTTACCTGACCCTGTGGGTTGGTTAGCGTTCTGTACGTTTACAGCTTTGAGAGCGGCGCACATCGGTCAGGCGAGCGTGGTGGTTGCAAGGTCAAATGAGCGGTCGGCGTGGTCGCGCGGTCCGTGTGATGGGTTATGCAGCCGCACTGGCTGACAAGATCACAAGGAATGGCGAGTGACTGGGACCTGAACGGAACGCTGAACACAGATTGATAGATCACAGATTATTTCACAGCTGTGTTGAGAAACACTGGATCGGAATAAGCTTAGGCTTTTCGGCCTGCCTCGAGAATTCTGTATCGAATGGTGTCACACAGAAAGGCAATCGGCTCAATATGATTGAATTAAACACTTGCGCTTAATCACAGATGCCAGTGAAAACGGTTAGTGATAGCACAGCCTCTAATCGTAGAAGATATTTCCACGTATGATGGATCACTGTGTAGGGCTAGATTGTCAGAGTTCGCAGCACCATATTTGACCTTATCGATTTTCAGTGCGGAATGCCACGGGGTTCAGTAATTAGTCCGCGCCTGTACCTGATTTACTTAAGCGAGTGATTACTTCCGATTTCTGACTCTTCGCTGATGATCTCAAGATATGGCGGGCGGTCATAACAAAGAGTGACCACGTAGCGCTTCAGGATGACTTGGACATGGTTTACGAATGGGCAACTTAGAGCATGCTTCATTTCAACGCCACCAAGTTTAAGACATTGAGCAAGCGCCATCAATCCACTTCCAAGTGCTGACTAGGGAAACATGCTTTGCAGCGTGCTACTACTGAATGCGATCTAGATATGCTAGTACAAGGGGATCTTGACTGTTCACATCTGGCCGAGGCGTCCAAAAATCCAACGAACACGGCTGTTTTCGGAGAGGGTTCGAGCGTTTAGACCCTTCAATCTTTCCTCAGATGTTTCATGTCTACATTGCGTCCCATTAAGAATACGGTATTCACGCCTGACGGATCGAAAACCAGCTCGGTTTTGCGATTATGCACCGGCTTGCAAATATTGTATATTCTCTTATCGCTTTTGGTGGGAAGACGTTTCAAATACTCACAAATCACAGCAAATATCTGGGGAGACCTTATAATCCATAAACAATGTTTATTTACTTTGCCATCATTGCATATTTTCTGCCTACATCTTTTACTTCTACAGACTCCAACCCTTCGTCATGCGTTTGGTTAACGACCGATGGCTACGCGGTCTTACCCTGGTTGGTCCTTTACACACACTACACACACACACACACACACACACACACACACACACACACACACACCTATCTTCAGTCCTAGTAACTGGTATGTCAGATTTCGAGTCCACTGTCCCCCATTCGCATGCTAACTTCTAACTTTTTGGCTAAGGGCCAATATACGTACCACTAGGCGCGAGAAGTGACACCCGTCTCTTCGATCTACGGCGGCGCGGGGAAGTGCCGCTTCCAAGCGTCCTGTTTGACAGCAACGCAATTTGAGATCCTGAAGACATTTTCCCAGAATGACCAAGACTTTGCAATCCGTTAAGCCCGCTCACCTTGAAGCATCTCTTTCTGCAGCCAACTAATAAAATACAAATGAAGTGCACTTCAAATCCCCGTCTGGAATACCGTCCGTCACTAGCGGGTGGTGTTATGAGGAGCTAAGGGCAGTGTTGGGCAGTGAATTCCCGGGTGGATTTTGCATGCAAGTTTTTGCGAATTCAGTGTGGCTTTTTTATAAGCCGGTCCCTTCCTACAAAAACAAAAAATTGTCCAAAAATAATCAGGTTACATTCGGTAATATACGGTATTTGATCCTAAGAAATCAAAACCACGCTTGAAGTCAACTTCTAAACCTGAATTACAATACCACTCTGAGAGGTCACCAGCTAAAACTGACCACACAGTATAGCCGGTTAGATTGTCGCCGGAATTTCTTTTTACTTCGCGGATGCCAACCATGAAACGCCCTCTCAACTTACGTTACTTCTTACCCCACACTGACGGTATTCAAAAACGTCCCGTTGATGAGCTCATACATTTACGAAACGCCATATAATCCGCTTTATCCGGGCGTCAACCTAGCACTACAAATCAACGTAGGCATTTGCACTTTCCGCACATAATTTGTTAAACGACACTACTGGATTTCCGTATCCCGACGGCCCAAAAAAGCTGCACATGAGTAATTGTTGTCATTTCCCATATATACTTTTTTTGCTCTCATGTTACGTGAATGAGAACCACTCCCCATGTTGCTTCATGTGCGCATATTCAATTCTCATTACAAACTACGGTTATACAGTATTGAAGTTAAATCTGCCGTCGCTTAAACCGATGATTCACTTATCCTTTGATTTGTATTTTTTCTCACTCTAACCACCCTACGGGATTTGTCAAGCACCTGTTATTTTTTGCCGGTGATATATCATTGTCCATTGTTCATCATTAGCCCAATGCCAAAGGCTGCTAGATACCACAGTTAGGTTCTTGTGATGGTGGACTACTTTACCAAATGGTGTGAAGCAGTCTCTCTTTAAAATGTGGACGCATGGAGTGTGGAAGGAGATTACTTCATTAAGGTGGGTTTCACCCTACCAGTTGCATTTGGACCGTAGAACCAACTTTGAAAGCGCACTCACGAGCGAATTATGCCACACTTTCGGCATTCGGAGGACACGCATGACTGCCTACCACCCGGATGGAAACAGGCTAGGTGAACGCACGAACCGCACGCAGAGTACGTTATTACATACATGTTTGATTATCGAGACTCCTGGGGAGTGTTTATTGGCGTATCAAGCTTCCGCTCACTCATCGAGATGTCAAACGTCGTACCTTATGATGACTGGCCGCGAGTTGCGCCTGACCTCGGATACATTACTGTCGATAGCCCACCATGAATCGACAATCGGATCAGAGCATGTACTTTGATTACGGTCCGGTCTGTTATAGGTCTACCACTTGGCGTAACTGCAAACCTCACAGTGCCACCAAAAGGATTATTTTGATCGAAAGGTTTTCGAGAGTCCCTTCAAGCCTTGTGATATGGCCTGACTTAAAGCAACACTAAAACCACCAGACGTCCCTGCGAACGTCGAAACTGGAAAGAACTGTACTTTGTGGAAGTGTTGTCAGACCTAACATACCGAAACATGAAGCCGGGCTCTCCTGGTTCCTCAACGGTTGTACACTTTAACAGGATGAAGCTAACTAACAGTCTCATGTGCTAAGGACAGTGCCCGTTGGAGTGGAGGACAATGTAACGCGGCGCTATGCTGGTGTAACCTTTCGCGATGGACCAGTTCTCCTGTCATTCGTGACCTTGACTGTAGACGCCTCATCCTGTGCTCGGTTGCTCCCGGCTATTTGACCACTCCCTGGTGTCAGCTCGTCAGCAGACACCCCATACGAAGGATCTATTCGTTCTTACTTGGTGGTTGGGAAATGGCTTCTGGCCACTAGGTCTATCGCGACCTACTCTGTGTTGGGTACGGAGGGACCTAAAACCCCGAACCGGACGAATATTACACGAAGATCGGGAAGCATTCGGGGGCAGCCCAGGTAATAATCCTAGAAGGCTGATCAAGTTATAGTCCCACCTGCCATGGTGGCCACCTGGCTATGGCGACCACCGGCCCATGGTGGCCAGTTCTGTACAGAATCTTGGTGTCAAGTGGGTATCCTGAGAAGTTCCTTCAGGTCCGCAGCAGGCCTCCCAAGGAGAAAATACCGGCCTTAAGTGCAGAGTAAAAGAACGATCATGTGTTCTTATTGTTCAAAGGAGACCATGTAGCAACCGACATCGGACATAAGCTTCGGTCCGCCCTTACGCGACCGCCCAGTTGCGACTCATACATACCAAACGGAGCCTTGTTCGCCATGACCGTCAGTGCAACTTATCAGACAATTAAGCCTCCCATGTCGTTTACCAGTTCACCTGCAGTTGCGGTGAGATTTACATAGACAGGACTGAACGTCAGTTGGCTCAGAGGCTATCTGAGCATGTGCCGAGGTGGTTGGAACAACTGATGACGCAACAAAACGGAGTGGATCCGAGGATGAACCGCAGCCCAGCATTATCTAACACCAAGCATCTCTTGGTAACTCGACATCATGTGAACCCGGAGACCGCGTTCATGGTGTTATGGCGCAACAACAATCCGACAATTTTGGCAATTAGTGAGGCGTTGCTAATTAGGGCTTATCAACCTATGTTGTGTGCACGGAAACTCGAGACAAGCAATTAGGTTACCGTGGTCTTGATTTTAACATTTTGATTTGTGTGCCATTTTTTCCATGTATATAACTGTGCATGTATTCCGCATGTATTGTGTTTGCGACTGATGAGAACAATCGAAATGTTGACATATCGAACTTATGGCTTCTCACTGTTTTGACGAAAAAATATCCCCAACAATTTGCCTATACTTTCTCATTGGTCTTAACCTGTCTATGGCATCCACCTGTCTAACACAACCGCGACCACGCTTTTGTGGTGTCCTGGCGTTCTAGCACCTGCGCAAGGAGACCACCACTAGCACGACTGGGCGAGATTACGAGTAGAGGTGTCATGAAAGTATGCCACCGTAACGCATGGATAGCTTAGATTTCGTTGCAAGATGTCATAATTGCCTCAGAAACCACACCAAATGCCCTGCACTGATTCCTTATCGCCCAGGTTCACACATTCTGTTTCTCTTTATTCGATTCCCCCAAAGGCTTGTTTGTACCCCCGCTGTCGCAACTGACCAGTTCACGTTGCGTGACTCCCCCAATACCACTGGTTTATTCTCACCGTAGTGGTCACACGGCCTCCATACCTGACTTGTCCAGTGACACGTTAACCCCCCTCCCTGAATATCAGCCTAGGTAACTAACGCATGTATCTCGCTGTGGGCTGTGCAGTAAACCAATCGGATAGAGGGATAGTGCTCAACCAAAGAGCCGTAGGACTCCCTTCGCGCACTCTGGGTTTTGTGATACAGTTGTACAGTTTGTGCATTTGTTTACTGTGTAACCGGTCAATTGTCAGCACTGAGCGGGTACTGTTGAGGTACGTCCTCACTGAATATTCATGTTCGTTTTTATAGTTATTTTTGAAGATTTTTACGAAGGACAAAATGACTAGTTGCAAATCAGCAAAGCCAAAGGCCTTAACACTTGAAGAAAGAATAGCAGTACTTCGACAAAGCCAAGAAGGAAAATGTTCATGAACTTTAAAGAGAACAACCGAGTATTTGAATGACTCAGAACAACGCACCACGGCTGAAAAGAGTGGATAGTAGAAAAACGGGTAACGGAGACAAACGCACTCTGCTGGAAATGGTGCCAGTCAGTACTGGTGAGAAAAATCCCATTATCTGGACCCATGATTTAAGAACGAGCATTGCACTTCGCAAATGAATTGCAAAACCCAGACTTGAAAGCATCAAACGGTTGGCTGCAGGCTTTCAACGATAGACACAACCTTGTGTTTGGTAAGCAATCGGGCGAAGGCGATGATCCAGATATGTGTCCTGCATCCGACTGGATAGCAAAATTACCCGAAATATGTTCTGGCTACACAGCTCAAGACATTTTTAATTAGATGAAATCGGTTTGTTATTCAAAGCAACATTGGATAACACATTTTGCCAAAGGAGATAAATATGCAGGTGGGAAAAGAGGCGAGGAGCGTATCACAGTTATGCTGTGCACTAACATGTTGGGGGAGCGAGTCGGCTTTAATGATTGGGAAATCAGCCAACCCTCGAAATTTTAGAAACCTCAACATGAAAGACTAGCGGTAGTTTACAAGAATAACAAAAGCACTTGGATGACTGCAGCTATTTTCGAAGATGGGCTTCAACTTTTTGACAGAAAAATGCTGAGAAGTAAGCGCAACATTATGATGTTCGTTGACAATGCCACTTGCCATGCCAAATTTCAGCTACTTTATGTCAAATTGAGGATCCTGCCACCCAACATCCTGCACTAGTTCAATTCCATGACCGTTGTGTCATACAGGCGCTTAAATTGAAGGTTGAGAAAATACAGCTTCTGCACCTTATTACGATAATGGAATCCCATGATTTGAAGTTTATCGCATGATCATGTCAGTCGCAATTCAACTGGCTCCCACCATCCATCAGTACATACAGTACACCTTGCTGACCAGCCTGGCCCGTCCCCCTGAATCCACCCAGCGAAGCGGAAGTCTGCCTTGAGATTCGACGTTTGAAGCGGTTCAAGGCTGCCGGCTCAGACGGACTTCCTTCGGAGCTGTTCAACTACGGCGGTGGGGCGATCATTAACCAGTTGACTGCGCTGTTCGCAAAAATTTGACATGAATAGAAAGTGCCTTCTTCTTGGGGCGAATAAGTTACTGTCCCGATCTGTAAGAAAGGCACTCACACCTCATGTGTCAATCATCGCGAGATCAGTTTTATTTCAGTTGCCTCCAAGCTATTGTCATCCATTTTGCTTCGCACAATATCCCCAGTACGTGAATCACACTACCGAGAAGAACAAGCTGGTTTCCGTCCCGACCGCGGATGCGTGGAGCAAATCTTCACGGTCCGCCAGCTCCTCGAACATCGCCACATTCATCATAGGCCCACTATCATTGCATTCCTAGATATACGTGCCACTTTTGACTCCGTTGATTGATCTGCTTTATGGCGTTACTTGCTAAAGAACGGGGTGTCAGAGGAATATACCGCCATCTTACGAGCACTTTCATACATCCGGCAGAGTGAGGATCTATGGTAAGCTTTCCTCGCAATTCGCTGTCAATAGCGGTGTGCGACAGGGCTGCCCTATGTCCCCATTCCTCCACAACTTCGCAATCGAAGACGTTCTGTCGATTGCTTTAGAAGGTTTCCAACATCTTAACCTAGAACTTCTATCGGGTGAGCGCGCGACCGACTTAGATTATGCTGATGATATCGTCTTACTTGGTGACGATCCTCACGGTATGCAACTCATTCTGGATTGTTTGGCGGTTGAAGCATCTAAGTATGGCATGAGCTTCACTCCATCGAAGTGTAAAGTACTGCTCAAGGATTGGCTTTCATCTGCCCCCGTGCTCACTCTCGAAGGGGCACAACTTGAACAGGTATATAGTTTCGTCTACCTTGGGAGCTGTGTTTCTGATGACGGCACTATTAACAAAGAAGTTTCTTTTCCCATCGCTAAAGCTCGATCAGCATTTGCCAATCTGAGGCACTTGTGGCGTCGTCGCGAGGTCTCAATCTCGCTAAAGGGCCGCGTTTACAGCGCATCAGTTCGCTCAGTATTGTTGTATGGGAGCGAATCCCGGCCGCTTCGCGTGGAAGACATGCGTCGGCTTTCTGCCTTCGATAATGGTTGCTTAAGGAGGATTGCTCGTGTTTGGTGGCAACATCGAGTTAACAGCAATGAGGTTCGACGTCGCAACTTGAGGAATGCGAGTATTCCCTTCAACAAACTAGTTTTGCTGTGCCAGTTGAGATGGCTCGGTTACGTCCTACGTATGGGACCTGAGCGTCTACCGCGTCGCGCTCTATTCGTTCGTCAAGGACTTGGCTGGAAGTGACCGCATGGTGGTCAGCCTTTCACTTGGCGACAGCACATGAAATCGTTTACGTCGTGTCTAGCCGCCATTGGACCCGTACGTCTTCCAGCACGGGGTCTCGAAGATTAGGAGTGGCAATGGTTTAACACTTGAAGACATGGCCCGCAACCGGAATCAGTGGAAGAATTGTGTACAGTATTGTATTGATGCACATGTTTAATACTTCAAACATTAAAAATGACAAAAAAGAGAAAAATCGGCGTGTGAAAACAAACTAAAAATGTTTTGTTCTACTTTTGTCAAAATGTTGCTTTCTTCCTGCGGCATATTAGCTGAAGTGTGTTGCTCACCTTCAACACGATTTTTATTTCTGCGACATCTGGAGTATGCTGTAAATATTATACGAAAGAACTGAGAAATTCATCGTGATAAAAATAGCATGTCTCTTAACCCAGAGAATATATATTATTATTTAAAAGAGGCTACCACCAACAGCCCCACTGTCACTCGGTACCTACGCTTCTGATATGGCAGTGGGCGCTATCTTGCATCAACAGGCAGTCGACAGTTGGTAACCGCCGAAATTTTTCTCTAAACACCAGATTGTTGCATTATTATTGAATTAGGTAACTGCGTGTATCCACTTTGTTGAGGACTTTGTTGGAGTAGTTGTATGATATTCTACTGTTCGTGAAATGGTACCATAGTACAACACTGATTGTGGCTTTTCGATTGTCCGGTGGTTTAGTACCAGTTCCGGTTACTTGTCCATCGTTGAATCCTTCTCCGTTGCGGATCGGTGTTTTACGCGTTGTCCAACTGTCCTAAGCACTTTTCAGGCTTACACAAGGTAAACCCATCTGGTCTTCAAAACGCATCCACTCGCATCAACCAAAGCATGAGTTGAACGCTGTGTGTTGGAGTGCCAGCCGTGTGTCTTGGACTACGACACATCTCAATTGTGGCTTCCGTAGAAGTTGAAGTCAGCCTCTGGCATACCAATCACTGAGACCGTATCCGGAGTGGAGTTTCGGTGTTGCAGAGATGGGAGAGAGCAATATCGAAACACGCCAAAGCCTGATTTCTCGCGCCCGACGTACTACAATCCGCCAAACAAGTCAGAACACATGCTTAACTTCGGTCTCATCTACCCTTCTAACCAGATATCTAGAAAGATCAGTGATTGGCTTTTCCGCTGTGATTACTTGGCACTTAACCGTTCTACTACAGTTGATAGATAACCCATCCCTCACACTTATGAGCTCCGATAGAGTTAGCGGATAGGGTCATCACTTCTAGGCTTGAGCCCATCATAAAATCCCAATGGTACTTGGTGACGTTGCTTGCATGATATATTGGTTTCCCACACAGTACTTGAAACATCGACGGAAGGTATTTGCACGATTTGGCTGTCATGTTAAAAAATTGACATTAGAGGTATTAGTCCCACCTCAAGCTATCATCAGACGCCTATACCGAATTTTCAACATGGTCAATTAATACTAAAGGTCCATTCATTGCCTTCGAATAATTTGCATTAAAGTAACCCGCTCGAACTTCACATTATCATCTGAAGCAGCGTTTGGCTTCACTAATTAAAAGCCAACTTCGGTAACGTCCATGAGCTAGTTGGAAATGAATGAGAGTTACTCTGATCCTTAAAACATAGTTCTTACGCTATTCATCCTGAGCATCTGATGGTACCTATTAAGCTTCTTTACCAGTATGGAATCACTGGTCCATTGTAAACCGAAATAATCAAACCTCTTCAGGATCATACGGACGAGACGGTAGATATAAGCGGCTCGGAAATCATCAAACAATTATATTGCTGATTCACTAGCTTCAGCACAACGTGAAGCCAAGCACACTTAGATGCGCCACGGGTGTGCTCCGGCAGCGACGCGTTAAAACAAAGCAATCAGAGCACAGTGTGCTAGTGGCTGAAACCGGGGGCGGATGGGATCGATGCGGCACACTGTTGGACTGGGGAACAATCAGACGAAGGCCGAGCACGCACGACTGGTCTGGAGCAGCAGAAAGCGGATTGACCGGCCGTACGGCGAGTGGATTGCACGTGTCTGAGACCGTTGTAGCATCGCGCGCAGCTGTGGCGGAGGCTCGTTTGAGGAAGCATCAGCCGAATGGACAAGTCAGACGCTACTTATGAGAAATAATCGCGCGTAACGAACCCGGCCCAGCGCATTGGATAACCAGTGCGCTGTTAGCAGGCAGAAAAGTGGGTTGGTCAGCCGTACGGCGAGTGGATGGCATACGCCCGAGATCATAACAGCAACACAGTCAGCTATGTCAAATAACGAATCGTGGGATCATCGACTACATGAGCGGACGGACAAACAAACGTCAGCGTGCAGTCTATCCGTGATGGCAACAGCGAAGCACAGTGTAACTTGAGCTCTGTAAGCGTGGATCGTATGGAGAACGAGCAAAAACTGATGGGATGCGACTGGCGTGACAGGCTAGTTAACGAGGACCAGCCAGAGAACGGACAACATCGAAATACTATATGTTATCTGGAAGTAACCACGAGTCTTCATAACAATGAATTAGTGATCGCAGCCCAGACATTCTTCTTGATTCGCGGAGGGAAATACGACACACAACACAAGCTCCGATACAAAACATTTTTAGTACAAATCGCTAAAAGCAGGAAGAATCGAGCTGCTGCTATCTCAGCACAGTTACATCGCAGCACCCAGATGAGGCATATCAGCATGTGTGTACTTAATATAGGAATCGACGTGAAGCAAAGGCGCCAGAGCTTCCACAGCTCATGCTCGGTGTCACAAACAGTAGTCGATAAAGATGGATTGACATCTTGATATCGTACACCGCATCCAAAAAAGAATGGACGATTGATGTCTTAGCAACGGTCCGAACATGGTGGAAATTCGTCATATTCCAGATGGGAGTGAACCATTCTACAACACAAAAGTTTCGGACAATTTTGTATCCACAGCCATGGTCAATGATTATGATTTGTGCACTACCAATTCCGTAAGAAAAAACATAAAGTTGGGATATTATACAAGGATATATAATTGGGTGTGATGTACATGAGGGTATGGAACTTATCTATATCAATGGACAAGAGCTCGAGACCGGAAGTTATGATCATGGCTGAGAGTGGCGTAGATCAGATACAGAAACCAGGGCACATAAAAGCATGGGGTGGACATCGTGAACATAAACTGCAGTAAAAGTCTGATTGGAAAGGGGAATCTGAGGCTGGACAAAAAATGGGTAGTATAAACCTAGCCATAGGGATGTGACTCTCTTAGACAAAAAAGGGAAATCACAATGAGGAATAAAACAATTTCGGCAAAGTTCCTCGTGAAAATATACACGCGCTCCCCCTGTTGTCTAGAGTAGTGACTGGGTTTTGACCAGCGAACATATCCGGAGATCACGATGATAACCTCATGCGACGAGCTGAGTAAATTTCCACATCCGGTGTATGTCATGTGCAAGAATATCCGTGGTTCGAGTTCCACCCAGGTTCATCAGTTCAAATATTTACGACAATTGTAGCTGCCACAGTTACACAGCAACTTGTCTGATTCTTTGGGAAAACGATAATCGTAGGTCAGTTCCTCACCGGGGTAAATTCTTAAAAAGCAGAAGGGGCAAAAAGATGTGGCATTAGACGCTATATGGAATGAAACAAACGCACCAAGAGGGGTGAAACTTCGAATGCTATGTACACATACATAAGCGTATACTTTCATATGTATGTATGAACAAGGTAAGTTAATCACGAGCTAATGTTGATTTTAGGTGGTCGAAATCAATGGTAGTTCATCTACATCAGTGGTGTGAGGATATCTAGAGGGCGGTTGCCCAGATGCAAGAGAAAGGACTGTTGCATGCGGAAAAGAAACACCGCGTATGGAAGCAACATGCGTCGATGTAGTCTACTCCATCGACGTCAAGCGCATGGTGCCGTAGGACATGCAGTCGCTAATGCCCCAGCCAGGCCGGTCTGGTAACCCACTTGCACGTCCATGAGAGAACAACATGAAAAAGGCGGCGAGCAGACTGAATAAATAAGCATCAGCGCAGTGCCCATTGAATAAGCTGCTTCCGATTCAATTTAATGACACAAGCCAACGGAGAAAAATTCAATAAAAAACAAAAACACAAGAGAGCCAGAATGAAATTACAGTAAAAAGCATCTCAAATTAACGGACCAACCTTCGTTTTGCAAGAATAACAATATGTTTCCTGTCCTCCATGGTTATCACTTTGGCGTAACAGTTGGGCTATTAGGGAAATGGGTAAGAAGATACAGGAAGATGCATGGACGGCAACTAGGGTTTGCAATTTATGCATGAAAAAACATTACGAAGTAAGGGGCAGCCCAAGGATCATTTAGCAAGAACTCCGCAGGTCGCCTCGATTTGTCATGATGGTATATTTAATAATGTGTGCGGCACGGTTGGCAACGAGCATATGCGTCATGATTACACCAAAGTGACATGTGGTCACTAACATCCGGAGTTCTCATGGCGCAAGTTCGCGTAAACGGGAGATGCCCTAGGTTAGTTTTCACCTGTATCAGCTCACTTTAGTAAGGTAATCAGGAAGACTTCAAGGTGACGAGAGGCGATGCGGCGTTGAAACAAAAGGTGGCCTTTTAGATGTTCTAAGGTTCACCAGATAGGGGAGAGTCGGTAGACGGATACGAGAAGGGCAGCAAGCAGAAAATTACCTTCATCCTCGCTGGCAAAGACCTAAGTTCAGTTGTGGAATTCTCCGAGTTGAGCAACCTGGTTGCAAACTTTTCGCCACCATTCGAGGTGGCATCTTCAGTGCGGGATTGATAGCAGTTAAGTAGCAGTAGCTGGTAGAAAGCAAACCCAATAATGGGTTTGGATTTGCTTTCTACCAGCTACTGCTACTTAACTGCTATCAATCCCGCACTGAAGATGTCACCTCGAATTGTGGCGAAACATTTGCAACCAAGTTTCCCAGCTCGGAGAACTCCACAACAACTAAGTAAGCCTCCCGAGCTACCAATATTCCAAATCATTTCGAAAGATTTAAGTGCATGACAATGTACCGCGAAGTAGTAGGAACCTATCCATCCTTAAGGTACCACTAAAAGGAACACTTTAAATTGTAATGTGGTTAACCTCCGGCTTACATCTCAGTGATAGTGGTCATCCTTCCAGTTTTCTATAAATGCTATACCAATCACATGCCGACTTGACTGGAATGAGCAAGCTTTCGTTCCCACCAAATCTAACAATATGTTTCGATGCTACGGTACTTAAAGAGAGTAGCATCGAAAAATTCCCCTTCGGACGCCGTCACAATGAGTAAGGCGACAGAGGTTTAAGTAGAAGCAAATCGGGACCTCAAATGAGCTGGCGGCCAAAAGTATTTCAGAATTCCACAATGCTGAGGAACATTCAAGGAACCCGAGATTACTCATGACCGTAGCTGTATAAGGCACATACAGTTCAATTGGTTTCAAACGTGACCTAGTGCAACCACCCACGACCGCTTCATCTGTAACCTGATGGATAAGGCTGCGTCTATCTCTGACCGTAAGGCCGGTGCTTGGATTTGAGAAACTCTTCGGACAAGCTAGGCGTCACAGCCATATTGGTGTGGACCCAAAGTCTGTGGAATAGGCTCGCCGCGAATGGATGAGAAGCGAAGAGTCTACGGCCGCATCCGCGCGCACACCAAGATAACCTGTGTCCCTGTCTGCACAACACAATAGATGTGCACCACCTGACTTGCCGCACAAGGATTGGTCGAGCCACAGACGAAGTTTACCCACAAATCAGCATAACAGTGTAGAATTCAAAATGGTTATTTGTATCGTGAATTTCATCGGTTTATTTTTTTAGCTTTCTGATACTCGAACCGGTGGTATTTGTATCGACTCAATTGATCACCACAGTCAATGAATCACTAAAAAAACATAAAAACGTTTGCCCCTGACCAAACTGCCTGGTAAGCAGCGACTTTCAAGAGCCGCCAGAAATAAATTTGCCGCTTAGTCGCTTAATCCGACACATGACAATAGTAACAAAGTCAATAACTTAGAAAAGGTAGTTATATTGGATGAAGAACTCAAGGAGATCAGCCACGTGATTGGGAACCTGATATCAGTATCATACTTAATCCGTGTGTCAGATAATCTCAGTACCGATCATTTGCAAAGAGCCGCATCGATTGTTTCGTCGCTTACCATCTAAACTTCATCCTGTGATCATTCTGCCAGCCAATATGAGGCGGCTCAAACTTAAATGTAAGGAGTTAGTATAAAATAGGATTAGTTACCGACCCCACAAGGGTCGGCAAAAGCTCGTAACTATCACTCCCACGATCAGATACACTTCTAACATTCGAAGCACTCTCCTGTATATATATATATATATATATATATATATATATATATATATATATATATATATATATATCAATGCTCAAGGCCTCTTCAGCAAATTATTCGAGCTTCTATGTCGTCAAACCTCAATGTCTATGAACCTGATAATGATAACTGAGACTTGGCTGAACGATGAAACCAGTGAAACGGAGATCGCTCCGTCAGGTATGTCCGTCCTACCAAAGGTCGACCTAGTAGGGGAGGCGGTGTAGTCTTGTACTATTGCTGTGACCTGCATTTCAAAACCATTGATGACCCAGAGATTGAAGTTGAGGACTCACTTTGGTGTCGCACGCAAGTAAGATGTGGTGATACACGTCTGGTTGCCCTCGATACCGTCATCCCATGTCCACTTTGGAAATGGTCAACTGTCTAGCCATTGCACTGAAGACCGTTCTGACAAATCCTAACACTCACGTTCTCCTTGTGGGAGACTACAACTTACACGGCTTCCTTTGGTGAACAATTTAAGGCCGAACTGCAAGAACTAGTTGCTGGCCTACCATTTCACATTCACGTTACTTGCCCGACAAGGTTCACAAGGGGACAAACCGGCCATTTTGGACCTTAACTTTACCAATGAGGAACTTATGACCGATACTGTGAGTAGCCTCTCGGCGTGCAGTGACCACACAACACTGTTTTTACGCTACGTCTGTTACGCAGAGCAATTCAAAATGGAATTCAAAGAAGTCCGCATAATAGCACATCGTAACATTGTATCCGACCTCATCACGCTCACTGATCGTTCGTGTAGAATAACCCACAGATGTCGGTTGGGGAAGTTCGCCACTCAGTTTAGCACTACAGTATCAGACTCATCAGAGACTAAGATCGTTAGTACAAAAAAGGTAAAGCCCATTCTGAAGAGCAGGACGCAGGAACAAATGACCCTGAGAGATTCAGTTTGGAAAACATGCAAATCTGGTCCAGACGCAGGAAATTGGAGTGCCTACGTAACTGAGTAAAACCACTGTCAAATTTGTCCGCGAAGACAAAAGGAAACACCAAAAGGATTTGGCGAAGTTGCGCCGATGCAATCCCAAGCTACTTTACAGACAGGCTAACAAACTCCGCAAAATACAGCGTGGAATCTAAACACCGTTTGTGAGCAAGCGCGAACTGTTCAAGAAGCAACTGATGCTCTTAGATATCAATTCGCTTGTACGTTTTGGCACGCACCGCTATCTCATACCATCGTCACACAGGTCACATCATCATCATCAAGATTTAGCCGCATCCCCTTCAGTGCTGCAGATGTGCTGAAGCGACCGATGTCGCTACGCGAGTATAGTTCACCTGATCCGGATAAAATACGCTCGAAATCATTGATGATGGCTGCCACAACCTTGGCTGAACTATAGTATCAGTTTTTCCAAAGCTACCCTGTAGAGATTAAGGTTCCAACTATAAGGAAGCGTGGAACAGTCACTCCCACCTACAAGGGAGGCAGGCGTGCAGTGTCTAAAAGAGTACTCTTATTCCTGTACTTGCTAAAGTAATGGAATCTGTCATCGCAGAAGCACTAATGGGATATTTAAAGAGATCTAATTTCATCGTGAAGAAGCAGCATGGGTTCTGCCGAAACCGCTCATGTGCGACGAACCTGCTGTTAGCCATGCCAGCTAGAGAAGGAGTCGACGCCGCCTACCTCGATATCTTTAAGGTTTTTGATCATCTAGACCACCGTATATCTCTTTATAAGCTTCGGAGCAATGGGGTCGGCGTCCTTACCCCGGACTGGGTAACGTCACTCCTACCCCAATGCCACTAGAATGTGCGAGTTCGTAGCGCACTGTTCGACCCGATAAAGTTTCATGTGACGTCCATCAACATTTGGTACCAGGACCACCACTATTCCTTGTGTTCAGAAGCGACCTCGCGAGAGTATTGACGTCAAACGTTCTACTTTTAGCAGACGACCTGCAGATGTGACGGGCAAGCAGACGAGTGGACGACGAATTAGCACTGCAAGATGATCTCAACAATGCCTACAAATGGCCGGCTCAGAACATACTTGAGTTTAGCCTCGTCAAATGTAAAATAATTAGCATACGTCACTAGAGCACCTACGAATATCGACTAGTAGAACACGTCTTGCAGCGCGCTTCCCATGAAAGTGATCTTTTAGTGCTCGTGCAAGACAATCTCGGTTGTTTATGACAGTTTGAGAAAGCAGTGGAAAAAGTCAGCCAACCCTTTGGCTTGCTGCGGAGGGGGTTTGGCTGATTTGATCTCACCTTTGTTCACAAGTGTTAAACGCTTACGTGAAGTCATGTGTGGAGTATGCCATCTAGGTGTGGTACCCTCGGCAATAATGTGACCTCAGTGCTCTTGAGAAACCACAACGGGGTGACAATAAGTGGTAAGGGATTGCCCCACCTCCCGTACCAGTTTAGACTCAAGACTCTAAGGGTTTTCAGCGAATAATATCGTCTTCTGCAGGGCGATCTCAAAGTTGTGTATCAGATTTTCAAGGATTCCAACCAACCATGCCAACCCTTAATAAAACTCAATCACAACAAGTCCCTGAGAGGCCATCGTTTAAAGTTAGCCACGCAGTGGGGCCGGTTGGAATGCCACCGGAACGTTTTACCCACTCATGTATTCCAGCCGTGAAACTTACTTCCACATTCGGTTATCTGAGCTTCAACGTTAGCGGAATTCAAAACCCGACTTGATGGAGTATTACATTAATTGTGGATGTTTGTGAGTAGTGTAAAGTTCGTAGAAAGTAGAAGTCACGGTTAAAATTCACACAATAATGTGCCTCGACGAGGAATCGAACCCCGGTCCAACGAATTTCCGGTCCGCTGCACTACCACTGAGCTACCGAGGGCTGACGATTAGGTGCGCAATTTTTAATACATTACTTCTGCTTGGTCATGTATTAAAAATTGCACACCTAATCGTCAGCCCTCGGTAGCTCAGCGATAGAGCAGCGGACCGGAAATTCGTTGGACCGGGGTTCGATTCCTCGTCGATGCATATTATTGTGTGTGAATTTTAAACGTGACTTCTACTTTCTACGAGTATTAGATTACTTGCACTACATGATTTAACCCAATTACCTGGGACACGCGACGAACAAAGCATTGTTCACGTGAAATTTGCGGCAAGTAAACGCATGCGCGTTATTTTTTCTTTATACATTTAGCTTTGATCTCAATCTTCGCCTACGAAAACTGTTAAGCGTTTACATTTTTATCCGTGATAAATCCTTTGCGCCATTGTTCCGTCATCATGATAGATATTACAGCTGGGTCACTTTCGCATGTGGATGTAACTGCTACAGTTGCGCGCATCAGCAGGCACCGATACAAACTAGTGGTACCGGACAGCTAAGCGGTCAGCCCTTTGCTTCAAGCAGCGTGTAGTTAAATACTGGGACAGTTTACCCGAGACAATAAGCAAGGTGAAATCGGTGTAAGAATTCAAACAACTCAGTTGGACTGTCTCGCACCGCAGAGGAATAAACCGTTAATTTAGTTAGTTAATCCCTATACCACCATTTGCGGAGTATAGAATTAGGGAGCGCATCGCACCCGGATGGCCCAGCTATTATGCTGCAAACGCGCGAGAATCAGTGACGTGATTCCGCGCAGGTGTCCGATCTATGATAGAGAACTATGATAGAGAGGCACAGATAGATATCTACTAGCTCACTAGTCAGTGTTCAGTAGTGCACCAATATCGAAAGGTCATTTTCAATATTTCTGACGAAGTTCACTTAGAACCCGTGAAAACACGTTCTACTCACCGCACGCGGAGTGAGTGGAACCAACGAACAAGGTATGCGACTTAGAAAACCAAATTTTAAGTACGCAAGCCCCGTTCCTCCTCAATTTGGGGAGCGGCAGTAGGCCCAACTGTTTTAGTGGAGGACACGTCTAGTTGCTGATATCATCAAATCCAAACGTGCTATCATCAGACTTGATTAAACACCACTTTAGCGAGTGATAAAGGTTAATTGGCTACAATCGCACGTAAAATTAAGTCCTCCGAGACTCTGTTAGCCATCTTTATAGTGCGGAATATACTAACCATCCTAACGTAGATCTAAACCTAGCGCAAAGTAAGATTGTTTCTGAACTTACAGGTGCTAAGTCTTCGGGCATACCAACCGCTAGCCCCACCGTAAAGCAGTGCTTCATTATGTTAGGCCAAAAGTTCGACGACTTCAGAGGCAGTAGACCCAGTCCTGATGTTAGCTAAGGTCACCAATTCACTTTTGAAACAGCCCGATGCTTGAAGGTAGCGATAAATCGCTTACCTGCATGCTTGCTGTACACAGCGTGCCACGCTTCAACCGCGAGCGAAGAGATGAGGTACAACAAATTAAGTATCCTATTCGAGAAACCATGAACAACAGCAGAGGAGCAGAAGCAAATAAGAGCAAATGAGTAAAAGCAAACAAGAGCAAAGCGTAAGTAGGAGCAGCAACGCCGTTAACCGACTGCCAAACTTGGTGGGAAATTCCTTACAAATGCGTTATGGCACCAGTTATTGGAAATCTCACGCATAATGGTATAAACCACACTTTTACCGAATCAGGTTTTATGTAATACTTCTTTCCACCCGACCCCAAGACTGGAGGTATACGCAATTGCCAAAAGATATCTCTCATATCATCCAGTCAATGTACCGCCTCCTACTATGCCGCTTAAGAGCAAAGTAAACGGGAGTACATGCTCTCTTCCGATAGGCATGCATTGTAGAACAGGTCCATCGAGCTCGGATGCACCCCATATGGTCTCCCTCGACAGCTTCCTAATTCAAACACACCACGGGTAGAAGAGAAATATGAGCTTCAGTTGCAGGTGTTTGCCCAGAGATTACCTATCAACTGTTAAACACACTCAACGGGCTTTAAGCTTGAGAGTTCAATACAACCACAGAATACATGTGGAGCGGAATTCACCCCTCTACTCTGTAGATTGGTCTTCTGTGAACGAGTATAGACATTTGTGTGCTAATACCGCAGACATTCACGAAAATCAGCAGGCTTATGCGCGTAGTAGGTTTTTCTGAGGAGTCTACACTTTTTACTCCAAATCATACTAAGCCCTACGCCTCATCCCAACCACCTCCAAATATTGAAAGTACGAAATTCCAAGACTCTTAAATCCACTGCAACCAAGGCAACACCCTGTTCATGTACTGATTGCTGTAAACGGGCGAACCAATCCTGTTCTGATGACTCCAGTAAACTAAGGTCCGTTAATGCTCATTCTCTGGTACATCAAATGCATCTGCTCTGTTGTTTCGTCACCGTTCATTAGCCTCATGTCTTCCTTATTACTGAATTGTGGTGTAGAAATGAGACCGCGGACCACCTTAATGACCTCCAAAGTTAAAATGTATTCAGGCGGGATTGCTGTCATAGACGAGGAGACAGCTGCATCATTTATTGATAAACAATTTGAGAACTTCACAGTGTAATAACCAGCCTCTATCATCACTCGATTAATCTGGTTGGATAACAATAACTCAGAACAATGATTGGCTGACAGTTTAGTGTGCATACATGCCGCCAAGATCATGTGCGCTTGAAAATGGAACGCTTAAGAATTCAACGAGGTATGCTTCTGAATTGCTTATGCAGCAAAAGATAATGGCAGGTAATTTCGACTTGGCAGAAATTTCTTGGACTGAACACAAAGCCAGCAGGAAACAAGCTGAGCCTCGAAAGTATCTGCACCATGCAGGATGGACTTAACATGTAACAGCCTCCACAAGGGCACTGTAGATCTTGTATTCGCATGCGGCCCACTTGTTGCATCATCAGCATACTGCCTTTATGACAGTGATCATACTATTGCTGGTTGAAAACTAAATTTTACGTTTACATCTGATGCTCAAGGGAAAAGACGGTGCAATTTTAGCCGAGTAAGCTGGGAGAAATTCTCCATCTCAGTGCGTTACGAAATCGAAAGTGTCCTTTTAAGCATTCTACGAGAACAGTGCTATCTCGATTGCAGATGCTGTTAATTAGGAATGAAAACCTAAAAGTAGTTCGACTCTAAAAAGAGATAGTATGTTTAACAATGTAAAGAAACTGTTCGAGATAACACGATTGCTAAAAGAGATGAGGGGTACACAACAAAACCGATCGTTATATCTTGACACGCCTGCTGCTGTATCGGAGGCGTTCAACTGCTATTCCGTAGACACTCCCACAATTACAAAAGTAGTACCAGCAGAACAACCCACGCTGTATACTGGCCCGTTCATTTCTAACATTGAATTCAATGTTGCCTCAACTAAACACCAAAATGGCGTTATAATTTACCTTTCGCCGAGGTCCAGATGGAATCCCATCGGCTCTTCAGAAGTATGGCATTGACGACATCGCGTACTTGTTACTGAATTCGTTTCCTACCTCAATGAAATCTGATCCTTATCCTGAAAGGATAGAAAAACATAATCCCTGCTACTCCATATTGATGAACAGTCCTAGAGTGGTATCCATTTCAATGAAAAGTGATCAGGCTGTGGAGCACTGTTATATACATGCTGCTTTACAGAGAAAGTTTTGGTGGGAAGCTGTTGGTTCGCACGCCTAGACTTGGGTAACCTGGTAGTACCAATTCGACATATAACCATGACTGTCTGACCGTTACTTGAGTCGCATTCGCTATCAGTTCTTGTGCAAGCGCAAAAGCATCCCCTTGTGTACCGCACATATCATGACGAAGAAGTGAAGAGAATAGAAAACAAACAGAACCACAATGTACTACCCGTTTCGCGTACACTCCGTCCGGCCCTCTTCCTATAACCCCATACTTAAGTGACGGTGACTGAACATTCGCACCTGCGTCACAAACTGTCATCGAAAGCCTCATATTAAACAACTCTGATTTCTCTCTGGTGGTGTTCTACTTCCGGGTAATAGAGTGCATCTGAGTTCACAATGGACACCAAAAAAGTTGGTGTGCTGTGTGCCCGAAACCGAGATTCTCGATGCTCACACTGTTACTGAAGTAACTGCAGTTAGCCTATCACCTCCATATTGGTAGCAGGCAGCCGGAGATGCCGATGCAGCAACCATAAGCCCACTGGTTCATCGCTCAATGCTCATCGAGTGTGGATTTTTACGGTCAATCGCTGGAAATGAGAGAAAGCGAACGAATCAGCACTAGGCGCAGACAAGCACGCATTTTCCCCTGGTAGGTAGATATGTCACGGTGGCCCGGCTTAGGGTAATTCGATCTGCCATACATCGGTGTTCAGATAATGGCTCAGCAACTGGACCGACTTGTGCCGTGCCACAAAAGGGTAGAGAAGAAAGTTTAAGATGGATAGATGAGGAATGCGCGTGCATCGAGTGGAGTTCAAGGAGGATACATTGTACAGCGGTTATCAGAGCCGGACCCAGATTCACTACCATATTCCTGCGCTTGGACTTACGTCGCATGAATGATTGATGAAGCGCGCAGCATTACCCGCGTAGGTAGCATCAATGACCAGATCCTCATCGATGCGGAACATGTAGCAGTCCACACTAGCTGCGCGATAACGAACTTCGCGTGCTTCGCAGACCAAGTTGCGAATTAGTTCACCCATATATTCCACCACCATCTCGTCTTCAAAGAACCCACGAAGTGCGAACAGTCCACGGCCATGAATGCGTGATGGATGGACAGAAATGCGAAGGAAGCGGGCAGCGGAACCAGAAACCAGTCTTTTAAATTGCGTGCTAACCTGAAAATGTTTTTAAAAAAAGATTAATGAGACGCTAGTATATTGGGACTTATAAAACAATGCTAAAAAGTGACAATGCGCTGACTTACATTGCCCAAGTCAGGTTCCTGATCACTGTTGTCTGATTCCTCATTATCAGAAGAGGTTCCAGAAGGGGTATCATTAGAACTGACGGTGTCCTGCGGAAAAAGGGGCTCAGTTTTCGGAGAATGTGCTTCACCGTTTTTGGATGTATCATCAGCTTTTTCGATTGAGTTGAAAGGTAACCCAGTAGCTTGAACGACTGCTTGAGCCACACAGGCTTCGCGCATCTTCATGGGTATTTTCAACTGGACTGCCACAAGGGATGCTGCCTGGCGTGCGGCCTCTACACACATCTTTCGCTCGTTGGGAGATAGTAGGGCGGCGGGTCCGTTAGAGAACCGACAATTCTGAGTGGTCGTGTGGTCGACTTTATCAAGTAAAGTGTCTCGGCTGGATTTGAGCAAAGGTCGCGGTGGCGGATTGGCCTTACAGTGCAGAAAGCCCAGTGGATCGCGGGCATGACCAACAGGACGTTGTGGTTTGGTCCAGCCGATGGCTCGAGCACAACCCTCAACAACTGGTACTGGTGGGGTGAACTAGAGATAAAATAACGACAAAAAAGCATCAAATGGCAGTAAAGCGGACCAAACGGAAACAACAACAGGTATAGTTATGCGTCGGCTCGTAGCCTAGAGGTAACAAGCTCGTCTCGTAATCTTGCGGTGCGGGTTCGAATCGCGTAGGGGTGGGCGTTCTCGTGGTATACTCAGTCCGCGTGCGACTGGTATTGGTCGCACGGCAGCGAAGCGCCGTTGCGGCGTACAGCTGACACATTTTTATTATTATAGCCATGTGAATGCGATAACTTTGATACCATCAACAGATGGCGACAATAGCTTAGAAGAAGCGGTGCTAAGCCGGTCATCATGACCCAGCGGGGTAACAGATCGCATACGGCCAGAATCGACGGCGAAAGAAGTGGAGCAAATTACGGATGTTGGTGGACATAGGTATTTAATGAAAGAGTATGTAAACAAAGTACCAACACAGGAAGTCCCGACATTAAAACGCACTTTTCGACGAAGTCGGTCCACTTTTCTACAATGATACCGGAACCGATAACGATAGCACTGGAATGCGCCACGCATTTGCTCCACTAAAAATATCACATGACGATGATTCAGGCCGAATTGAGTCCAGCCATCGACAGCTAAAAGGGGGGGAAGGAAAAGGAAGAAGTTCTGTTGATCTACTGAACCACTAGATTAGAAGTCAATGCAGATCGAGCGTGAACTTAGATGCACGCGCAAAACAATCGGGATCGAGTGTGCGAGCACAACAGAGAAACAATCGAGGACATGTAAGCCATTCGAAAGTATCCCGTCTGCCAGGAGTGCTCAAGAAGCTGAACCTACCGGCAAGCTAGATGATGTAATCGCTAGGGTGGAGATGAGAACTCACAAAGAAAAGTGACAACAAGGCTAGCAAGCAGCTCAGCTACAGACGGACGCAAAGTTTCAAGCAGAAGTTGTAGCAAACTAGTGACTACAGTGCATATATTGTTTAAGTGATATATGTATATATGTATATATATATATATATATATATATATATATATATATATATATATACAACCGATCAGAAACGAACACGATTGTTTTTTGGTAGATATGTCAGGGTGAACGTATTAAAAAGTCAGCGAGATCGTGAACTGTAAGTGAATGAAGAAGACTCATAAAAAGTGGCTCCTTTTAGAAATAAAATGCTTTAGTGACAATTTTCAGATAATAGCAGTACTGACAACAAACGGAAATATGAGCGAAATTTGATGTTAGGAATGAGGAACAGTGGGGAAAAAATCATTATGCTAGGAGACACCCAATGATCAATAGAGTTAGGTCTGTACAGGAACAGATATTTTGACTAAAAAATCAATTCGCCTCCTTGACTTCAGCATCTCCCACTAATGATGTTTGGTTCAAAAAACTATCTAGTGAATATATCGGTGAAATACTAAGGAAGACATACCACACACCGCAGATCATTATAAAGCGCTACGTCGTCTAGAGCAAAATGAAAAACAGAATACCGAACAGGGATCCGAAGTTGTCCCCTTGGACAGGCCGGACTATCCAGGCAATATGGAAATGCTATAATATGACAGCACAAAATTGCAGACTTTCGACACAATCTGTTCGATCGGGGAGGAATAGTGTTGTAAAATGAACCGTAGTTTCAACTCAGAAGACGAAGATGGATTGCCAAAACTAGTGCGCTTATAGCTCTCAAATGTATGGCTTGTCAAAGGTGTATAAGAGAGAAACACCAACGCGGCCAATAGGCTCTATGATCAATTCACCGTGCTATACCATTGCCAAGTGATTGAGAACGTCCATAGGAAGACACATAATCCAACACCATTCAGGTAATTTCTTGTTGGGAAATCACAAAGTTAACCAGAAAGTGGACGTGTTTGCTTGAGGTGTAATCTATACCAAAGATCCAGTACACAAGACTTCTGTTCATCCCAGTGGATCTAACACAAAAGCAACGCTCAGTGACAACCTCATACAGAATTGTCGAGAAACATACTCCTGTGAGTATACATAATGTTATGTTGCATACAATGCGCCTCTTTTCCGAATTGGCCTACACCGACTTAAACTAGCTCTTAAGCTGGATACGAAGTATACTAGCATATTTGATTTGTTCAGTTTTGCTGTTCTGTTTCATATTCCGTGTCAATTTTGCGGTTATTTTCTTTCGAATTCGATGTTGATTGTTTGATATTCCCGATGTCAATGCGCTTGATGCGAATGTTGACAAAGTGCCTACATGTTTAACACCGTCTGCCACGAGTACTGGCTCCAAGAGACTATGAGTCGTTGCTGGGGGCACGGGGTGCCCAGTCCTCGTGCCGTGCTGGATTCAAAGAGTAGTTCCATCCGATGTGGAGCGGACTACGGGCTAGCCACCGTTTCGTATACGTCTGGTACGTATTATCTGCAATTTAGACAGGAATGTTTCTGCTCTGCTTGTTGAAAGAGTGTGGGTCGACTGCGTTGATGAAACGTGGCTCCCCTCCACATACCTTCCAGTTTTAATCTCTCAGGTTTACAATGGATATGGGGTATGTGTGGAGCTGCGGGTGGTGCAGCGCCAGCCACCCATGATCCCTCTGTAGGCGCAAGCGTCCTGCGGCTGCCTCATGGAGACCGCAGTGACAGGCAAATCCGGAGTCAGACGCCACCGACCATCTTTTATTTCCAAGAAAAAGCATATCTATAGATAGATGGTGAGTTAACGGGTAGCCTACTAGAATTGCTATTGCAAAAGAGCGCGTAGATAAAAACTGAGTTCGAGCAGACGACACAAGTAAAGTGATAGCTTAATTTAGAGAAAGAAAGGCATCAGCAGTATACCGGTACGCAGTATCGACGCTTCGTTGCCGTGCAACCACCATGGGTCGCAGGTGGGCTAAGGATACTGCGAGGGCCGCCCTGCCCCACGCGGGATCGAACCCGAGTCGTCAGATTACAAGACAAGCTCAGCACCTGTAGGACTAATTTAAACACTAGGTTGATGATATACGGCTAGTTATGGAAAAAGATGAGGATCTTGCGCTTGCAAAAGAGGAAACTGAACAATATGCATATGTGAAAATGAAGAAGGCGATCGTCTCCATACGCAGACGCACTGCTGACACGAACAGCGGGTGGATAGAGCAAAAGATTAGTCTACCGGAAAGCGAGTTGGTTGGGCCAGCAATTGGATTTTAGGCGCTTGTCATTGTGGTAACACAAACGCTTCTTAATCTGGAATTTGGTCGATCAAGTCCACATGGTTTGCACTCCAGATACAGTAGAAGCAGGGGAAGAAGTTTGAAAGAAAATACCACATTATGATTCCAAACAAGAAAATCAGAAGACTTAGTTTACGAGGCATCGTGGTTATTTCGCGGTGGATCCACCGCACTTCAAAGCGATGGCAATTCGCATCGCTAGGTTAAAAGGAAGTAGCAATCGTAAGAAAATGGCATTGAACGCAAATGAAAGACAGAGAAAATGGACTTGAGAAATAGGTGCGCAAAACTATGAAGGGTGAAAAATTAACAGTTGCGAGCAAGAAACCGAACACAGGAGCGTTGTTGAGACCACACCAACGCCATGTCCTATAGGATCCCCAACCAATGACGTGGACTATTCTGAGGTCCATTTCCAAGAAGGTGGCACTATCAGCCAGACTAAAACTTTCAGTTAATTTCGTTATGATTTTGCACTACGTCATTCACTGACCAGACGACAGTTTCACCCAACTAGATGCATCGAAAGCATATACCATTTTGTGTGAGACCGTGAATGAGTACATGGGGAACGAAGCCATCGTAATGGGTTCAATTTTAACACACTCTACTAAGGTAAAAAAAAGAATTCTTACCAAATACCAATTGGCGAAGCACATCATTGTTCCCCTGGTGTTCTCACCAGAGTCGAGCAATAATCCGCAAACACCAGTGACCAAACGACCAGTGGCTACGTCTCGGATCCATGCAGTAACACCAACCTTTTCGCAGCGTTTTACATCCTACCTATCAATGAAAGGCTAATATTCTGCAGTTTCCATTTATAGTTGAGCCGCAACAATTATGGCGGCCCTGATCAATCTATCTGTCTAGCCAACAGAGGAAATTGGAAGCCAGCTGACTGCGAATAACCGAATATGAAATCAGTCGTCAAGCGGCTTTGCCAGTTATACATCAGTGTTCAAAATGCTTTACGGCAGTGTTGCACGATGTGGTGGGTTTTCGCCTGGCAAGCGTTCTCCCTATAAAAAGCCACAAATGTCTGTTTAACAACACTGCGACGTGGCGGATGTGACTCGCCATTGAATAAAGTCACTGCCCACAACTACATACTGGCAAGTCGACTACTCATATTTCAACTTCTTCCCGACACGTGCAAGAATATGATACTCTCCGGCTACATGTACCGTTTCACTGCACTTATAGTGTCTTGACCGCTTACACTACGCACGACTGAACCTAAAGTATCATTGTGATACACAGCTGCCTGTAAACCTTGATCATGCCTGATTTGCTGTGTCTCTATAAATTTGAGAATAAACTATTTATTTATGGAAAGTCACACAGGCTTTGCTGATACACGAAGTACTCTACACAGTGATGTGACCACCACATGTGGAACATGTACCAACTAGATTGATCCATCACTTCCAGTGGTTGGTCGTTGATAGTAAGTACCGGTGACGCATCGGTCCAATTCAGCAACAATACAGTGCAATTTGAAGGGGCAAAGTAGATGTTAAAGCATGTAACGGTGCGCATCAGCCTACTCAGTAAAGCTGCATTGCCGTTGCGCTAGACCAAAGGGGAGCTGTTTCGTCCACATACTCAACGTTTATGAAGCGGCCATCTGATGGAATTTACACTTTGGAAGTCTGTAAGAACAGCCGCACATGATCATTTTGATCACAAATTTGAAGAGGAATAAGATATGGAACAATTCACACGGACCCCAATTGTAGAGAATTCAGGAGACGGCTTCCCGAAGATCCTTATACGGTCATGGTGGACATCAGAATGGAAAGAAGTTCAGTTGGCACGTGCTTCATTGATAAACAGCACCACATGCTGGCTCGATCAAAAGAGTCGAAGGCGGTTTTCAGACCAAACAAAAGTACCACAGTCAGTCGTTTGTAAGTTCGTCTCAACTCTAACACTTGCTAAAGAGTAAAAATGTGATGCATGTAACCACGACCAAGGTAGGAGTCAGGTTGGCTTCCAGTGATGCGGTCCTCACGGGGCCAGTAAGTCGTGGAAGTTTGGAGGTACCGTAAACAGGGCTAATGCATAGATAATTTTCGCACAAAGTACGTCGACACTTCACGAAGATGAAGTTGACAGTTACCAGTCTGAAGGCACATCTTCCGTATCCCAAATCGTGTTGGATAGAGCAGCAAGTCCAGTCAACAAATTCACATTCATCTTTCAGATTAATACGCAATAGCATTGAGTGCAGCAGTCTTGTTTCGTTTCAACACGGAAAACTCACGTCGAATCTCGTTCAATTTTGGAGATGTGGCATCAAGTTCGGAGGTCGGTTCAGGTGATTCGGCAAGCGACAGTGTGGCAACTGGCCTGCTGCGGATATCAGATGAGATTTGACGATAGAAATCCGCATTAATATCAGTCAGTGGGGGCATACATGGAAACTATGAAAAGGCACCTTGTGTTCAAACAGTGTGCCTATTAACCCCAAAAGACTCCGGAGATCTAATCGCGCATATGCGACTGTTCTCTAGTATACACTAAAATAAATTGCCTTTGGCAAACATGGCGACCATACAAATGTCTCGAGCCACTGAGTCAAGAACGTTAGAGACACGGAGGGTAGTTCTTGTCGACAGATTCGGAGCCATGGAGTCGGAAATTCGTTACGACGCTGTCATCGTCTACGGGCGTATTGGAGATACAGCAGACAACAATACCAAGAGAGTAAGGAGTGAGTTAGTGCTGCCTGTTGATCGATCTGACTCACTTCCCAGAACAGGCGCACTGTCGACTCTTCAAGGTCAAATATTTAACTGACAAAATGCCGATTAGCAAACTTCCCCGCACCACCTCCCGCGTCTGCCCCTTTTCACTACGATTGCAGGACTATTCAACCACGGCAACAGAAAGTTGCGTTTTATTTTCTCTTCCCAGACCGTGAGAGAATAGGCTCGCTAGCCTACAGTTTTTCTGTCCCGTCAGGTGCGATTACTTAGCCTAGGCGTAGTATAGTCGCTTAGCGATATGGAGATGCTTAGAACAGCTCTGAGAGCAGTACAGTGAATGAGAGTAAACGCAATGCCGTGTTTGAGGGCCTAATAAGGCATACGCTCATCACCTCCCCTATCAGCTCAGCTCCAACCGGTATATTTGATGGGGGGGGTGAATACAGGAAACTGGAAAATCAAGTCAAATAAAACAAAACGGTCCGGATGCGTCAACATACTGCACTTCGCGGACATTTGAAACAATTGATTCATGGCCGTTGCGAATCGGGACATTCGGAAAACGACCTAATTATTATCAAGGTCCAGAACATTCCTAGTGGCAGTAGTAGTAGTAGTAGTAGCGGTCATGGTGGTGGTGTGAACATCAAAAATGCACCTTTTTGAACACAGTTTACTTTGATTACACTTGTTTAGGTTTTGACCACTTGGTCACATTGAAGTCGTTTTGTTGTGCACTCGCTAGGTTCAACCGATGAGTGTTACCAGACACGAAAGCGGCTGTGGAGTGTGTAGTGTGCTGTGAACAAGATGCACCGTCGACTGATGATGAAAAACAAGGTTCCGTTAGACGATTGCGGGAATAAGAAATCCGAAAACGCATGTCAAATTAGTCCGCCAGGGCAGAACAGATGGACTACGGGAGGCAATATTTCGGTAGAAGAGTCGTAACGAAAATTGGGCTAAATATGAAAAAAACCTAGAAATATACTAGAGGTAGAGTTGCTGTTTGGTTCCATGTTTGTTCTCTGATAGTACTGGGACGGGGGATATGGCTAACAAGGTTATAATCTACCCTCGAGAGACGATGGAAAACACGTTACAGTAGGCCCACCAGAAAGCTGAGATGAAATTAGCGAAATCAGAACACCAGATTTAGGACAAAATTACTCCACCATTCTTATACTAAGGTTTATCACTTTGTGCAACTTCATTTTCTTGTTTAAATAAGGCTAGCTGAGATCCCGACCTGTTTTCCAATTCCTTTCGCATTTTCGCCCTGTATCATCGGCTACCTAGTCGGGTCTCTCCCCAAACATCCTACATGTACTTGTTTTACTCGGGACTAGTACTCATCGGTATGCTATTTTAACCCTTTTGGACGTTGAGGAATAATCTACCCCGTTTAGTCACGTTGATCTTCGTTATCTCCCTGACGTGCATTAACGATGCGCAGACAGGACCCGGTATGTTGGCCATCACCTTCGCCGCGTGTTTCTTGTATTGTTTATTGATTTTATTTTTATTTATTTTATCTTAGAAAACTGATTTGGACAGGGATCAAGAGAATGCACTTCGATTGCTCCTGTTTGGTTCCACCCCATTACCGTATAATATATCCGATTGCATACCACCTGCATTTGTTACCAGTCGTATCGCTTATCGCAATCAGCAGACGCTCAGAGAAGACGGCGATGGAGCGATTATGACCACCACTATTTTGAGCGGCAGTAGGTTCAGATATGCAGCAAACCAACAGGGAGCTGTTTGTGTGAAGGACCATAGGAGCATAGCAGAGAAGCTTAGAGCGGGTGAGCACGATGCTGCGCGCTAGCCGGGTTAGAGGTGCGTTTTCACTGGTTTAAGAATACTTCACTGATGGGACAAGTGCAACGTAGAAATGAGCGTGTTTTTGCGGCTCCAAAAGACGGGTTGTTTCTATGTTAGCCTTATTCTCTTTACAGAACTATTAGGAAGCTAATATGGAAACAAACAGAAGGTGTGCACCCGAGGTTCAAAATGGACGATTCCTTTGAGTAGCCAGTTCAAAGCCATTCGTAACACACGAAAATAGTGTTCAATTGAGGTCTCGTGATCGAGAAAGGTGACGGACGGTGGAGACGGGAGAGACGAAAGGCCAGATTCAATGGAAACATATGAGCATCGTATCAACGCAGTCACAGAGTGCTTCGGTGAGGGAAGCAATAGGTGACGAAGAAGGCTAGCCTGTTCATTCTAAAGCCAGCGGAGTTGGACGTAAGGGCAAACATTTGGATCAGTGATGCAACCGACACTGTGCTTTTGTAATATACTAAATAACTCCGAACTACCGTGAGTGCTGTTGCGTCATCCACCACCTCGAGGAGTTTCGGTGCCAGCGACCATTGTTGAGGTGAGCGAAGTCCCATCGAGGATAATCGCATTCTATCATTGCTGAAGGGCAATGGCAGCCGGTTGCTGGTCAGCAGGGATGCTAAATTGATGTGATAGTGCAGTATGAGTGTATTCGGATTAGTTTTAAACTGTGAAGAACCTGCATTGCGCAAGCGCGAATAACTCGCTAGGGAAGAGGACAGTCTAGGACCACCGCTGAAGCAGTTGGTAGCGCCAGGTTGTGAAGTTGTTGAAGAAGGGTGTAGCGAAGAAGTCCCCATTTTACTATGATGCCCTGGGTCAGGAAATAACATATAGAAGACCATTTGTGGGGTTTCCAGGAAACAAAGCAAAGTTGGTTGCATCCAGCAGAAATATTGACGAATTGACTACCTGTTCGAGCACCTATATTCACGCATGAATTTTATGGAGAAGTTGAGATCAGATGATCGGATATAATGGAGATGATGGGGCAGCGGTTAGGAATTGACTATAGCACACACATGTATATACATATGGTTGGCGGCATCCGGTTTCGGATTTGCCTGTCACTGTGACCAGCCACAGGACGCCTGCGCCTACAGAGGGACCATGGGTGGCTTGCGCTGCACCACCCACAGCTCCAACCACACACCTCATATCCAGTGTAAACCCGAAGGAATAAGACCGGGAGGTATGCGGATTGGAGCCACGTTCCATCAACGGAGTCGGCCCACACCCCTTCACAGGCAAACACAAGCACACTGTATTTGGGAATCAAGCGCACACAAGGCGGTGGCTGGACCGTAGTCCGCTCCACACTAAGTGCATGGAACCACTCTTTGATCCTAACACGGCCACAAGGACTGTGCATCCCGTCCCCTCCAGCAACGACCAACTGTCTCCTGCAGCCAGTATGGACGAGGTAGTGGGTAATAGACAGGTAGACACCTTGTCAACATGCACATCAAGCGCAGCCACATGGGGGATATCAAGCAACAGCCAATCAGTTGACAGAGAGATACAAAGAAAATAACTCGATTAATGCATAAGGAAAAGGTGACATAAATCCTAAGTTAATGAGCATATGAAATAAGTTGTTTACAAACGAATCCTAGATAAGTTCACGAGGTCAGAAAGTATACTTTACGAAAATGCCACGAAGACGAAAATGTTATGGAAATCGAATACAATTGGCTTAAGCGAGGTAACAAAGTTAATGGAATAGAGTACAGGTAGACATTTATATGAGAAAGAAAAGCATTAGTGCAAAATTGAAAACCCACCACCTGAAATAAAGAGACTTAGCATGCAAGCACGCGGTTAGTAAATCGAATGCAGCGTACTTACAAACGCCGCGCCGGTTCTGCCTACCTTCTCTGCAGGACCCGTCGTCGCATCTGTAGTGGTCCCGAGTGGCCCCGCTTTATGGCTCACTAGACATTTATAGGAGAAAGTATATACATATATGCATATGCATATATACATGTATTTTACGACGAGTGATTTATTTCCGTGATATTCAGTGCCGTAGAAAAATGAAGTGTACGTATCGCGCTGCATCTTGCTTAGTTAGTGGACCGTGTAAAAAACGGGATTTCGCTAGCCCAGATGTTGAAGTATTTGATCGCAATAGCAGCATCTTGATTCCACCGAGTTCCAAAAAATTACAAGCAAGTGACAAATTTCGTCTGATTCAATATGGATCTTGTGGATTCGAATCCAACCATTTAGCCAGCCGAAGGTGAAAAGTGTTAAAAAGACACATGTTACCATGGTAAATTAAGTGTCAAATCACTAAGATTCAAATTTCTACCCATCATGTATGCTGATCGATTAATCTTGAAAATGAGTACAACGGTAGTTTTGTTCGGTTAAGCTTACGTGAGCCTTAAACTCGGGGGCAATGGGTCCGGTTGCCAGGACTCGTTTCGCCACAATAATTAGATTCAATAATGGTTAGGAAGATGAGGTAAGATGGAGAGATAGGTAAAAGAATTGAATCCATCGGTTGGAATAGCAGCAGACTGCGAGATAATACGTACAATCGCTGATCAACGAAGGTAGTCCTTGCTTCTCGCGAAGAGCTGCAACGCGGGAAACCACTGCGCGCCATGCCCCTCCTGGACTTGCTGCCGCGCGTACAACTGTATCAATTGAAAACCGGAGGCGAAATGCCCGCGCCTGCCAAAATGATAAGAAAAACAAAGGGAGAAACTGCGTATATATGCGCAGCTAAATGATTAAAGCAACGAGTTAGTACAAAAACAGCAAATCATTCCACAGAAGTTGGACCCAAGCTATTCTCAATCGGAAAAGTGTATCACTCTTCCTCAAACATTAGATGTACACGCATAAAAACATTGCGGTGAACATAAAATCTAGTGGGAGTAAACACTGGAATTATTGGACATAATCAGTCGTAATAAAGAACTGAATGACACAACTAGCCAGTGTCTACAAAAAACGACAGGTATAGCGTGCGTACACCCAAGAAGTGGGAAGATGAAGCTGGGGAAAAGAATACGCCCACACAGTGCACGGGTAGGAGTGACAAGGAGTAATGAATATCAAGGGGTCATACAGTATTTGGTGGGAATGAAAGCAGTAATTGATGTTGCACAAGTGTATGAATTAAGGGAATAAAGAAGGAGGTTCAAAGCAGTCACGAGGTCAAGCAAAGTGGACCAGAAGGCATTGTGAAACAGCATAACCAGACTAGAAAACCGCTGATATTTTTGTTTGGAAATTGCGAGAGGAAAATGAATTCTGCATCACAGCCGCATGTTCTTATTTCGTTAAAATTACGAAGTTGCAGCGACCTAAAGGGGTCTTATAAGCTGTGGTTTCCGGAAGCAAATGCATGCTTCCAATTATATTGGCACCCGGTGAAGCCTCTACATACAAACACAAATCAGGATAAAAGGAAAAAGGCGGCGGCCGTGGTACGCCGATACATCAACATCGACACTTTGCTGCAACACGATCAACAGGGGTAATGTATAGGTTATGAAGCATAGCGAGATCGCTTAAACAGAGCAGAACCGGTAGCATGTAAATAACATGCAAGACATTTGAGCCAATCGGACAGCGATAATTCAATTGCGATGAGTAAAAAACGTAGTCCACATACTGTATAGCAATACTAGCAGTTAAGACAAGAGTCTATATTGGAAGCACAAGATGCATGCTCATCCAAGGAAGAAAAGACGAACCAACTCTACCAAATCTCAGGCGGTCTTCAGACTTTTCCGTCACATAATAAGTCGGTCAACTAGCAGATTTACCAACCCCGATACAGTGAGAAACACACCACAGCTAATGTGCCACAATCAGTGAAGGCAATAATACTTGAGATCAATGGGTACAGGTACGGGTTTATTCAACTGCACAGGAAGGATTCCCATCACTTCGTAAATTCATCACTATCACTATAATGTTCACTCAGTGCGTCTACAGCTGAATACCGCACCAGACATTACCATCATTTCCAGGCCGACATGGTCGGCTATCGGTAGACCGAAACGGTGCAATGCGGAAAATACCGCAAGGAGTGCATCGAACAGTACCCTGTGAATATGTTTACAGAAACGATAAGTGAATCGGCATCTGTCAGGTTTCTGAAAACATACTTGGCATTCATTGAATAACCGCGTTGAATCTGTGGAGCGTTCCTCTTGACTGTGTGCGATCTAACCGAGGAAAGTCTATCCGGTCCGGACATATCATCACAGTGCTACGCAGCGCAGAATTCTAAAATCGCTGACGATATGGAGAAGCAATGCGCAGAAGTGTTCAATTCCACACTTCGCTGTTACACCAAGTTCACAGCATCTCTGTATCTGAAAAAATGACGCAAAGCCTGTTTTCCGACCCAAAAACCGGTATCGTATGTGTCTCTTAAGTTAGTTGACAATGAATTAGATCGCTTGGAGCAATCGAGGGTGATTTCTAAAGTGGAATACTTAAACTGGGCAGCGCGCATAGTGATAGTGAAAAAGGCAAACGGAACCATTTGCCTAGGTGGTGATTATGCACCCGCACCGAACGCAGCACTGAATCGTCATCAATACCCGCTGCCACTACCAGGCACAAGGATGGTCCAATTTTCTCAAAAGGTGGTCTCTCGGATGCCTATCTTCATGTCGTAGTCGATGATGACGCACGGCGCTTTCTTACAATTAACACTCACCGTGGTCTGTATCATTACAACCGGCTACCGTTCGGAGTGCAGGCTGCTCCGGGACTTTCAACAACTGATGGATGCTATGCTAACGGACATACCATCGTCTTGTGCATACTTGGAGGATATTATCGACGCATCAACTGACAGAACCCATGATAGCTGCCACCTATTGCATGTACTCGAACGCCTACGGAAATATGGTTTGACTCTGAGAGTTGATAAAGGTTATTTGTTTATGTCTCAACTGAAATACCTTGGTTTGAATGTCGATCGTGACGGGCGAAGACTTGATATTGAAAAAATTCGCGGCGAGGAAGTACCTGCACCACATGATATACCTACTCTGCAACCGTTCCTGGGCATGGTAAATTATTACAGTGAAATTATCCCTGATATGCATCGACTTAACGGGCCAATGAATGAGTTGTTGGGGAAAAATCGACCCTGGGTTTGGTCGTCCAGACGTGAGGAAGCGTTTAGGCTCATTAAGAAAACCCTTGTATCTGACTTAATGCTGGCACATTATGACGCAGAAGCAGATAGCATTGCCTCCGAGGATGTCTCTAGTTACGGTGTTGAAGCAGTTCTCCGTCAGCGATTCGACTGTAGCATCATAAGATCGGTTGCCTACGCATCACGTACATTAAGGAAGTCTAAGAGAAACAACCCACAGATCGAGAATGAAACACTAGCTTTAACTTCTGCTGTCAAAAAGTTTCATCGGATGTTGCAGGGTAAAGAATTCGTATTGGAGGCTGACCATAAACCATTGTTAGCCATTTTCGGTCCAAAGTAGGGTATAGCTGTGTACACGGCGAATCGCACTCAACGCTGGGCGACACTGTTGTGCATGCGTCAACAACAAATTTCAGCTACGCCGATGCGCTGTTTCGACGTGTCGCAAAACAGCCGAGCATCGAAGAAGAGCAGGTGATCACTTCAGTTGCGTTTGAATCAGACGTGAAACAGTTTCCGTGTAATTCAATCAGAGCTCTCCCGATTACTTCTGTGGACATTTAGGAGAACATCAAACTCCAGCCACTTTTGCAAAACGGTACTCGTTTTTTTAAACACAAAGTGGCCAGACCGCATTACTGATACACTTTAAAACAATGTATTGTCAACGTGACTCGTTAGCACTAGTTGGTGATTGTGTTATGTTCGGTGAGCGCGTGATTGTTCCGAAATCCCTGCAGGCAAGGGTATTAAGATATTTTCACCTACATCAACCCGAAATATCACGGATGAAAGCATTAGCAAGAAGTTATCTATACTGGCCTTTTATTGACAACGCTGTCCTTGATTGTGTTGCCAGGTGTAGCAATTGTGCATCAGCATCGAAACTTCCAAACAAAAGCATCCAACCCTGGATACCAGCCTCTAAGCCTTGGGAGAGAATTCGCTGGTCCATTGCAAGGCCAGTGTTTTTTGGTTGTGATTGATGCGTGTGCTAAGTGGCCGGACGTATACCAGATGAACACAACCGCGGCAGCAGCCACAGTATGAAAACTACAACAGTTACTTGCACAGTTCGGTACAACAAACACCTTGGTTTCCGATAACGCATCGCAATTTATATCCGACGATTATGGTGTTTTCTGTCAGGGTAATGGTAGCAAGCACTGCCGGTCTTCTCCGGGACGTCCTCAGTCCAACGGTCAAGCAGAAAGATTCGTGGATACCTCCAAATGTTCAGTACTAAAACTGCGGGGGAAGGACCGACAGAGGAGATCATACAGCTGTTCCTGTTAACATATCGGGCTACGCCTAACCCATCTGTACCAGGCAGCAGACCCTCAGCGGAACCCATGTTCGGGCGAGATACGTCGTACCAACTGATGCAATACGCTCTAAGGTTACGCAACGGCTCCTGGCGTCAGGCTTGAGCAGAAGTTCTCTACTGGGGGAGCCGGTGTACGCGTTGGATACAAGGTCAAACCATCAAACCTTGAAACCTGCAGTGGTACAAAAAGAAAAGGCACTGTGCTGTACGAGGTGACTAACGGACCGTTGTCTTTCGTTCAGCACGTGAATCAGTTACGCTAACGACGGATCGAACACACAATCTCTTCTACTTTCGAGTTGCCGTTCGATGTACTGCTGGACACGTTTGAACTTCCAAAAAAACTGTGCAGCATAGTGAGCCGACTGAAACGCGCACAGAGCCATGCCACGGAGACCTACGCGGACAACTAAACCGATCCGACGTTTACAGATGAACCAAGCACTTCATTCGTATGAGTCTGGAGAGCATGTTTTCAAAGGGAGAGATGTTACAGCAGGCAAACCGGTTTAAAAACACAGACTGTTTTATGAATCTTGGCCGGAACTAGGAGCGGCTGCACTCAGGTGCTGACGTACGCCGGTACGCAAATTGCTTCTCCAGCAGGGGTGAGATGGGACACAGAGAAGCGACATGTGTGCCTACAATCGCAGAGCACACCGAGCCCTTGGGCTGTGAGAAGTGAACATCAGCCAGACACCACAGCCGCAATGAATGCGTCATGTCTCGATCGCATGCCCTTCAGCTGTGAGAACTGGACGTTAGCCAGACACCACAGCCGCACTGAACGTGTCATGTTTCCATCGATCGGTAGTCGGCCTTCACGCATGAGAAGTGATTAGTGGGTCACTGTGCTAGCAGCTGAGAAAAACAGCCTGGCCGTATGTGATGACCGGCCGATGGGCGCCGTATTGCTATCGCCACAAAAACGGTTATCGCCTCATGATTGGCTTCCAACAAACCCGTAAGCTTTAATTAGGCTGCTTTCACTGCTAAAAGAAATCATACTGCCAGGAGCACAAGGTTACAGTGTTGTTCGCTTTACCGTTTCGATCGTGTGTGTGTTACAGCTGAAAATCCAGACTTCATGGGTGCATAAAAACGATTTCTTGACTTGACAATGCTCTTAGATTTCAGTCTGAAGCGACGCACCGGTTGCACCATTAGACAGCACACCAATTTAGTCATGAATACAACTATTACCCTAACAATCAGACAATTGCTAGTTGTACAATTTGATCAGGCCTTCGATGATCTTTCTCGTGTACAATGGAGAATATGCAGTTATTAATGAAGAGGCGTAATATCTTTTGTAGATCCTTTGGTGTTTTTTTGCATGCCAGCGGTCGATGTCACTGCAATATGTACCTTCTCACAGGTTATCCAAAGCGCGCCGAACTAAATTGGGTTGTAGCTCAGTCTGAAGTAATTTTATTTTCCTCAAAGTTTAAAGTAGGCCAAAGACCAATCCTACTCTCCCTGTACCCGTCTTTTTTGTTTGAAATGTTTGGCTAGAGCGAGTTAACAGAGAAAACCGATTCGCTCAACCCTTGTCAACGGCGTTACCTAATTCATATTGAAAGTTTGGGTTCATAATGCGGAATAAGCAGTGTTGTCCTATGATCGAAAGCGTCCGTACATTGGTACAAACAATGCTAAAGGTTTGCCCGTGTCGAGCCATCGTTGTTCTAGGAGACGCACGAAAGCAACGACACAATGTTAAAGATGAAGTAAGCGGTGAATTTTTATGTAGGATAAAGTGGACCGGTCATGAAACCGCAAAATGCTACCTTACAAGCTCCGGTGATTTGGACAAGGGCTAGGTAGACATGAGCTAAACAGGCAGATGGTTGTCTTCAAGCATAGTGCTGCTACGGGGCCTCTAATTTCGACCGTTGCTGTTTTCTTTGGATTACTACTTTACACTACTCGCTGATGATTCTTCGTGGTTACAGGAATTATGTCACCCTTTGTTTAAGTGAATCGCTTCCATAGTTGCCAATTTTGTTATATTCAGTTGAGGACTTGAATTACCTTAGAACAAATGAGCGAAAATCGCCTCTT
>OX104063.1:92735053-92844778 GCA_944474145.2 Dicrocoelium dendriticum
ACGTGGTTGGGGGGGGGAGAGACTAAGCACTAGGGGGGGGGGACAAGCGCTGCTGAAGTTGGTTCCTCGCCGTGTCAACAAGTGTATCCAACCGAACGTGTTTATCGCCAGTCCAGGATCTGGAAGGCTCCAATCGAGGCCAACTTTGAACTACGGGCCATCGTTCTTCTTGAGCATATCGTTTGTTGGCCTCCCTTCCTCTTCTTCCATCTACAACCGGTCACGCAAACACCGCACCTCGCAGGAGCCGGTGTGATGGCAAACGCATCACATGGCCCAGCCATCGGAGCGTGGTTCGTGAAATAACGTTGATGAGCGTTTCACTTTCTCTTCCTGTGACATAAATAAGGTGCCGAAGGCGTTCACTGCTTGCGCATTGTTCTCACCAGATATGAACCAAACTGCGAAGGCAGCGATGGTCAAACTTAACTAGCCTCTTTACCTCTTCCGATCTAAGGTGTTAGGTTTTATCACCGTACCCTGGGGTCGAAGATACGGCTGCATTGTCAACTCTATCTTCATAGAGAGTGAGGTCGCCTCGGCATCATAGGTGACGAAGGTTAACAAAAGCCTCTCGAGCATTTACTATGCGGTTCACGACCTCGACTTCGATTCCACAAGCGCTGATACAGCTGTCTAGGTAGGTTAATTTCTGAACGACTTGTAGCTGATCCCCCCGAAGGTTCTGCACAAGAGTCGGTCCTCACACCAACCTTGGAGGAAGCTTTTCACTTTGAGATTGCGAAGCAATGCCCGGAAAGATCAGTGCTAATCTGTCTAGTGCTACTTGGCATGTTGGTGAGCTGTCACAGATGAGTGCAATGTCGTCAGCTTACTTCAACTCAACTGAGATCGCGTTCACAGGACACAATTTAAATGTGGAGCAGCCCCCAGGTGAACGACGTCTGTACAGCTCCATCGAAGTATGATCACACGCTAAAAAAGCAAACTATATATATATATATATATATATATATATATATATATATATAGTTTGCTTTTTTAGCGTGTGATCATACTTCGATGGAGCTGTACAGATTTGAATTTCTACCTGCTCTCGTAAAACGCTATTCAGTATTCTGGGCGGAAAACTTTGGTAGTCACTGACTTTGCTATTATGCGTTTTCGGTGTCACGCATAGCTATGGCGTCGTGGAGCCACACAACCTTAATATGTCCCTGTAACGCAATCACTGAGGGGCATTTCTAGATACCGAAGTGTGTTGAATTTGAGTGGTCGCCATCATTTTCAGTCGTCATTGGGTACGATGCTCATTTTCTTGATAATTCATGCTTTATGTTTCCGCTGTTGATTCCCTACGTGCCTTCATTACAACCACCACTTGATCTTGTAGATCATGTGATCCCCGTTGGTACTGATACGCTGGCGCACACCTTTTTATTGACGCTATTTTTACTTCCTTAGCGACATTACTCAGCTTGTTTCCAAACCACATGTGGGACGTCGTCCAACTCGTCCATACACTTCACTGGCTTTTCACCATTGCTACACATACCGATGCTTGTGATGATCTTCTAAGCCGTATGAAGCGACTGGGTCCGACCGACTATCAACAGCTAATGGCAGCGCTGTTGAGAGATGGTTGTACTCTGCGATTCATCAACAAGTGTAACCAAATGAGAGGACCGATAAAGTGGTGTTCGCATTGACTAAATAGGACGTTTCATTGAGTGGCATTTCTACACGCATTACTATGCTTTGGGTCTATGCCATGCAGACCACTTTCTATGCGTTCAATGTTAGCATCAAACGAAGCAAATAATTTCCACTTCCACCGATGAAAGTAGTCCAGTGCATCAGAGCTGACTTTTATTGCGTAGACCAGCTATAGATGCAGTACAACCTCCGTAAGTTGACAATTCAAGAGACTGGACCAAATTGATCAAAATATGGAGGACCTGAACAAAAGCTTAGCTTACCTTACTTCCCCATTGTGAATAGCATAGTATGAAATTTCTTTTCAAGCACCTCCTATTTCGAAAGTTTTAGATTAGTTCTTACATAACTGCGAACACATTATTATACCTCTCCAAGTATTCGTTATTATCCTGTTGGATGCTTCCAACTGTTGTCTTGTTAACACCAAGATGTTCTGCCATCTTCCTTTGGTTGCTGCTTACCGTAAAATGTAGCGGATTAATCTTCTTCAGTGTCAACTCACGTCTTTCCTCCGCGTAGTAATGTGATGCTAAGAGTAATAACCGATCCCACATTGTTCAAAGCACGGAGCGAATGCAAGATCTATGCTACTATTTACAGAACATTGACTACATGCAATAACAAACCTTATTTGTTTTGCTTTTAGGTAGATAACGAATAGGGTGGGTTTATGCACTCAAAGATTAGCATGGACGTAAACCTCAATCTCCCAACACTTTCTGATGCTAATGAACGGTTGTTGAACAAGTTACCTTGTAACCGGTTAATAGACTGTTAAGTAGGCACTCAAACTCCTGATTGCTTCTTGTGCAATGTGTGGTCGTGATGTGTGCTTGTATTAAGAAAGATTTCACATACAAAATGGCCAAGCTCGATTTGTGGACGTGATCTGTGTTGACCCAGTGCACGACGTAAACACCGATGCGCGTGAACACTAAGGGGCGGAACAAAAGTACTCGCGCGTATACATAGATAGAGAACTTACTGTATCATCAAACCTCTGCCGAGCCGTAAAATGCAAAGCTTGTTAGTCAGGAGAATTTCGCACGTTGCAAAATCCCGCTACATTAACCTTTTTATTTGAACACACGATCGTTCGGCGACCATTTCACATGGTCAACTTATAGAGATTAAATTAAAATGATGTTTATGGCCCAAATGCTAGACATAAAATACACATTGATGTTCAACACACAGCGATCCGGTTCCATAAGCCTTACATGGTGAACGTTCAAGCTATGAAAAACCGTTAACTTGGAGAGGTGGTCAACTTCGGAAGTTCTACTATATCTGCAGAACTAGTTACGTAGAGAAAACCGATAGGGCACCGAATTCCCGAATCTAAGCACATGCGTATCGATGGGTTCAACTCAGGACTTCCAAGCACCTTGTTCCCATAGGCCACCGACCTATTCAATCGACATGTACTCTTTGATATCAGGTCAATTGAGTGAAGTCAGCCTAGTTTTCAGAATCCCGCTGGGTTACAATACTCTGCTTTCTATTCAATGGTTGTTTGAAAGTATTTGTGTAGATGGATTGCGATGCACAGTTTGGTCATTTCAAGTTTATCGGAACCAGACAAACATTAGATGTTGTCCACACGTAAAACTTGTTCACACTGGTAAGACATAAAAGGTTGCTTTTGCCTCTTGCTGTACATGATGTCTTGTTGGCGCAATTTGTAACAGAATTGCCCGGTTACTCTGCTTAGTAGTTCAAGTTTTTTAAGCATCACTCAGTTGCTACTGGCCAAAGATGCTACCGGGTGTTTTGGTTATCTAGTCCGGAGCTAGGAGCGGTTGCACTCAGGTGCCGACGTACACCGGTACGCTGATTTGCTAACTATCCAATGGCTCAAATTGCTTTGCCGTCAGGGGTGAGATGGTGACACAGACGCCACATGTGTGCCTACGATCGCAGAGCACACCGAGCCGTTCGGCTGTGAGAAGTGAACGTTAGCCAGACACCACAGCCGCAATGAATGCGTCATGTCTCAACCGCAAGGTATGACCTACGAACCGCAAGCTCTTCAGCTGTTAGAACTGGACGTTAGCCAGACATCACAGCCGCACTGAACGTGTCATGCTTCCATCGATCGGTAGTCGGCCTTCACGCAGGTGAAAAGCCAACCAAAGGGTTCCCTGCGAAGTGATTAGTGGGTCACTATACTAGCAGCTGAAAAAGCAGCCTGGCAGAATGTGATGACCGGCCGATGGGCGCCGTATTGACATCGCCCCAAAAACGGTTATCGCCTCATGATTGGCTTCCAACAAACCCGTAAGCTTTAATTAGGCTGTTTTCACTGCTAAAGAGAATCATCATAAGGTTACAGTGTTGTTCGCTTTACCATTTCGATCGTGTGTGTGTTACAGCTGAAAATTCACTCTTCATGGGTGCATAAAAACGAATTCTTGATTTGCCTTGACGTGACAACGCTCTTAGATTTCAATCTGCCCCGACGCAATGGTGGCACCATTAGGCAGTACACCAATTTAGTCATGAATGCAACTATTGCCCTCACAGTCAGACAATTGCTAGTTGTACAAATTGATCAGGCCTTCGATGGTGTTTCTTGTGTACAATGGAGAATATACCTTTGTTCATTTCTTTACTTATATTTACATGAAATGTGTGAAATGTTGGTAAATATCAACGAATTAGATGTTTGAAGTGCCGGTTTGTTTTAAACAGTCTGGACGTGCATCCCATTTTGTTCACCGATGAGGCGGTGTGTATTCTGCATGGTCAAGATACGAAACATGCTTGGGCAATGATCAACCCACAGCAATGTCGCGCTACGCGTGTGCAACCTAGCGCCAAGCTCATGGCCTGGGCTGGGTTGACTGGTCGAAAAATCATTGGGCCCTTTTTCTTTTCCAGGAGTGTCTCCAGTAGGTTGTTATTCAACATTACCGCTGTCTGACATATCTTAGCATCCTCGTACATGGAAATGTTGCAGAGCAGCGTCATTCCGCAGCTACAGTCAGAAGGGTTAATGTATAGCGTTTGGTGGTAGCAGGATGGCGCACCTGCACATTAGTTCCAATCGATTCGCACATACCTGAACGAAACATTCGGTGGACGTTGGATCGGTCGCGGAAGACCGATAGAATGGTTTGCGCGATCACCGAATCTGAATCCCATGGAGTTTTTCTTATCGGGATACTTGAGGCGCAGAGCTATTAGAACGAAACTCAAAAACCTGGTTGAACTGAAAGAGAACATTGTGAACGAATACAGGCAGATTTTGTTGGAGGCATTGCAGAAAGTGCTCGCCAGCATCATTCGGCGAATGCTTCTCTGTAGCCAAAACGACGGTGGGCAATTTGAACATCTAATTCGTTGATGTTTACCAACATTTCACACATTTCATGTAAATATAAGTAAAGAAATGAACAAATGTATATTCTCCATTGTACACAAGAAACACCATCGAAGGCCTGATCAGTTTGTACAACTAGCAATTGTCTGACTGTGAGGGCAATAGTTGCATTCATGACTAAATTGGTGTACTGTCTAATGGTGCCACCATTGCGTCGGGGCAGACTGAAATCTAAGGGCGTTGTCATGTCAAGTCAAGTCAAGAAATCGTTTTTATGCACCCATGAAGAGTGAATTTTCAGCTGTAACACACACACGCACGATCGAAATGGTAAAGCGAATAACACTGTAACCTTATAATGTGCTCCTGGCAGTATGATTCCCTTTAGCAGTGAAAACAGCCTAATTAAAGCTTACGGGTTTGTTGGAAGCCAATCATGAGGCGATAACCGTTTTTGTGGCGATGTCAATACGGCACCCATCGGCCGGTCATCACATACGGCCAGGCTGTTTTTCTCAGTTGCTAGCACAGCGACACAGTTCGCAGGAGACCCTTTTGCCGGCTTTTCATCTGCATGAAGGCCGACTACCGATCGATGGAATCATGACGCGTTCAGTGCGGCTATGACCACATAGTCGGCTCACGTCCAGTTCTCACCGCTGAACGGCGTCCGTTCCCTAGGTCTTGCCATGCGGTCGAGACATGACGCATTCATTGCGGCTGTGGTGTCTGGCTAACGTTCACTTCTCACAGCCGAACGGCTCGGTGTGCTCTGCGATCGTAGGCACACATGTGGCTTCTGTGTCACCATCTCACCCCTGACGGCAAAGCAATTTGAGCCATTGGACAGTTAGCAAATCAGCGTACCGGTTGTACGTCGGCACCTGATTGCAGCCGCTCGTAGCTCCGGGCCAGTTTAACAAAACACGCTAGTCGTCTGCCTTATAATCCGAAAGGTCATTGGTACGATGCTGCGTGGGTGCGGGCGAATTCACCGTGTTCCTAGCGCGCGCGATTGTTGCTGCTCGCGTGGTGGCGATTCGCCGCTACGGTTACTGCGAATGCCTTCTATCGAGACGAAATGACTCTACTTGATTCATATTATAATCAGGTAGTCTCCAACTTGAATTTGTCTGAAGCGTCTACGACCAGATAGCGCGCGTCAAATTCATCTGCTCTACCCTAGCTGAAGTCCAAGAAATACAAAAGAGATCGAATGTATCACGTTTCTCTGTTATTGAAATCACCCACATTAGGCCAGTTCTACTGTTGTTTACCTCGCACTCAATTGTATTCATCATAATACAATGCTGTGACATCGCTCGGTGTAGATCTATGCTCCTGCTTGTGTTCCGCTTCAATAAGTGTGTATAGACATGCACCGAATACCGATGCTCTCTATGCGATCACCAAGGTGGATAAGATGGGTGGGACTAAGCTTCTTCATTTCACAACTAGTCCTCTGCTATGGTATGTCGCCTCGCATCGTTACTACACTATAACTCTGAGTCACTAAGTTGTGGTTTGAATTCCGATTTATACTGATTGGTGCGAATTACTTGATATAGGACGTGATGTAGGACATTTGCCGGAACAAATTTTTTTCTGCAAAGAAATGTGTTCAATAAAATACAAGTTCGTGTACCCAATTAAGGTCAAGGAAATTCAGTGATATTATGCATTTGTTTTCTTCGATCTCAGAAGCTTGTTTTACACATCGGTTTGTTGAATGAATGATTTTCCTGATCTTTTTTAACTTTTATCCCCGCTTTAAACCAGCCAAACTGCTTTATTACCTAGGCACCAGGCTTTTTTCTTTTATTTTTGGCCCTTTTTGATGGCTCACCGTTACTGTCCATCATTCAACTATATCAGATGCACTTTACGGCATTTGATCGTACTAGAACTCACCCAGTTAAATCATCATGCTCCTTCTGTTATCTCGTTTCAATTACACAGCTCCTGTTTTGTGCATCTTGCGCTGAACCATTCCATTTCTACTGTGTGGAACGCCAGTTTAGACCTCGACGCAAGGATCACTTCATTTGCCGCAATTGCACGCAGTGCCGTCAGTGCCGTCGTTCGGCTGCTGACTTGCGGTGCGTGCGCTGTTCCGGTGGCTACCATCCTACTTGCCTACCGAGTTACGCTCCTGCTCAATCCAGCCAGCGCGGCAACTGGGTATGTTTGACGCCTATCGTCTGACATTTTTCTCCTGCTTCCTCCATTAATTGTTCTGTAACATAGTTAGGTGATATACACTTTGTTCTCATTTCTTTTTAATGACTTGTCCAACCTAGGTTTGTCCCCATTGCACCAGCTGCGTTCACTGCGGTGCCAAGCCACTGAAAAAATCACTTGATTCAAGTGATGACACTGAATCGACCGTTTTATGGTCTCCCGATTGCAGCAAGTGTGCCGCCTGTGGACTCGCGGAAGCACGTGGGGACGTTTGTCCGGAATGTGATCGGGCCTACTTACCTACGGCCAAACAAATGATACAATGTGATACGTGTCAACTTTGGATGCATCGAACATGCACCAAACTCACTAGTATGTTTACTGGCATTTTCCTCTTTCACACCCTATTGTTTATTGTTTTCCGCGTCAAAATTGTCTACCATCTCACATCTTGTTCAACTTTGTACTCGGAATAGCCTTGAATTACTCCGCCCTCACAGCCACTTCCAGACCGGGTGTTCTGCCACGTAACCAACTGAAGAACCCTGAATATATGGGCGGCGTAACTCCGTAGGTTGGACCCATTGACTGTATTGGCGCTACCAACTAGGTCGAATGGTAGCGCTACACATTTCACCATGTGTTTAGCAGTTTCCAACTACAATTTACTTTTGCAAGACTGGTCCGAGCAGCCATCGGCTCTCATTATCACCGTACAGCCACTGGATGTGGTGGATCGGTTTAGTTACCTTGGTAAACGTGTCACATCTGGAGATCACATCACTGAATGAGTGATTTCGCGTATCAGCAAGACTGGTGCAGCTTTTCGGAAGCACAACCATGTATGGGGACGTCCGATCGTTAGTAGGATGTATAACATTGCGATAAGGCTGGTGTTACTTTAAGGATAGGAGACCTGATCAGTTCACACTAAAGAAATTAAACGATTTATCGTATTTGATCACTGGTGTTTGCGATGTATTGTTCAGAGCTGATGAGAGTACCGGATACGTAGTACTGAAGCCCACTACTTGGTTTAGCAAGGCCCCCCTGATCTCATATTCTCCGTGTATGCTGCTTGATCGGCTTCCTCGGCATGCATTAGACACCATAGTTGATTTGGCGTAAATGTATGACGAAATTGGCTACTGCGTGCCTCATTCGTTACTAGGGACCTTGGGGAGGGTTCGCATCAGTGGTTGGAGATCCTATCGATTATGGAACAGTCGTGCATTCACTGGCGCTCCTGCAATCGGTTTCTTGCATGTAATCGTTATTACCATATCCTCATTTCATTTTGCTCAATTTTTCTTAACGCATTTCTTCACTCTTCTGCTCACATCTTGTCTCCACTTTTCATCATTATTACCGATTGTTATACTAATGGCGTGAGTCATAGTGACTGGATTCATCGTACTTCGGTGCCCGGACCATAGTTGTCTTACCATACTTGCGCTTAGCTCGGTCAGAGTGAAGGCTTACGGCAAGGTGTCCCCACCCTACAATATCTCCAGCGGTATAAGACAAGGATGTCCGCTCTCTCCTTGTCTTTTCAACGCTATTGGCGAAGTCATTGAGATCGCGTTCACTGGACACGACTTAGGTGTGGAGCTACTCCCAGGTGAACGACTTCTTGACTTGGAGTATGCTGTGACAGCTCCCAAACGTGCCAAGCGGCATTGGACAGATTGGCACTGCTTGTCACCCGTTTCGGGCTATGCTTTGCACTTTCCAAATGCAAAGCTTTCTCCAAGGTTGGTGTCGGACCCGCTTCGGGGGGATCAGCTAGAAGTCGTTCAAAAGCTCAACTACCCCGATAGTTGTATCAGCTCGGTTGGAATTAAAGACGAGGTGACAAACCGTATAGCAAAAGCTCGAGGCGCTTTTGCTAACCTTCGCCACCTATGGCGCCTACGCGATATCACTATGAAGGTAGAGTATACAATACAGCCGTACGTTCGATCCTACTGTACGGTTGTGAAACCTCGCCCCTTAGATCACCGGACACCAAGAGGCTAGTTACGTTCGAAAATCGCTGCTTTCGCAGTTTGGCTCATATCTAATGGGAACACCGTATGAGCAATGAGCGTGTTCGACGTCTTGTTTATGGCGCAGGAAGAAGAAGCAAACCGCTCATCACTGTTTTTTCACGAACCACGCTCTGATGGCTGGGCCATGTGTTGCGCATGCCAACCCACCGACTTCCGCGACCGGCGTTGTTTGCGCGCCGACGGTGCGGATGGAAGAAGAGGAGAGGTGGCCAAGCGATGACTTGGTCGAGAGGAATGAAGGCCCTCACTTCGAAGCTGACCTCAGTTGGAGCCTCTCGGCTCCATGGTTGGGGACCGAAGGATGATGAACACCTTTGGTTGTCATGCACTTGTTGACATGGCTAGGAGCAGACCTCACTGGCGTTTGTGTAGCGAGTTCCTTTATCCATCCCCGTCCGCTTAGCATTTCCTCCAACCACGATCTCAATTAATGAACATTACATGACTTTTTGCTGCGTAGTAGCCGACTGTTAGCTCTTCGGAACGATACCCACCCGTTACTGGTGACTCCGCCGGCATGTCTCTGTTTCACTTTTTTTTCTTTTCTTTTGTACTGCGGCACAGTAGCTGAAGTGTTTTCTACGTGCAGCTAGCGTGTATACTGAATGAATGAATACTAAACTGCTACGTCCGGTCTGGCTGTCAATCATTTTAGGCTATGCTTTGCTCCATCGAAATGCAAAGTACTTCTCCAAGATTTGCAGGGACCCAACCCTGCGCTAACGCTTGGTGGTGATCTGCTAGAAGTCGTCCAGGAATTCAAGTACGTGGGCAGCTACATTAGCACCCGTGGGATTGAAGATGAGGTTACGAACCGTATAGCAAAAGCTCGAGGTGCTTTTGCCAATCTCCGCCACCTGTGGCGCAGACGCAACATTACTCTTGCCCTGAAGGGCAGAGTTTATAACGCAGCCGTCCGTTCAACTCTCCTATATGGTTGTAAAACCTGGTCCATCAGGTCGACAGACATGAAGAGACTCGTCACGTTCGATCATCGCTGCCTTCGCAGCTTAGCTCATGTCTGGTGGGAGCACCGCGTGAGCAATGAGCGTGTTCGTCGTCGCGTATTTGGTGCAGGAAGAGCGAGTGGACCGCTCAGCACCATTATATCACACACACCAGACTCCGATGGTTGGACCACGTGTTACGCATGCCAGCACACCGACTTCCGAGACGTGCATTGTTTGCGCGCCGGGCGTGCGGTTGGAAGAGGAGGAGTGGAGGCCAAGCGATGACTTGGTCGAGAGAGATGAAAACCCTCACTTCGAAGTTGGCGTCGGTTTGTGCCTCTCAGTTGCCGGGCTGGGGTCCTAAGGATGGTGAACACGTTTGGTTGGACACACTTGCTGATATGGCTTAGAGCCGGCCCCATTGTCGTTTATGTTGTGAGTTCCTTTGTCCATCCCCATCCTGCTTAGCATCCCTCTCCAATCACGATCTCACTCGTTAGGTATAATATAACTCTCTTTTTACGGCACGATAGCCTGCTGTTAGCTCTCCGGAACGATGTCCATTCGTTACTTTGAATTTATCGGGCGTGCCACTGTTTGTTTTCCTTTTCTTGTCTTTTGTATTGCCGCACAATAGCTGAGGTATTTTCCACCTGCAGCTAACGCATATACTGATGATGATGATGATGATACTGCGTCCGGTCAGAGACCGACGACCATTTTTCAGTCCTCGTTGTGATCTCTTTTAACCTTTACTCGTCTGTCTACGCGTCTGGCCTGAACTTGCTTTGTGGTTGTTCTGAAACCGTACTCAACGTGGCCCAACGATTCACTGTGCCACTAACATCGCAGCTCCTTAAGGTTCAGTCTTTCGGCAATGTAAATATCTACTGCTACTTATGCGTCCGAGATCACTCACGACTAGCCTTGTATCACGATTGCCGCCACTAGTGGAGTACGTAAAGTTTTTCTCATAACAAGTCTAGTTTAGGCAACGATTCGGTGTGGGCCTTAATTACATGCGTACGATGATTTATTAATAGGCTCGCTCAAATCATCCAGTGTTTAATACGTTTCTCTAAGCCTTCATTCGACTGCTGATGCTCGGTGCGATTTATCACTAATTCATACGTCTCTGATCATCCTACGTCCTGCCTTTTCTTCTATCCAAGGCTTTTCTTATCCCAGTATCAACTTTAGGTGAAGAATCATAATGCTTGTATTTTTACACCTTGAGTGAGATTGTTCTAGGTTTCCGCACACCGGCTATTTCTTTTTTACCCACACCACCAGTCATACGCTTTTGACGTTATTTGCTTCCGTTTTCATGTGTATTCCAGCATTACTTTTCCGGACTTCTTGTTTTGCATCGCTTGTATCCCCGCATTCAAATGCCAATTCCATCCTTCCTACAGCCGACGAATACGAGTGGATTGCGCGTCTTCCTACCGGAAGATTGAACAAGTATATCGTCAATTGTACCGTTTGTCAAAATGAGCAGAACCAGCGGATGGCGGCCACCTCTAATTCAGTTGATTCGGGAGAGTCGTCCGCTAAAACTGATAACCTCAACGGCGCTGAGCGGCTACGATCTCTAGCCAAAGACACGCTAATGGATCGGATGGCCACGCTGGTCGCCAGTTGTCGTCGTGCTACTGCAAGTTCTGACTCAATCAACCAATTGGCTCAGACACATGATTCACCTGAACTTTCGAAGGTTTCATCACGCGTGCAGTCTGCATTAACCTTTTCGTTGGATAATTATAAAACTGGCTCGCTTGATCGACCAGCCTTCCCACAGGTAGACGCAATATTGTTCGTTCCATTCAAGTCTACCAAATTGGTTTATTCTTACAGTTTAACGTTTAAGTACATAAGTCACACTTAGTTTTACTGTATTCGGTATGCATTTTTTACCGGTTTACAAGTTCATTATTGCTAGCCTCCATCGGCTGAATTATTACCAATTACTTTTCTCTGCGCGTTATTTTCTCCGTCGCCCTCCAACTATTTTTATTCATATCATGATGTCTAATCGATCGAGATCATTCACCTGTCCTACTCGTTCACTCTACACAAGGTGGACGGAAACTTTGATGAGGACAGTGAAGCGGAGAGTGTTCATGGCGCTAGACAGGAATCATCCACCGACGCATCTATGTTGCCTGGCTGCGCATCGGATATTTTGCTTTACGAGGACGCCAATCCATTGCCCATTCCTTCCAGATTGATCTCAATCTCACCTGATTCTTGTTCAAATGCACCTGTACTTAGACGAACGGAAATGCGCGATCGTCACCGACGAACCTCTGGAGGTCGCAGTGAACGACCCAAAGTTTGTATGAGCAGCGTTCGCCCTCTCTCGTCGCTAGGCCCCCCTCCGACAACTGCTTATTGGCTGACTGAAAGCGAAACGGCTGAAATTTGGACGAGTCCAGTAAGTACTCTTTGCTACCATCATTTCAGGCACGACACGCTTGTTAAACACTAAGTCTCACCCCTCCAATCCACCGACACTGGGCGTTATACAAGTCTATCTGGATGTTTGCGTGTCGATTAGATCTCCGAGTTGGTCAGTTAGATTATAAACATTTCACCACCAACCTAAGTGGCTCTCTTATTGCGTATTTGTGTTTGGATTGTTTGACGGATGCCATTGACTATGGGACTATTATTTCCGTATCTTTTTCACATTACTCAAACAACCTAGAACGTTTTGCAATTCATGCTGTCCAACTTTCAGGCCACGTAAGACGCTTTTTGAATCAAACTGGGATAGATTTTTGCACTGAGCATAAGCACTTCGTTAAAGAAGTAAACACTAACAAGGTCAAAGATAGGCATCTGATAAAAAGCTCTCCCGATACTTCTGGCATCAGGTTCCTCACTGAGGATGTAATTCGTGCAGTTGTGCTATGTTAACGCTCCAACGTCCTCTTGAATGAGCGTAATCTTCCATTTCCTGCGGGCCAGATAGATCTCGTTCCAGCAACAAACTCTCCTCCGAAGATCGTTCAGTGTTCTTTTCGATATTATGCAGGAAGTCTGAAGTCCGTTTCCCTTTGTTGCTTCCTCCACATTTGCGACGAACCTTGGCGTCTTTTTCCCAGTAAGCATTGATCGTTTTTCTTGCCACCATCAACCTGGGCGGTTTCTTGCGTTGCTTTCCTGTGCATGAACACAATCCTGGTAAGGACGTCTTCCTGCGCCGACGAGTGACGCTTGTCACAACGGCTGATGCCTGATCGGTGCGTCACTTCTAAGCACCAGTTGTGCGAATGAAATGCGAAGCGTACGTTCCATGCTGTCCGTGATTCGCATTAAAGTGAACTTTTGTCGATTCGATCACTGGGATCGTTACCGATGAAGCAGGTAGACATTGGGATGTCGGCGGCCCGAAAACTTTGCACTCCGCGACCTTTTTCGAGCTTATTTGTTCTCATCGTTTAGCTATTGCAGGCAATAACCGTTATTTGAAAAGCGCGGTACAAACACACAAGCTGGTAGATGCATACCTTCCGTTTTGTCTCCCCCGTATCACTAACAATAACTGGTATGTAAGTATGTACTTACTCATATGTGTGGCCTTGCCCCGTGCTGAGGCTGATGTTGCATACATGATGCTTCTTCACCGCAATTGGACTAAACCCACTTACACTTAAACTAGGTCTTTTAACGTGGATAAAATCCATTGCATTTTATCTGGTTTGTTCTGGCTACCTGAATAATCTTCTATTAACTTAAACACGTTGCTTACACTAATTGTGGTTATCTTCGTTAACTTTATTGCGTTTGTAGCTTTTTTGTGTAACTTCTGGACATTTTGTACTTATTGCGGATTGGTTGTTAACCAACTTACTTCATATGGTAATGTAGCGAAGAGTTATGTCTGCATAGCTGTATGCTTTAAAATATACATTTTATTTGATAGTGTTATTTCAAGTGATTGGCTGTTGCTTGATATCCCCGGTGTGGCTGCGCTTGATGTGCATGTTGACAAGGTGCCTACCTGCTATTACCCACTACCTCGTCCATACTGGCTCCAGGAGACAGTTGGTCGTTGCTGGAGGGGACGGGGTGCACGGTCCTTGTGGCCGTGTTAGGCTCGAAGAGTGGTTCCATGCACTCAGTGTGGAGCGGACTACGGTCCAGCCACCGCCTTGTGTGCGTTTGATTCCCCAAATACAGTGTGCTTGTGTTTGTCTGTGATGGAGTGCGGGCCAGCTTCGTTGATGAAACGTGGCCCCTATCCGCATGCCTTCCGGTCTTATTCCTTCGGATTTACACAAGATATGAGGTGTATAGGCGGTGCAGCGCAAGCCACCCATGGTCCCTCTGTAGGCGCAGGCATCCTATGGATGCCGCAGTGACAGGCAAATCCGGAAACGGATGCCGTCAACTATGTGTGTGACCAACTAAGCCTACGGTACAAAATGAATGAAGGAAGATCCACCTTCATGGCAGTGTTAAGCTGACAACCATTTCATTTTATACGCTGTGCCGGCTTCATCCGGAAGCCTCGGCGTAACGAAGGCAGCGCGGATTAAGGTGACGTAAGTCAAATGTGATCGCTGATCCAAACTCTATTCGGTGACGCGTGACCAGTAGGTGTTTGCCTATTGAGGAAGTTGGCGGCCTGCGGGAGCACGGAACTTCAGTGAGGCAGGGATTCTGGTTACTTTCACATTGAACCCGCCTTGACACTTATTCTCTTATTAGTAAAGTCAAAGACCGATCGTTTCTGCCTATGTAACTGGCTCCGCAATTGGACACGAGTTTGTATACGCAGTGCGAGTTGACGCTGATTGGTTGGGCTTCCTTCGTTAGATGCACCGGCAAGTTACAAGTTCTGTTGTTGACCACAACTTGAACAGCGCTGTAACTTCTTTGTGTAGCAGAGACTGGACGTTTCGGGGTTTTCGACACAGGAAATTTACCCTTGCAAGGCAACTCGATGTCAATCGTTTTCTAGGTTGCCGTATGGGCCAAGTGCTTTGGGCCTCGCTGTTGTCTGTTTCTCCGTAAATTTGCGAGGATCGCAGGTCAATTGCATCATGAGTATAGTGCCTGAACCAAGTACCTCTTGCTATGCGTATGCATTGGATAATGCAATTCATAACACCTAGACTATGCTCAGGTCTGCGCTTAAAATGTTCGGTCAGAGGGCCAACTATTCCTCCTATTGTGGCGGGTTGGGTGATACATCTGCTTGTAATCGGCAGCTCTCAGACTTAAATCTACTTAGGTGAGGGCGACATCGCACTGCCCCTGGCCAGCAAGCTCCAAATGATGGTCGTGTGGCAGTGAAGTGTCAATACTACGTAACGGCAGATGCAACTGTGTCTCCGGGAATCGAAATGACGTACTATGTGGTATTCACGGCTAATTTCCCCACGTGCACCAGTGAGCGAAAACATCAAAGCTTAGCCGTGTAGTTACTGGCGTACCCGTGGGGATTGAATTGTGCAACGAGCTGATGAACTACGTCAGCAATGTTTAATGCTTGAGAATAAAGAACGGCAGGTTAGTTTCACTAGAGATTGTGGGCTTGGATAGGTATGGTGATGCTACGTTTCCAAATGTGAATAATCCCGCGGTTGCTAACATAGCATACGGTAGTTTCCAAGATAATTTGAACAACCGAACGACATATCTACTCGATTTGTATCTAGTCGATTGAGACTGCACGAGTTAGTTAATGGATTCTCTTTGTGTTTCTGTGTCGACCCCAGTGTTTTAGATAATGGAATTGTACGCCCGTCGATCAATGTATATTTTTTGTCGCACTTATCTGGAATTCCTGGGAGAAAAACCGTTTCCGTTGTCATTAGAACACCGTTCTGTACTACCCTTACGGAGTCTTATTGTTTCTACAAATTATTTTATTTTTTGTGAACCAATTTTAAGCCTCTCAGTGGTGTATTGCTCGTTTGATTTTCGGCGAAAGTTGTACAAAAATCACCCTGTTTAATTTGACCACCGTCACAAATCCGGCAATTAAATTGAAATAATTAAAGTAAAAATTTAGAGCAGTACCAAAGGCACCGTACTGGTTGACATTTTGGACTCGAGAACTGTCCTGTTAACAACGCACACACCGCTGATCTTGTTCAAAAGTGTGCGATCACGAGCGGTTTACATATATAGTGATGTTACAGAAAGCTTGGTCACTTTCTTGCATTGTAGACGGCATCGTTAAACTCATTGGCTATCACCATATTAAATACGAATGCTCAGGAGATCGGAGGAGTGTTCACTTAAATTAGCGAAGACTGAAGTCGGTTTCCCAGCTATCCACTTACTCAGCAGCTTCATTGTGCTATTATCTGTCGGAATGCAAAAAAAGAGTTTCTTACCTGTTTTCTGTCGTATTTGGGAACGGTTAGGTAACGCGTGACTCAACATTCTCGTGAATTGAAGTTTGTAAATCATCGTGTTTCTGAGTTACAGCCTAATTCAGACTGCTCCATCTGTGTCGTCGCCTGTGCTTTCAATAACAGTGACACCCATTTGGCGAAATTCCCAACCAGACTTGACGCATATCTGGAATTCGTTTTTATTTAAAATAATACATGTCTATACGGGGACATGCCCCCTTTGATAATTCCAACAACGGCATCGTGAAGACATGTTCCAAAACTTATTGTATCACCAACTACTTTGCAATGGCCATGGCCACTCAGTACTCTTACACGGACAAAACTGTTCAATGCAAAACATCGCATAGCTCAACTTGACCTTTTATTCAATCGATTTCACCATTCTCGCAAATGACGAATTGTCAGCTCAATGCTAGCACACTAGAGGCCATATTTATTTATGTTTCTAATCTCATTGCCTCATTAATACCATCTATTTGGGGATCTATAAATTTTCGTTGCCACTACTCAATCAACTGAGGTGGAAGACAAAACAGGCTTACACATCCAAACCAGCGACCAGTGTCAAACGTCCTTGACTATAAACATCAAGATTGAAAAGCTAGTCTTCACTTTGAAGCCCTTTTCGTAAGTTACAGTTGCCGTGATCTATGACATTCTTATAACCCGCCCCCTACCACCGATATGAACAAGTTGAATGCATATTTCAGCTCCTCATCGTTTGCTACATCATCTGCCTCCCCTTCCTCATCACTGGTCATCCCACTTTGTTTACCACACCACTGTTTACAAGGAACTCACTATGCTGAACCCACACAAGGGTATTGGCACTCATGTTCTGTCACCAATCACTCGGAAAGTGTGTGGGGATTCATTAGTCACGTCTGATAGAGATTTTCAACCTATGTTTAACGACCGGTATCAGCTCCGACAGCTGGGAAATAGCCAGAATTAAACCAGTCTCTTGCTTTGTTAATTCTAACCACTCTCGTTTCATGCACACGTCAGCGAGAAACCGATGTTAGTCACCAGTACCCGTTTTTGTTCAGCCCTGATTTTGGACAGTTTGAGGGAACCGCTTGCTTTTCGTTAGATCTCTTGATGCAACCGTCTGCGCTGCCGCTTAGCCGAGTTCAGTTTGCGCTGCGTGACGGGTCCTTCGCCGAATTAAACAAATTGAAGAGGAATGGTGCGATTGCCAAGGTTGGCAAGCCAACTGATCGGGGTTGCAAGTCGCAATCATTATGAAGAAGACGAGCGAACTGCGCGTGTGTATTGACCCTAAACCGTTGAATATGGTCCCACGTAGAGAACATGATGTACTATCAAAGCCAATTATTTCAGGTCTGATGACACGTAGTTCTAGATAACGGTTCCAGTTTCCTTACGACATTTGTCACTCCGTTCGAGTGTTACCGTTGACTGCGTTTACCGTTTGCTCTGGAGGTTTTGAGCGAAATTTTTCCAAAACGGTTGGCGTAAGCGGTAGACGACTTAGATGATGTAACGTGTTTGTCAAATGATGTTCTGATTTTCGATTCGACGGAAGCAGTACATGACAATAATCTCCACCGTTCCTTGCAGCGTTGTGTGCAGAACAAACCTAAACTTGAAAAAATTGGGCTTCAGAAAGACGAGGTTATTTTCCATTGACATGTACTAACAACGGAAGGAATCAGGGTCTATCCAGGAAAAATTAAGATAATACTAGAAATCCCAGCTTCTGACGACGTGAAGAAAATCCGTCATTTAGTCGGTATGGCGAATTATTTATTGTCGTTTGATGACAATACTCATTGTTATTATGAAGCCGATCAGAAAGCTAACCCACATATGAATAAAGTGGAGTTGTGGAAAGAACAGGAAACCGCTCTTGTGACCATTATGCATCTTATGAGCAGCGCTCCTGTACTCGAATATTCCGGTCCAGCGTAACCTCTGGATGTACAGTGTCTTAGTATCCATGGCGGTATAGATGCTGTTCTGCGGTTGAGCGCTCACAATGACCGAGCAGCGCTATGCGCTGATTAAGAGGATGCTCGCGGTAGTCTGTACCATGGATCGTTTCAGCGATCGTAGTTTCGGAACAAAGACAAGCGCTTGTGTTGATAGTCATTAAACCGCTGCACAACATTCCTGGTCGTCTTCAGTGTATGCTTATCTCGCTCCAGCAGTACAACATGTATATTGTGTACACTACTTGTGCACAGATGTTCATCGCGGATACACTATCAAGAACTTATCTGTCAGTAGCCGAGCATTATTCGGAAGGGATCGAAATGGTGAAGCAGGCAATGACGGAAAATCGTCTAAATGAAGTAAAGTACTAGACAGGTAAAGATGCAAGACGTTATTCTGAATGAGTGGCCGGAGACAAAGTTGTAGCTGCCGAACGAACTAACCTTCAACTTCAATTTTCGGGTTGGATTCACTGCCTGAGACGGTTGTCTGTTCTAGGGAAGCAGTATTCTGATTCGAGGAGAAACGCTGGAACAGGTTCATTGCGCTCACGTGGGTGCTAACTATACCACTAGGCGTGCAAGAGAGTTAATGTTCTGTCCAGTAATGATAGGTCATATGCGAGATCTTGTGTCCAACTGTGTCTGGTGTGCTGTTCGTATGAAGTCCCACTGACTAAGGAGCCAGTGATGATGTATGATGTCCCTAATCGACCGCTGCAGTAGGTGGCGGTGGATTACTATGGTGGCTGTTTATAAGTTGAGTTAATCACCATTACGAACACGGATGCCATGTCAGTCCTCACTGCACGGAATAACGGAGGAGCTGTTCTCCAACACTGTTTCACAGTTTATCAGCGTTGCGTTCCACTCCTTCGCAATCAAGTAGCCATTGATGCACCAGCAACCCAGCTTATATCACAGCCAATCAAATAGAACGACGGAGTCGGCAGTGGAGCAACCTAAGCGATTGTTATCAAATGCTAGAGCTATCCTCAAAGATCCGTATCTCATGCGACTGAAAATTTGCAACGTTCTTCTAACGGATATGGGTTTGAGTCCGGCGCGGCACCTATACAGTCGAAGGACTAGAACTTTGATACGGCCGCACCTTTACGTCTAGTTTTGTCACAACATGAGCAACTACTGAACAGTTGTAGAAGAGGATTAACCACTCAGAAACGGTCTTACGACCGCGGTGCACGAGCGCTACCTGAGCTGACATTGGGGGAAAACATGAGTTCACCCAGTTCCCAATGGTCAAGTGGGTTGGATGAAGTGTTGTGGCTACTAAGCACACTACAAATCATGCGAAGTTAATGTTAGAGGAAAGCTCATCGGAATAAATTGAGTGCAGTCGAGACGACATTGGAGACAATAGTGTGCATTGGGATTTGAGCGCCTTATAGCGTGTGGCAGGAATACAACTGCATCATATTCACCGAAGATGACGCGGAATGGTAAACTATACGAAGTGCCTGTCAATATGGAAGCGAAGAGAAACGAAAAAATGAGGATGTGATGAATGTCCCATCAGAGTGAACGGATGGATCACCAAAGCGTATTAGACAACCGATGGTGAACGGACACGGATTGACCGATGTTCGTGTGTGTTCCTCACCGTTTGCATTACTGAGTCAAAGGAGAAACATCATCGGCTCATATATGTCGTTGTTTATGCAAGTGAATGAACAATATATATTGAATGGCTCGGTGTAGCAAACATTCTGTAAGTTATTGGGCTGACTTTGTCGAATAAACGCTTGTCCTTGAAGTGCTGAGTTCTGCAACTGGCTCACTAGTGATAGGGTGTGGAAAAAAGCAACGGCCCCTAAAGTAACTACCTGGTTGCGAACACTCAAGTATGACAATGCCAAACGTAATAATAGGCCCCCTAATCGTAAAAGTTTCTAGTTTTTAACATCTGCTTGTGATGTTGCACTGCGGATAAAAAAGCCGGGAGTATGAACATACCTATTATAGTACCAATATCCGATTGCTGTTTGGAAAATAAGAAAACCCTACAACTGTAATAGATTGTCTTGAATACTCTCAATTAGGTATACTTTCGCTACCAAAAATCTGGCTTCACGCTGACATTCAGTCGTGGTATTTGACGGATTTATACCTTATTGTGTTAACCGCCTGTGTAGCAGTAGGAACTGTGGTGGTAGCACTATCATCTACATCAACTCTATGATACAAGTCGAGGATAAGCTCTTTTCTTTGCTACAGCTCGCAAGGTATCAGCTGTGTAATCATGAAACGTCAACCAAGATACTTGAAGGACTATCTCCCCATTTTGTTGGTTATTGGACGTGCTGGTAAGTTTCTAGCTTTAACCATGTGTCATGAAATGACACATTTATTCAGCATATTCGCTCCTAAGACTGATGCATTTGGTAATCGCTGTTTTTCTACACCGGTTAAATGAAAGTCATTCGGTTTCGCCTCAAACCAGCTATTAGGTGCATGTTTGACGTTAGGAATGTCTTCAACACGTCGCCTCTCCAGATATTTCTTCAATTTCGGGATGAGATGATAGTCTGACGTTGCCAGAGTAGGCAAGTAGGGGAGAGGATGGCGGACCAATTGGATACCCAGGGTGTTCAGTTTGACAGTCACAACATTGTGCGTGTGTGCAGGTGCATAGTCATGCAAAAATGTCAGATTTCCACTGCGTTTTCTCTTGATCTTCTTTCTCAACTAGTCCCAAAGATTAGCCTAATACTTTCCGGTGGTCTGGAGCCCTGAGGAAGGTTATCCACTGAACAGGACAACGTTTGTGTGATACTTTGAGTTACTAAGTAGAAAATAACCATATTCATCCTCGAATATGGCTACACTAACATGTTGCTTGTGCTGCTGTGCAAACGCCAGACCATACTACGACCATCAAGTACCGCCGTAACATTAGTACACTACCCGAACAACTGCTTGTCTTAATCATTCGCAGCCAATGATCTGTTAGCTTGGATGCGGTTTGATATGCCATTAGCCGTGTACTGCTGTGGAGTTGAAAAAGATCAGATGATCAGACCATATAGTGTGGACACTATCGGATCTAACTCAACAGTTCAGTGTTGCTGACACGGCTTCTTGTGGTAAGTGACTGCAATTACTGGTTTCCTCGTCTACGAAGTACCACCTCTCAAGAAATATTGGGACACATTTCTGGGCGGCGGTCAAGTGCGAGTGGTCCAATGCGATTCTGGTTATCAGTTCATTTGGAGTATTAAACGCACTAATTGAGCAATTTTCCATGTGTGTTTTTTACTCTGCGCAATTTTCATCTGGGTTCTCATTATGGACTCCACGCCAATGCTTACAATGGTTGAGATGAACAATACTTCCCAGTAAGAGGAGCGGGTTAAATGTTGAAATCATTCTCAGTTTAGTTTTTTTGGCGGTTAGCTTTGAACTACTCGTTGTATGAATGGATTGTGACGCGCGATTCAGTTTTTAGGGAACCTTGGTTAATGCGATTACTGGGACCGTAGCCGAAGCAAGTGAGATCGAAATGCGTTGTGGTGTGCAATGTTTTTGAGCGCGCAACACCCAATTTCCTTTCCCGGTTTATTTTGTGAATTACACACCTCGGTGTAGGACCGAGTATGATGGCCAATATAATGTGGAGACTTAGTCATATCATTTTATGGTCACTGTCCGTGAGGCTGTGTTTCGCGAATCCCCAATGTGAATATGATGTCCAGAACATTGACTGATTTGGTTGGACTGGTAACTGGTGTCTACTTTTCCGCTCTAATAGAATATAGAAAACGTGTGTACGAATGTAATGAGAGTTAAAATGACGAGAAGATCTTTGTTATGTTAAAATCACTGGAAAATTGCTTCTCTGTGTAGCAACCCTGAAGTAATTTCAAAAGCGGAAGTAATGTTTGTGATTTTCGCATTAAACGTATTCTGGGGATTGTAGACACAAGTACTTAGTATGTAAGAGAAAGCACCTGCAATCGGCACCCAACTACATTCAGGGACATATTCCAGTTGTGAGTAGTCTGTACGTTCCACAGTAAGTGTTATGTATACGTTTATGGCACAACCCGTACCTTTTCTGGTGCAGCGATCTTTCCGAAACGGGTGCTAGTTTGAAATCATTAGAATAGAGTCAGCCGTATCAGATGAAAACCATCTTTCAGTTAATGAGGATCACTTATTTATCACTGAACTGTATAACTGTGTTTATAAGTTGAATTTTATTGCTTATGGATCTGTTAATAAACAGAATCCCTGAGAACATACTATTAAGGAATTCTACTGTTCGTTGCATGGTCGCATGTCTCCACAGGTAGGGTATTCCCTATTCTGCAACCCGAGAATGCGCACGGCAGCCGGGTTACTTTCATCAAACTTACTTAAATCATTGGCTTTTACCAGGAATCCCTTAACCAACTTGTCAACAGTAATCCTTATTGCCAAGTGTGGACATCAATATCCATCATTCGTCGTTTCTTTATCCCAGAGTACGTCCTGTTTCTCCAACATAATGCAACTCTCAACGGATTCTCTCCACACTCCATATTAATTTGTTGTGCAAGGCAGTGGAACTCGCTCTATCGCCCTCATGGAACTTGCTTTTTAATCGCCATTCGACGTCAAGTGACACAACATATGTTGGACATCACAATTTTTTTTCTTTTTCATGGTCTTCAGAGATTCACAACTGCTCTGGCTGAATATTTCGGTATTCGGAGTGTCTGTCAAAAGTCTCCGATGGGATTTGGATGTTCATCTAGCATTGCTTTTTATCTGCACTTTGTTTCTCAGTATCCTGTATTTTTTCACCGCAGCTTTTACGACCGTACTGATAACTCTCGCTTATTTTGCAACAGTTTGTCTTCTCTAAGTCGAATTTTCTTGTTCTAACCTTAAAGGCTTTTAATTGAACCCCTCTATTTTTGTAACTATTTTACTGACCGTACCGTGATCTGTGAAGTAATGCCAATGCTCACGCGAAAATCACTTCTCTTAGGCATCAAAATGACTTGTTCATCGCTAAGCAACTGTAATGTTACCACTATGTGTTTTTCTCCTGTAACCCTCACAAGTTCAGAGTTGAGCACAGCATACGGTCACCTATTATAGGTTAGCAAAATCTATCGGATGTTAAGTACCGGAGCATTACATAAAATGTGTCACCAGTCTTATGGTCTGCGTGCACCCACCCACTATTGCTCCTGGCCCCTCCATCTACCGATTGCGGCCCGCATTGATTTGAATGATCATTTTCATATACTCTTACTCTCACTTAATTGTATTGTATTGCAACACAGTTGCTGAGGTGTTTCTCACCTTTATATGGCGTCTGTAATGCTGAGGAATGACGTAATTTTAATTAGTTTACTTGAATTTTTATTTCTTTGGTACATTCGAATCAATCACACGAGTCTACCGTGGCATCTTTTATCCGATTCGAATTTCCTACCTGTCCGCGTGTTATCATGATACTTCACTGTATTCCACTTTTCACTACGAACCGTGACTTTGGTTCTATTCCTACCACAATAGTTGTAGTATCGTGTCCGAACTCCGTTTTTGCGCTTTCCCAATTGCTAGTCTGACGTTGGCTTCATTCTGTTCCCTGCTTTAGTCTCTAAGCTGATTTCTGTATGTTGTGACTAGCTTGCCTATTAGTTCCGTTTTAGCATCCCTTGATTGTCTTTCGTTTCCCTTTCTGATGATTTAAATCATTTATACCTATATTTTGTCAATCAGTTCGAGACTAGTCGACTTATTGTTTCGCACATTTTCATTGTTGGATAGTTTCCCATTGCCTCTTCGCTTTTCTTCTCCCCTCAGCGAATTTTACTCTATCGTGTTCTGACACGAGTAATACATCGGCTATCAGCACATCCTATCGATTCGCTGTATGCTGTTGTCCTCCGGCGTATGCTCAAGTGGCTATCCGCTGCCACCGAATACCTTTTCCCCTGGTTAGACATTACCGAAATGGCCAATGATGGTACGTTACTCCCCACTGTTCAAGCGAAATATGTTCTCCTGATCAGTGTAGAACTTAGGTCATTTATCTCGGAATATGCTTTGAACCGATTGGGGGTGCATTATTTTAGCTTTTAGATTCCCATCTGTTTTTTTAGCTTTTTTGTTGCAACACTTCGGTCTTGACGCAGCAGTTTCTACTTAGTAGGATGTAAAACACTGCGATAAGACTGGTGTTACTTTAAAGATGGGAGACCTGATCAGTTTACACTAAAGAAATTAAACGATTGATCGTATTTGATCACCGCTGTTTGCGGAGTATTGTGCACATATGTTGTCTACAGCATCACAACACGATAAAGTACGTGAACGGGACTGAATTTTGCTTTGGGTAAAAGAAACAGTTTTTCTTTTTTTGAAGGGAAGCAGCTACATTTAAAAATATACTACCTGCAAAATACGTAACGCGCGAACAGTGTAACGCATGAGCTACTGATCTCATGTTTAACCTGGTAATCATTGCGTATTCTTCCACTTATGTAGGGTTTAGGACACTCCGAGCTAATCGTCAACGTACTGATTTATTATCGTTTGGTCAGCCACAACCATGGTAACTTGTAACTTATCAGGACGAACTACTTGATGTATTTCAACATCTAAAAGGTTTAGAAAGGAAGGCTCGTTATCTCCAGCTCCTCGCAACAGTAGATGGCTCTAACTTTTCATAATGAGTGCGATTGTAGGCGGTGCCTACTATATCTACCTAATGGGACCAAATGAGGTCGAAACGCGTCGTGGCTGTGCAGTGTTCTCGGGTGGGTAACACTTATTTTCCATCTGCGTCAGCTATAATCTTAATTATCGAATTCACCAAGGCTCACTTCAACACGTATCCCGGTCCACCTTGAGATTGCGCATCGCAACCCAATCAAACAACAAATACTTCATAGGGACCCTACATTCAGAATGTTTCCTGCTTTACTATGTAGATAATTAGTTATTTAATGAACTGTCATGCATTTTCTCCTGTCCGCATTTCTCATCCCATGCAGTGCGCGACGTGCTGCGCCAAGCCAAAGGAGAGTTTGCTGCGGTTTGGCGACATTTTGAAAATTGTGCTCTCCTCGAGTTGCACGAGCTTCTGTGCCCCGTCATTGCTCGAACTACTGGAAGGTTGCTTTACTCTCAGTCCCTCCTCTTCCCATCTTCGGCGCGGCCTTGGGCAGATATGGCAGCTGTGGACCAGTGCATCTCCACTGTCTCTCAGCACATCAAGGCACATCATCATTCAGATGTACTGATCCCTCCAGACGACACCCCACGGAAACTCTCTGAATTTAAGCATATCATTGCTCTGAAGGATTTACTGATGCAGTGTCCCTCTAGCCAGTGTCATCGGCCACACGAGTTGGAAATGCTAGAAAAGATGAAGACCGAGTCTCGTGAAGAGCGATGGGTTGAACACTGGTCTGCCACCGAAGAGAAAAGTTAGTTCGGCCCCTTTCTCATCATTCACTTTCTCACCTTGTTTACAATGGTTGATCACTTTGCTTTACTTTTCTCCTGTTTAGTGGTCTTGCGCAACTTTCAGCGTTGTCTCCTTCGCCAGTCTCAACGTTTGGCAGCAAGCTCAATCCAACAGAGGAAAACGCAACCCAGTAATTTTGGAGAGAATTGCTCGGAGCATTCCGTTTTCACACACCCGTCGGGAATAACGACTATGGATGACACATCTCACTCGGAGAGAACTGCGATTGCGAATGACTACTGTGACAATAAGGTGAAGAATGAACCTGTAATTACCTTCAAATCCCAGTCACTAATGAGTGCGAAATTTCAACCAGGCGAAGTGGATGTGAAAGAACTGCGACGATCCGCGCCCCAGTTTTTTAAGCACCCGGCCCAGTTTTATTTTGCGGATTGTGATTTTTGGGCATCCATGCCGGATGTGGCACCCCCCACTAACTGCACGAAAGAGCCACCAGTGGATCTAGACGAAGACCCGGAGCCCCGTTCAGCATTGGATTTCACCAGTGATGAGGAAGATGTCCGCCCTTGCCTACTTTGTGGTCACCATGGAGACAACGGTATTGAGGGCCGTTTGCTATTTACTGGCGCAGATACTTGGGTAAGCAAGGTGCTGTTTACGTCTTGCTCAACCTTCTATGGTTCATTCGAGCGTACCGCGTCCTATTCGGTTATTTGTTTAACCTGGCAATTGTATCCTCTCGTTAGTAGCTTCTTACTGGAGAGTGTGCTGCTTTTGCTTCTCATTTTAGTCACTAAACAGCAGTCACGTGGTCATCATCACCTTCGTAGTCACCATCACTATCAACTGCAACAGCACAAAACGCTACTCATTTGTACTGCCGTCCCCTATCATAAACTCAAATGATCTAACTGGCGAGGAATAATGATGCTGGACCTTACCGTGGTGCGATGGTTTGTGTGCCTCAGTGATCCATTGAGCTATACTGGGTGGTGCTTTTGCACCTTCAGAGCCACTCATACCAGATTGGTCAATGGTTAGAGGCCAGACAAACTCAGCCTCCTGGTCCTCCAGGTTGGGGGTTAGAATGAGGTGGCTCCTTATTCCTTAAAACGGACTCCTTGTAGTCCAGTGCCAAACCCGCTGCCTTGCGGCCAGGTTTTTGAACCAAAGGCTTTGGTTGAGAACCCTAATCGTTCTCCTATCTAGGCCTAGGCAACCTGACAGTATCCTGCCCACGCAATACAATGAATCTTTCCCCAAACAAATTTCTGATGCTCTGGCCACTGCAGAGGATAATCAACGGTGCCCTATCTGCTGCATCGAGCAGGGTCGATAGGGGTTTGAATGCTACTGCTCAAGCCTTCCCATCTTACTCCCCTTCTTGCGCTTTTTCACTCTTACCGTCCCCTTCCAACTTCACTTATATCCCCCTGTTTTAAACACCCCAATTCTCGGCCCTCCCCAACATGCTTTGCTAGGCATTTATCTTCTAATTTCAACTCACAGGTGAACGCAGAGCGTCATTCCTGCAATGTCAACAGGCCCATGTCCAAGCAAGCGGCCCATTCCAGTTCATCGGCTTCCATTTGGAGCCCTCGATCCTCCTTCAGACTGGCATGCCTCAATGTTCGTTTATTGCTTCAGATCGGTCAACAGGCAGCACTTGCCCGAACATTAGAGACCCTCTCGATCGATATCTGCTGCTTATCGGAGACCGGCCTGCAAGACTCGAGCTCTGTACTCACTCTGCGATCCCCTTCAGGTGACACTAGCAGCACTTTCTCATTGCGCCTATCTGGTGACGATGCAGCTTCGAGCACCGGCCAAGCCGGTGTTGGTATTGCCCTGAGTCCCTGGGCTGAAGCTGCTCTGATTGATTGGATTCCAATCAGTAACCGGATGTGTGCGGTCCGATTGGCTGGCTCGTTTAAAGCTTCGAAATTTTAGGTCTTCCCTTTGACGTACAAGGTTACACGCCATTTCCCAGAAAAGGGTTTCCTCCTCCTGTGACAATAATTTTTTCCTCGCACCATCACCTGTAACTCCACTAATTAGGCACTGGAGTTTCATGACTTCTTCAAACAGAGTAAGGAAATGGTATTGTACCGGCATTCCGGTGTAGCTTGCTGAATGCGGGCAAGGAAATCATTTACACTTTCTCCGCATCGTTGCTGTAGCTTAAAAAACTGATAACGAGCGGAAAGCACACTTTGTTGGATTCCCCACAATTCCTCAAACAACTGGATCACGTGCACAATACTGGTCTTAGCCATCAAGTTCATAGCGTCAAACTGACGTTGTCCTTCTGATCCAAGGGCTTGGCGGAATAACATAATTCAATGGGTATCGGAAAACACGATAGAGGGGTTTATCACGGGAAAGGGAGTCATTTGATGTTGGAAAGATGTTTTTCAAGGTGTCCACGACTGTAGAGAGGGATTTTCTGCACCACCAGGCCACAGATATGACAGTCCCGCAAGAGGGCCCGTAGCAACCGTTGCCATTCTGATACGTATTACTCGAGTATTGCTGGATCGCACCTGGACCCTTAGTCCGCGCGAAAAGTGAATAAGAACACACACCAAATAGAACGTGTCAAAAACTGTCATAGATAGCTTGTAGGTTACACCAGATGAATACGTCAAAAAGGAACCAATCAGCACAAGGAAAAGAGTAGACGAATCAGCTATCGGTCAATCGATCTGTATGTCTTTGTTTGCTCATCGGCTCAGCGGTTTAGCGGACGACACACATGTAACACTAGCTGACCTAGATACAAAAGTTGGCGTTCATTTGACACGAAGTGCGTGATGTGTAAGCGTTTTTAGCTATTAAACTGTTTTAGCTGGAGCATGCCGTCCTCCCGACCCTTTTCTGGAACGCCTCACGGACGTACAAAAATTGGTATTGGTATCAAGGTTCATTGGTAGCTGGCACAAGACAGATCATTCCCCTAGTTTATGAAAAACCAGTTGTAGGGCTGATGGAAAGCTTGGTCCATTCACATTAGCCAGGAACGTTAAGTCTTCCGCGAAAATTAGGAATGGAACATACCTTCTAGTTCAATCGAGAAATTATGTTCCGAACACCGTGGTGTGGTGGATGCAGTTGGCACGATACACAGCGAGAGCATAACCACTATAATTAACAACGTCAAGACGGTCAGCTTGAACCCAAACTGATGGCGAAGAAATTGAATGCAAGAAGAGCTTCAAATTATGCAGAATCGAGCGAAAATAAGCAATCCGATGCAGGAAATGGAGTACTGGAGCGCCACTGACGGCGCCACGTCTGATACGGTCTCACATGCACCAGCCAGATTGTCTCTCCGTCCATTTCATCACTCACCCATGCCGTGTCATGGACTGCTCACCCGGCGGTTTCGCCAAATTGAAGCAGCGCCACGGTTTTTACTGCCTACCGAGGAAGCCGATCAGCAAGCATGCTGCAAAACTTCCCCAGGTGACGTCAGTGAATAGGAAACCGTAAACTCTCCATTGTTGAACAAGAAGGATTTCGGCGAAACGGCAACTTCGGATATCAGCATTTCTCCCCTGATGTTCCCATCAGACAAGAGAAATACTCTGCAAACACCGGGGGTCAAACGCGGACAAGCACTTCATATCCTCTTCGCGAAATGGTTAGGCCCCTTATCCCTCCATTGAGACTATTCGTGTCGCAGCGTTATCCACTTAAACGTTTACTGACTAGCTCATATTAGGCGGTCTCCAACAACTGTAGACTCTCTGTAAAGCCGCAGGTGCCTTGCTGATATGCGCTTTAATTTTGCCTGTGATGTGGCCACCACAGATGACGCAGCTACTAAGGTAGGAAACCGAGAAATAGTCGGCGACCTCTTTCCGCAAAGATGGATGAAAGTCATCCGACTAAGGAGAATTTTTACTCTTTTTAGACGGAAAGCACATGTGGAACTTCTTCCAATGTGCAACGTCAGACATCTACTTCCCAGGTCGGCTCTGGCTAATAGGAAAGTGGAAGTGTTAGGCAGGCCCGCAGAACTTCACTTCAAAAAGTTCCGCCAAATGGACTAGTCGACGACGTTAAGAATGAAGTAACGGTCCAACTATCTCAGCTATTTTATTTCAACCTGATGACCTTCCCAAACTTGGCATAGTGCTCGTTGGTTCCACATCTTTTCCAAAACAGCAGCTCTCCCACGTCAGCTTCAGTCTACTGCCCGATAGACAGAGAAGAATCGAGGGAAATGGGAAGAAATCAAGAACGTGTGGGACGGTTGTCGCACTGAGCCAGAAAGCAGATGTTAATCTCTGGCTGTCTGTTTTAAGCCAGGTGTTTTGCTCCAGGTGCCCTGCACCAAGCATCTACTGTAACAGTCTGTACCACATGATAGTGAAAGTTATCGAGGTTGCCTTGAGGGAATCCATCCTGATCTATTATCTCATTAGCCGGACGGACAAGATGGTGAGTGGTGCCTAGGTACGTTTGAGGGACTCCGCTCGTAGCCGCTTGCGCAAGAGCTTGACACAACAGACAGTGTGAATCAAGCCCAACGCGGGTGTGTGATTGCAGACAACCATTGGGACATACTCCATACCTCACACATACAGCTTGTAGACATTTAGCCCAGTGCACATGTGTTGTACGGCCGTAGTATGTCACGCACCTTCGTCACTGGACGATGGCACCTGGGAGTTGGTCGGTGTGCACCCATTTGACCAAAGACTGCCCGGCTTGAGGCGGACGGTAGCCAAACTTTTAGCATTCTAAGGTGGGCACACTGTCAGTGACAATGCTTGGCGTTGGTGCGCTACGCCAGCCCAACCGTGAGCTAATGTCCCATGGACCCGCTGTTTTAAATGAACAGGGCTAGCTACATCTCGCTAAACTCTGAAGATTATTAGGTTGCGGATGAGTTAGTCTAACCCAATAGCAATTGACCCGTTTAGTAAGAGTGCCTGTAAAGGCACTTGGAAAACGCCCTCCAGCCTATCTACTGTTTCGGTCCAGCAGAGTAATCAATGTTCCCTTGCCGGTGCACTGGGTTACCACTCACCGTAAACCATTGATAAAAATTGAATGTTCACGCAAAGGACTATGATCTCTTCCGGACCGTTAGTCTGTGGGCAAACTCGGCACACTATGAAGGCCTAGATCTTCACGCGCTCTTTAGAGTTATTTGAGCGCCGCAGAAATAGCGCCGCGGAGTCTAATCCTAATGAAGCTCTGTTCTGTCAGTCGGCAGCACGAACAAAGTCTATACAGTGACCACGAAGCCAGGTGGGCCCAGCTTGCTTCGGAAATGATGGCCGCAGCCTTCTCTGACAATAATCGGAAGCCCTTCCAACTTATTAGTTCTACTGACAACCAAATGTATGGTATCAATGAGACAAATTGCGAAGCGTATATTTCGGTATTTACAATCCTACAGAGACCCTCTGATCGATAGGTCAAATCTTTTTATTCTCATTACGATTGGTCGTCACCCTCCAATCGTATGCCCTGCGAACTTAGCTGACCGTCCTGAGACGTCACCGTTGATGAACCTAAAAAGCGGAAGGTTGGCTTGCGATTCGGCACTTGATACGATTCAAGGTTGTCGGCTAAGATGAACTTGCTTTGGAGTTGTTCCAGTATAGGTACACAGGCATAGTTAACCAGCTAACTTCATTGGGTTGCAACAGCTGGCATGAAGAAAAAGTGCCTTCTTCCTAGGGCGACTCACTTATTATCCCGGTGTTTAAGAAGGTCTCTCGCACTTCGAATAACTATCAAGGAGAGTAGTATCTTTTCAGTTGCCTCCAAACAATTGGCATTCATTCGACTTCGTAGACTACCACCCATTTGCGGGCCGAAGTACCGAGCGGATCAAGCAGGCTTCCACACTTCGTCCGAGCCTGGCTCAGCGTCACCTTTACAAGAGACCCACCATCGTTGCATCCCTGGACATCTGTGTCGCAGACGACTCGGTTAATGGACCTGCACGACCTGTTACCCAGTGCTTGCCATTTCACATGCCATATGTTGGTATATGTTTCAACGATGCGCTGCTGACATCTGAAAGCAGCGCAGCCAGTGGCCAAATGTACACCATCATCCGCACCCAGGTGAGAGCCGTAAGTGATGTCGCCCAAGATGGCTAGTGACTTGGCGGACACAAGATAAAATTGATGGCACTTGGGCGTCCATGTACCTAGTGGGTCGGTCCAATCACCTATGCAGCAACACTTGAGGAGTATTGTCAAGTGGATTACTGCATCGAAAGCATCTAACAACGAGTTAACGGAAAGTCCTAAAGAACGAAAAGCGGGTAGACTGATTTCATCTAGTATGAACTTGTTGGGGTTACACTTGTTGGATTTTGGTAACGCTTTTGGTTGCGGAGTTCTTGGTTTACTAACCCATCATTCGCGGATGCCAAAAGGGTGTTAATACGTGTATTCCTATAAATGTACTTTTTGGAGCTCCCAGATATTATACACGAGACAGTCTAGAGTCAGCCGGCTATTCAAAAGGAAAATTGATCGAGGTATGAAGCGTTTGAAAGAATAGTCGATGCAGCTGGTAATATTATCAGCTGACCGGAAGGTTATGTAATGAAATGTGAAGAAACACTACATACCTCCCCACCAGTGCGCTAGTCGCACGATGTTCAAGCGCCCAGGAGTAAAAATCCCGGTGGGAATAGCTGGTAAAAACTGACCTCTAATTGGTACAGTGTCGCATGAAATATCCGAGGCTGAGGTATGGGAGGCATGCAGGCTAATGTTCTGTGTGTAAGACCCAATGAAAGATTTGGGAGCAGTGCAGGATGGTAAATGCACGGATGTTAGATTTGTCTAGGCTGGAAAATCCGCTCCTTCCTCGTGCGAGATGTTCAGTTGCATTCTGGCGGAATCTGGAGAAAAACAAACAGGAGGAGACTGGCAGCAAGCGATACTAGCAAGTGATCAGCAGAACAAGATGATATTGTCAAGATGTGTGATATACTAAGCGGTCTGGAAAATGGACTCGTCTTCCTGACCGTGTCTGCCGCGTATTAATGTCTCCTTGTGGCTTAGCTTTAGATGTTGCAAGCTGCGGGTCATCTTTAACGAGCTGTGGTGTCTGCTGCCTAAACAGTGTCATGTGAGAATCAGTAGATTGTTGTTTACAAGGTTTTTCGATGTACGCTGGTTTAAGACGATCCACGGAAACCGCATCGACTTTACCATTCTTGTTGATCATATGATGTTTTTCTGTGCTAGCGATCACTTCGAATGGTCCTGCGTACAGTGGTTGTAATGGCTTGCGGACTGCATCATTTCGTACCCACACGTGTGAACATGTTTCGAGATCTTTCGGTATGTAACACTTGTTGATGTGTGCTCGTGTGGGGATAAAGTGCAGTTCACGCATAGATGAACGTAGCCGATGGACAAAGTTTGAAGGATCTATAGCGTCGATGTCGGTCGGTTGAACGAGATCAGCCGGGAGCTTCAACGTGGTACCATATACCAGCTCCGCGGTGGAGCAACCTAAATCAGCTTTAGGTGTTGTTCGAAGACCTAATAAAACCAGCGGTAAGGTTTCTGTCCAACGGGTAGTGTCGGAACATGCCATCAAAGCTGTTTTGAGATGACGGTGGAAACGTTCGACTAACCCGTTTGATGATGGGTGGTACGCAGTTGTTCTCATACGCTTGGTTCCGAGAGTATTGGTTAATTCTCGAAAAAGCGTCGACTCGAATTGCGCACCGCGATCAGTCGTTATGGTGGATGGTACACCATAATGCGCGATCCAATGAGCCACAGTTATGTGCTACCGTCGCTGCAAAAATGTCTGCGATGGGTACTGCCACGGGCCAACAAGTGAAGCGATCGATGCAAGTCAGTAGGTACTTGTATCCACTCGACGGCGGCAGTGGACCAACGGTGTCTCTGTGCACATGACTGAAACAAGCATCGGGAACGGCGAAGTTGCCAAGTGGTGCCGGAGTAGGCCGTTGCACTTTTGAACGTTGGCATGGGAGGCAGTTTCTCACCATGATCTGCACATCTTTGTTTAGTGCTGGCCACACAAAACGATCGGAAATGAGTTTGCGTGTTGCACGGATGCCTAGATGTGATAGACCGTGGATTGAATCGAAGATGATTCGCCGATAGTTTGGTGGTACGACAGGTCGTGGTTTTCCTGTCGAAAGATCACACATCAGAACATCCGAACTACCAGGCAGCGGAATGGCTTTCACTTGAAGATTGCTTTCTTGCAGTTGTTGAAGAAACTGATTATCCTGATGCTGCGCTGTGGCTAGTTCTTGGAAGTCAATGGAGGAATGTTCGAATAGAGGGTTGAGTTCCGCCCTTGATAAGGCATCTGCTACGGCGTTATTCGCGCCGGACAAATGCCGTATGTCAGAAGTAAATTGGGAAATGTAATCTAATTGTCTAGTTTCTCGCGGGGAAAGACGATCAGAAGCAGAATGCAGTACATACGCTAACGGCTTATGATCGGTGAATATCGTGAACGTACGTCCTTCCAAATAATGTCGGAAATGACGCACATTGAGGTAAATAGCTAAGAGTTCTCTGCTGAACGTGTTATAACGTCGTTCGGCAGGTTGCAATTTCTTAGAGAAAAAGGCAATTGGATACAATTCACCTCTCTGTCTTTGTTGAAGCACACCACTTACAGCTGCATCTGAGCCGTCCACCGTTAACTGTAACGGGGCCTTAGGCTCCAGATGCACAAGAAGAGTGGCAGTTGCTAGCTGTTGTTTTAGCTTGCTGAATGCGTGTTTTGCTGATTCCGTAAAGATGAGTGTTTTAGCATCTAAGTTGAGTAGTTCAGTAAGTGGCTGGGCTAACTCTGAACAGTGCGGGATGAATCTTCGGTAGAAGTTAACCATGCCAACAAACCGGCGTAACTTTTTGATGGAATCAAGTATGGGATACTCAGTGATGGATGTCACTCTATCCGGTAGGGGTAAAATTTCAGCGGAGGAAACACGGTGACCAAGAAAGTCTACCGTATCAACTCCTAACTGACTCTTGGCGGCGTTGATACCTTCGCCATAATGCGCAAATCGTTCAAAAAGCTGTCGCAGATGACGCAAATGTTCGTCATGGTTTCGACTTGCAACTAAGACATCGTCGATGTAAACGAAAACGAAGTCCAGCTCGCGAATGAGCTGATCCATAAAACGTTGAAACGCCTGAGCTGCATTACGAAGACCAAATGGCATTCGCAAGAACTCAAATAAGCCAAAGGGAGTAGTGGCGGCAGTTTTAGGTACATCTTGAGGATGAACGGGAATTTGGTGGTATGCCCGCACTAAATATATTTTGCTGAACACTGACTAATCACAATCATCATATCCCCTCTCATCCCTAACGTGTCCATTTCTGCCGATTCGATCCGGCCAAATGCATAGCTTACTATTACGCCTTTCTCCCTATGAGTCGGCTTTCTAGTCTGGTCTGAACGACCCACCTTCCGACTTCTTTGACCCTAATGATCAGGGGTCAGCAGACCAAATGGTCTGTTCATACCACGTCGGGAATTTCGCTGACTTTCCACTCATCAATGAAAACGTTTCCTTTTCTCATTTTGTGTGCACTCCTTTTTTCCACTGGTCAGGCAAATCTCCGGATCTGGCACTACTCTAGCTGCGTCCGATCAGCCTCCTGCTTTCTGACTACTTCCTTACATTCCAAACATTAACGAACTAGGCTCTGTTGTCCTGGTGTTCCTTCCCGCTTATCCTGAGACCATTCCTCGGCATGCAACCGCGTTTTCACACAGCCACTTGCTTCTCAAACTGCTTTCTGATGACACTCATTACTTATTCCCACCTTACTTTGGAGGCCTAGCTTCAGCTTGCTGACTTACCCGAATTTGACTGTACGCTCTCCTGTCTTCTGACATTGCTCGGACTTCTGTGGTCTAATGATCTAGACTACGCCAACAAAAGTCTGTTACCCTCACCGCAAGACCACCGCTGGTCATGATTGAACCTTATTATCATGTCCCCTTTTTTCCTTAACATGTCCATTTCTGTTGATGCTCTCCGTCAGCACTTAGACTTTACTAATACGACTTTCACCCAACGAGCTGACATTCGGCTTTTCTCAACTATCTCGTACCTTCCGACTTCCGTGACCCTAATGAAAAGAAACCGTAAGCTCCAACGGTCTGCGCACAGCACCTGGAGCATATCGTTGGCTTTATTTTCCTTTCTCTTCTCACCCATAGCGCCTTTTTTCACACTCTAACCTGGCTTATCTGGTTCTGGCTGTACGGCCTCCTGCCTTCTGACCTCTCTCGAACTTCTGAGTTCTAAATGATCTAGTCTCTGCAGACGCAATGCTCTGTCTCCCCCCATCCAGAGCACTGCTGCTCATGATTCATCACTAGTATATCCGCTTTTATCTTTAACACTTCTATCCTGTTGACGCTCTGTTAACTTTCTGACATTTATAATACGGCTTTCTCTCCATGAGCCGATATCCTCATCTCATTTCCATGGTCTCCTGCTTTCCGGATACTGAGCCCATACTTTTGAACCATCGAAATGTCAAAAGGTCTGTTCGCAACACCTCGGGATTTTTGTAGGCTCTTCCACTTCCCCTTAAGTGTCTCCTTCACGATTACATTCCTTCATTCTCGCACTCTGTCTGCCTTCCTTTATCCATTGGACTGATAACACTTCGGGCCTGGCTCCACTCTAGCCTGGTCTGACCAGTCTCCTATTTTCTGACTGTTTCCGGAAATCAGAGACGCACGTGTTCTAGGCTGTGCAGTCACAACACACCCTGTCCCTCAGCCTGAGAGCTTCGTTTGATATGCTAACGGGCTTTTTATATAGCCTCTGTAGTCCCGCAAATTTACTTTCTCGCGACATTCACTACTGTTATCCCCACTTTAATCTGACTGCCTAGCTACATCTTGCTGACTTATCCAGCCTTATCTAAACGCCCTTTTGCTTTCTGACCCCTCCCCAAACACTTCTGCTTCATCTTCAATCTTTCATTCTTTACTGATCCGTGTTCCGCTCGATTCTCGTCGTATATCGCCACTTATGATATACGTGTATATGCGATATTTAAATAACAATTACATGCATAGGGGTACAATAGTTCAGGCATCGCCGCAATTGATTGACTGCATTCCAGATGCATTCCTTTCTTCTGTCTGTGTGGCTGTCTCTGTTCGTTTCCTTTTGCTCCCGTGTCTGTCACAGGTACGGCGACATGCACCCAAGGAATTTTCCTCCGTTTCGACAACAATACAAGGCACACAGTTCCTCTACCTGGACATGAGCGAAAAATTGTCAACTTTTTTACAACTTACTTACCGGACAAATCAATCAATTCTTCCGCGGCATGAACCACTGAGTCCAATTTACCTAACAATACCTCTTCCACATATCTCTTGACTGGAGGACTTTCGACTACGGAAGGCACATTCTCCTGCCAAAACAAAGCTTGAACAGTCGGTCATTCTAAGCTCTTCAATCCAATTTGACCGCTCAAATGGCCGTGGTTACCACAATCTCTAATCAAGTTCACTACATGCCCCGGGGGAACTTCGATTCTTTCTTCGGAACCTATCCTGTCCTCCAAGACTTCAACATATTTCAACGTATATTCTTCGAGGCTTCACGTGGTTCTGCAGATGATCAACACATCATATACAGAAAGAATGCTTAGTTCCTGACCTACCGATCTGGAACAGGAGAGGACCCAGGCACGCAATGGCCACTCGCATAGCGCATCAGTCAGCAGAAAAATGGGACGCAACTTGACTGCGAATAACGGAGCAAAAGAACGTTCAACAAGAAACATAGCCAGTTACAACTTGCCATCCAATGGATTGGCGGCAGTGTTTCAGGACGTGGTGGGTTTCGCCTGGCAAGCGTTCTCCCTATAAAAAGCCACAAATGTCCGTTTAACAACACTGCAACGTGGCGAATGTGACTCGCCACCGAATATAGTCACAGCCCCTAACTTCCCACTGGCAGCTCAATTAGAGTCACCATACTGGATAGCTTGCTCTATAATTATCTTCCAATGGATCGCTCAGGATTTATCTATTATTACTCGTGGTATGACTGCGATATGTGGCAGAGCGATTATGTCCAAACAAATGGATCCCGATCCCACTACAACCCAATCGTTCTTTCGCATGTTCACCATCGCACAGTCCCAAGCATGGACATATGAACAATTTTCTACTGTCACTGCAGTTCCCATAAAATGTCTGTACAGCTGTACATACCTGATCATGCCTCAATTGGCGTGCCTCGCATAGTCGAGAATAAATATTTATTTATTTATTTATTCTTTCCGTACAGCTAGGACGAGAAATCCTGGAGATGCGGAATGGGGTATCTGTCTGGGACGGTGGTGGTGTTCAGTCCCCTATTATCCCCACATGGTCTCCAGTCTCCAGGTTTATTCTTCGCGATCATATGTAGGGGCGATGCCCACATACTGCTGGATGGACGTATAATGCCCAATTGTAACATATGATGGAACTCGGCCTTCGCTACGGAAAGTTTACCTGGCGCTAGTCGCCGAGGACGATGAAATACTGGACTGCCTGCTGTCGTTATCCTGTGAACGATCTCATGTTTAATATCACCAGGATGATATCCGGGCTTCGTTATGCTGACAAATTCGCGCAACAGATCCAAATACATCGAAGAAGCTTGAGGCGGGACAAGTTGCGGAACAAGTTGCGGACTCATGGACATTACGGAGCTCTTAAAACCAGCCTGTGATAGTTGCGTTAGGCCATCTATGATCTGACAGTGCTTAGGGTGTACGATAATGCCATATTGCCGAAAGAAGTCAAGGCCTAATATTGCAGTAGGCACTTTAGCTATGATGAAAATCCAAGGAAAGGATCTACAGAGACCGAGATTTAGAGTGATAGAACGTTCTCCATAGGATCGGATTTGTATGCCGTTAACTGCTTGGAGGCAGTATATCGAGCAGTGTTTCAGGTCTTCTGGACGCGGGGGAACTACACTGACTTTTGCACCCGTGTCTACGAGGAATCGCATGCCGGATGTTACGTCACGCAAGTAGAATAGGCGACCTGGCTCGCATATGCCAGCTTGCGTCGTCGCCATCACGTGCTGGCGTGGTCGTTTCCCGAATCGGAAAACCGACACGGTCTCACGCACTTTTTCGCTTTGATGCGGAACCTACGGTGGTACCAGCAAATGCCACGGAGACTACTAATACTCCGAGTATGCTGTTGATTAGATCGGGAGTTGCTCCTTCGTCTGGTAATGGTAATGAAAGCCAGTTGTTGTTGCAAGGAGGGTACGGCTTTAACGAGTTCGTCGTCAGGTGTACGAGGTGATAAGTTTGAGATCGTTGGCGGTTGTATCTCCATTATCTTATCAGCCACAAGGGCTAAATCTTTTAGTTCGGTATCCTGGTGGGCGTTAGCCAGAATCTGTTGTACATGTACAGGGAGCCGTTGCATAAATAGTTGCTTAAAATGGAATTCTCTGGAGGGTTTTCACCTACCAAAGCTTGCATGGCTCGTAATAGTTGCGTAGGAGTGCGATCGCCTAACTGCTCTTCATTAAGTGGACGCTGCACTCTTTTACGCTCACTAAGGCTAAGCTCACGGATTAACAAGTTGTTGTTGGTATGTACTGCTCGTTTTTATGATATCCTGCGCCAGAAGCAACATATCAGGTGGGAGTCGGGAAATAACGTGATGAACCTTTAAGGCATCCTTATGTATGCGATTGATTTCAAAACATGACTCGGCCTGCATAAACCATAGCTGGAGATACTGTATCCAAAATGTTGGTAAACAACTAGTAGGTACGGTGTTAATTTCCCCTGGTTGCTGGTCAGTCATATTAGCATACATGAAATGGTGGAATTATGACGAAAGTGGATACGACTCACCGGATGATGTTTGCTGAGTCGAAATATCCGAACTCACGTCGGGTCAACCACTTGTCGCGGTTCCCACTTGTTGGATTTTGGTAACGCCTTTTGGTTGCGGAGTTCCTGGTTTAATAACCCATCATTCTCGGATGCCAAAAGGGTGTTAATACGTGTATTCCCATAAATGTACTTTGTGGAGCTCCCAGATGTTATACACGAGGCAGTCTAGAGTCAGCCGGCTATTCAAAAGGAAAATTGATCGATGTATGAAGCGTTTGAAAGAATAGTCGATGCAGCTGGTAATATTATCAGCTGACCGGAAGGTTATGTAATGAAATGTGAAAGAAACACTACAAACTACCTACTGGCGTATTGCAAGCGAATAAATTCGAGCACCTCCTTGGAAACAATCTGAAGGTTCCAATACATAATCACAACTATAAGCTGAGCAGAGAAATGCGAAGCACAACCGACCCAGCTTAGACCGTTTTGTCTGCCCAATGGGCGCATTGCTGAGCACTAGTTAAGCGCATTTGCAAGACCAAACCTGGATAGCGCGCTAACAGAACAGGCACTGGCAGGGCGATACAGGATATCCGGCTGCCCACCTGGCAACCCACCAGATGCTCTTCTGTGTTTAAAGTCCTTCGCGGCCCCCTCTAGTATTAACCCTCCCGCCAGTAGGTTTCGCTGAACACCAACGTTAAGACCATTCGGTTAAAAGCAAACCGCAACAGCGCTTTGCGTCACCCCGTGGTGTATAGGATCATATGTAGCAAGCGCAGTACAAGGTTTTACGTGTTAACCGTGACGTTACCCAAAGTAGCCAGTTTCATGACAGTAACACCGGGAAGAGCATGCCAAAGAAGCTTAGTTAAACACAGTTTAAACCAATGCAGGTCGTCCAACAAGCGTTTAGCGGCCAATGTGGCAGTGGTGGACACTATATTACAGAACATAACATTGATATCCATGCAGAACAAGCGTGTTTGACATTACTTTGGGCACCAACGGTTGACTGAACGAGCACTTCTTCCCGCCTGGCTTCTGCAAAACGACATCGCTATAGACCAAAACGGCCTCTGTCAAGCCCTATCTATCAAAGGTGGCCAACACAGTGGGGACCGCCGTGCCTGAATTCACCACTTGTGCAGCCGCAACCGAGGGAAACCAAGGCTAGCCTGCTGACGTCTAGGAAACCTGACGCGGATGGAAAGCAGTGTCCATGATAGACGGTACGGGGTACGGGTTAGCAATCAGATCGATACACTTATAACCATACATCCGGTTGCAGTCGTTCTACTGCATGCAGTCAGAAGCATCAGTCGTCAGTAAAGCACAGCTCGCGCTCCGGCAAGCAGCTTTAGCATCTTCGCCCCCATTCGTGCATAATGAGACGGACGTGATAAAGTGGAAAGCAGCAGAATTGTAACACATATGCACAGTAAACGACTAACACCTTTAAAGTTAAAAACTGGATAAATGTATTAGTAGACAGAATAGCGAAAACAGCACTGACAGACGTCACCTAAACCCTCAGTGAAACACCAAGCTAATCGGCCCAAGTTGCCTTGGAGCACAGAGCGTTTAGAAATAGTCAAAATTTATTTCTCAAACACTGTTTTCTGCAGTATTACGGATAAAAGCTCCATTTCGCATACTCGTACGGAAAACCCTCATGCTGAGGAGTTACCACCGACTACGTAAAAGAAGGAGGACCTTACAAAAGCATTATGGCGCACAGCATTCTTCAATACTTCAGTGCTTTGGTTATGAGCACAAACCAGAGGTCAAACCACAGATGTTTCATATAACTTGGCGGAACTTTACCAAATACGACGCCGCTTCCAAACGCCATTACAAACAATGCGTAAAGTGGGAGCAATGCATGCATATAACATCCAACTGTAATTGTTTCCATATGCATTTTGCATTAAATATCGATCCATTTACTCCTTATCCACGTGCTGACCAAAATTTTGGCCGGCGTACCCAGACGTACCGGCCCATTAGGGCCATTTTTGCATACAACAATCAGGCAATCACAACCTTGGACGAAACCGCAATTTAGTGCCCCATCTGCACAGATTCAGCACATGTTGTCTTGACCGCCTGCGCGGTTTCAAAGTCTACTGACTAGTCAGTGCGGCTGCTTTCGCTCGATGCGATGGAGATTTGAACAAGTGTCTCCAAACTACTCTCAGCTGCGGACATTTAGTCAGACAACCAGCAGTACAATGTCCGAATATACTTTGCGATAGTCTCCATACCTGAAAAGTTCCAACAAGCTACGCGTCGTTAGCTAATAATTCTGCACATGCCTGATCCCGAATGAGCTGCGCGCGGACGCAAGCTTCGTTCACACATTAAAGCTGAAGAAAAAGGCACATTTTACTTGCAATGGGGAAAATGCGAGTAGCGAACGACTGGGAAAATACAAAAATGTGAATGCAAACCAACAAAAAAGGATTACTTCTTGCTATTTTATTCAGTATCAAATGCTTGTAACTACTGCAACCTACACTATACGACTGGAATTACCAAAATTTGTATGAAGCCGTTAGCCATCGCAAACTACATGCAGACTGGGCTAAGCTTTTCTTCGTCGTAAGCAAGAAGGCGCAATCGCCGAAGACACTGACTTCATTATTTTTTCGGTGGATACGTCTATATATAAATAGTAATTAGATTTAACGATGATAAGACAATAAAGCCACGGTAAACGTCGTTGTTGGAAAAGTTCTTGTATAAAGGTCAAAGGAAAAGTTGTTAGACGAAGTTTTTGAACGTAATCTTATTTGTGTAACGAAGTAACTTCGATGAATCTCAGAAATATATTTACACATAGGGGTAGGTTTGCCCGCGTAGATCGATTTAGAAAAATAAGAGACAAGGTTGTTGAGCACACAGCACGCGCGCAATTTGTAATCCGGCACTGGGTCCAAATTTGGTAGGGGTTTCTTGTCCATTTGTATCAATTTTTACTTGTATACTATAGAACAGCTTATTATTTTGCTATAGATCGCGGTTTCCTATTTATACTTCTTGCTACACGTCTGTCAACTGGCTGGTGTTATTTATCTTGTGTGCGGGCAATTAAACGACATACTGAGTGTGATTTCATCCCTCACTCGGGCGTTGTCGCTTGGGTAACTTTTATCTTCATCATTATTGTTTCATTGTATCATGGTATGATAGAGAGCAGAAGGGGAGTCCTGTATCAGCTCAGTCGCCTCCCAGTCATCGCGGACATTGCTGGGGTCACTGCGAAGGTAAGGTTTCTCAATGAACCTTAAGCTATGTTGTGAAGCAATATCCAGGCAGTTATCAATTTGGAAACCAACATTCTTGAAACTTTCTAGGACTGGCCATCAACGACGTTCTCCGGAAGGTGATTCCAGTCATTAAGCACGCGCGTGGATAGCGTTAGAGGACAAGCAGTGTCCTCGATATGAACAGTTTACATCTGTGACCACGTGTCGAACTTTCACGTAGAGGGTTTTCTCTTCTGACCGCGGGATTTTTTCGACTCCTGTTTGACTGTCATGTACGCCTGATCCTCGAATACGGGCTACCCACTTCCTACCCTCTCACCAAATCCGAATATGATATGATAGAGAAGGTTCAACGGCGTGGATCCAAATCCGTCCATTAGTTGCAAGACCTGTCGTACCCACACCGACTTCAACGACTGAACTTGTTCTCTCTAGGTTACCGCCGTCACCGAGGAGGTTTGATATTCACTCGACGTATTCTCAGAGGAGAACTGGGTTGCGATTTACAGGACTTCTTTCAACTCAACACTGAGAGTTCGACACGAGGCCACCGTATGAAACTATTCAAACCGAGGAATCTCCGTGTGCGGCTAAATTTGGCCTTATCAACTCGCGTGGTGAATGATTGGAACCGGTTGCCGGATTCTATTGTTGATGCTGAGACAGAGGAACGTTTCAAACAACTGTTGGATTCTCATCTGAGCGCGCTGGGATTCTGCTGCCTCTAAGACAGCTACAGTGGTCTGCTGCTACTGAACCTTCTGCCGCAATGACCCATGCCATCTTCGCAATGATTGGGAAGTGAAGGAGCTGACAAAGGATCTTCCTCCTGCTCTCTATCATCCAATGATCCAATGAATTCAATGTTCAGATGAAAAAACTGCTGTAACTCGCTTCCTTGTTCTCGTCTTATGATACGTCGAGTGTAGCTCAAATCGCCGCGACGACGACTGTAATCCAGAGAGAAAAGGTTTACTCGCTGGAGACGGAGAGAATACGATAGACACCGCAGCTCTGGCACACAATTAGATCCACGGCGTTGGACCTTCTCAATCATACGCATTCGGTCTTCGTGAGAGGCTGGGCAGTTAGCAAACCGTCCTCGAGAGTCGAGCGCACGTGTGAGGCACAGGTCTGAAGAGTTCCGGAGTAAGACGGTAGAATGCTCTTCCTAATCCATGAAACATGCTGTAAGCAGCGGCGACCCTTTTCCGTGTGTCGTCAGTTGTTTTGAGAAAAGGAGACACAATTACTCCGAGGTCCCTTTCCTGAGCGACATTTCTAAGCAAGAAACCTCCAATATGGTACACGCCGAGTGGTTCACGAGCACCATTCGGGAATACGGAACATTTATCCCGGTTGATAGGTAACTGTCATTTTATCGGGCAGTCGTGGTGCCTGTTGTGTGTTTCTTGGAGCCTGTCTGCATCCTCTAGACTGGATACCCCAATCCAAAGTTTCAAATCATTTGCATAAATCAAACATTCCGTTTGCATCTCGGACGGGAGATCGTTAATAAAGATACTGAAGAGGACAGGGCCAAGGACAGAACCCTGTGGGACACCACTGGTCATAGGAAAAGGATCAGAAAACGTATGATTCACTCCTATCTGCGCAGAGCGACTGTACAGGAAGTCGGACATCCAGGAGAGAAAATTCACAGCAACGCAAATTCCGCGAAGTTTGAAAACCGCTCATGCGAAAACTTGTCAAAGGCCTTGCTAAAATCAACAAACACAACATCCAATCGTTTGCCAACATCTAGTGACCTCACCTATTTCTCCCTTGCCACAAGCAAATTTGTGATGCATGAGCGATCGCTTCGAAATCCACGCTGGACAGAAGAGATGAAATCTAACTTTTCGGGATGAAGGCATGGCGCCTTTCAGTATCCGTTCCATAATTTTGCACACTACAGATGTTAGACAAATAGGACGATAATTCGCTGGATCTTGCCGCTTTCCTCCTTTATACATAGGCTTGATGATGCCGGAAGACGTCCAATATCAAAAAACACGGAATATCTGACACAAGTGCGGTGATGTGCTCGGCTACAGTTTTAAGAAACAGTGGATGTCGGCCATCAAAGCCAGGCGAAGAATACGGGTTTAAATTAAGAAACAGTTTCAGTACAGAATCAGCGTTAATATCCAAGTGCTCTTGGAAAGAAGGAAGGAATGACAAGAAGCTGTCAAGGGAGACGTTTCTGTTGAATACACAGAGGAATATTGCTTAACTAAAAGGTTGGCTTTTTCTGTCTTCGTGAACTAAAGCAACATGCTCACGGGAACACAAGGCAGGGATGCCACTGCCGGCTCTGGTACTTCGCTTGATGTACGAGAAAAGCGCTTTGGATGTGGTCCTGTAAAGAGTAGCTAAAGACAGTTCGTATAGTTGACGTTTCTCCCGTTTCTGCCAAGTACACACATTCCTGCTTGTTCCATAGCGAGACTAATCGAAGTTTGATCTTGTTAGCTTAAAAAGCTTCCACAGTTTACGCCTTTTGTTCATAAGCGATCTTTATTGGCAATCTATCCAAGGTGGACCTTTAGAAAACGGTCTTCTCTTGGAGACAGGGACGATCTGTTCGATGAGCGACATCAGCTTGGAGTACAAAAGATTCTACGCATTATCAACACTGAAGTGTCCAGGCATACTCCAATTCACAACGTTTGCAGCCGTTTTCAAACGTAGTGCATCTGCTTGCCAGTAATTCCGACGGTCGGTACATTGGCTGTGGACAGTGAGGCGACGAATCCACTGAAAAGAAACAGCACAGTAATCACTTCTGCCAATGGGCTCAATAACAGCTAAGTTTTTAATGTCTAATTGCGCTAAGGAGAGCACAATGTCTAGGATGTGCGGTGTCTGATCTGGGAAAATACGGATTGGCGTCATGACATGTTGAAAAAGGTTGCAATCCAGGACGGTTTCGAGTAAGGCAGCATCGAAGTGGTCGGATGGGCGATCACAAATAAGGAACTTCCAATCGATATCTGGTGCATTGAAATCCCCCTCGATAAGACAGTCTTTGCTTTAACCGTGTGGCTTAGCACTCTTGAAGATATGGCCTGCAACCGGAATCAATGGAAGAATTGTGTACAGTATTGTATTGATTCACATGTTTAATACTACAAACATTAAAATGACCAAAAAAGAACAAAAGCGGCGTGTGAAAAACAAACTAACAATGTTTTTTCTACTTTTTATCAAAATGTTCCATTCTTCCTGGGGCATATTAGTTGAAGTGTGTTGCTCACCTTCAACTAGCATGCCCCGATGATTATGACGCGATGAATCTTGCTTATCTGCTGATTTCCATGGTTTTATACATACATACATACCGTGTGCCCTGATCGAGTCCAACAAACTAGCCTCGGAGCCTGATGGCGCCCTGTAGACAACACCGATCAAGCGAGATTTATATCCGTCATGCACACTGCACCAGTGGGCTTCAAAATTTTATTAATGTGTTCGTCCCTCGCCTGAATGGACACTTGATTCCCAATCAAAACCCGAAGTCGCTGACCCTCCCCCCGCAGGACAGAGAGAAGACCGGATCGGACGAGCAGAGCAGCAGGGATTTATTAGCGACTCACACCGTTCATTATAAAGGTGAAATGTAAAGTCCGTGAGTGGTATTTAAAGCGAATGTGTAAAGCTCTAAATAGGTCAACTTACAGCCAATAAAGGAACGCCGCCGTCACGTTAATTGGCCGCTTCCCTCGGTTGACTCTCTGTTCGCCCCAATCATTGCGGGTGAGTTTGGATCGCCTGCCGCGGCGATGGGGTCCTGGCTTGTTCGCATCGCGTATTCCTTCCTAACAGTTATCATGCTCACTAATAGCTTCAACCACATGCGCTTTGAGATCCGCCTTCCAATAGAGCATTACGCCACCACCAGACCTTCCGCCGTGGCGATCGGACCGGGTGAGGTGATATCCAGGAATAGACACTTCTGAGTCTGTGATTTCTGGGAATAACCACGTTTCAGTGAAGGCCATCAGGTCTGGATGAGTCTGAGGTAAGCAAATGAATCTCGTCCAGCTTGTTCCTTAGGCTTCGCACATTAGCGCATAACACGCGCAGTCCGTTCTTATTGTTTACTGTCCGGGGATGACGAGGATGAGCCTCCAACGGGCTTTCAGAGTCCTCAGAAATACTTGCAAACCCACAATATGGAGGCCTGTTTCACCACTTCCCCGTCTAGCACGTAGCACTTCTACAGCCTTTTTCATTTTGACTCTGTCCTCCGGAGAGTGGTCACGAAGTACGTAGAATGGCTCACCTTTGAGATGCGAGGTCCGTCACAGGATGCGTTGGCATTCCTCATCCCGGCAAATGATTTTAAGTGGGCGAGTCTTCGAGGTATCTACTTGTTCTTTTTACCAAGACGGAAGGCAGATACAATATTGATCCCCTGTTTGCCTTCATCAAATAGCAACGAGAACAACCGCTCAAGCAGTGTTTGGTTATCTAGTATTCTTTTCACAGGGGTTGCTTTTTCCGATTCCGCTGCGTTCATGATGATGAGACAACAGTCGCGAGATGGCTGGGTGCGCTCAGAAACTTGTGGCTTTCTAAGGGACGGATTTTCTTTGACCACTTTTTCCAGCCCTCATAGTCTGTCGAGAACTAGCTTCATTTGAGACTGAAATGATAGCTTAGATTTGGGTTTCTCGACGGGCTTAGGCTTAGTCTTGGCGCCACTTGTAGATGGGCTTTTGCAAATAGGAACGGAGACCGCGCCTTTCCTCACAAACGCCGCATAACATCTTGTTGTGGGCTCAATGGGCAGGACCGGTGTAGGTGGATCCGAATGAGTAGTGGACGGGGTTCGGCTTCACTTACCCATGGGGGTGATCCAACCGGTGGTAAATGGTGATGGTGAGCACGGTGGAACAAATGAATCGCGAATAGCGTCAGGCTTCGTCGGAGAAGAAAAATCAAGGCTCAACGCAGATAGTCCGGCGAGAAGACGCCTGCTATTCAGTGAAGCACGGCAAAAGAAGTTAATGGCTGGCGAGGTGAATCCCTGCAAGGGCACATATTGATCAGGACAGATGCTGCAGCCAACAATCTGCATTCACCCCTCACATTCAGAGCACTGCACTGCTTTTGAACGAGTGATGACACCTTTCATACAGGACAAGCATTTGGACGCCATGGAAGAGGAAGTCCAAATATCCACTAAATGATTCTCCAAAACAATCTTAATTCTCATTTATTCGCCCAGAAGACCTCAGTGGAACGTAACACTCAAGAAGACGTCGATCGGCGGAGGACTTTAGCCAAACCCTAACTGTCATTCTTTTCCCACCTTTTTTCGATGCAGGTACTGATATTCGTTGTCGTATCTTAGTTTCAGCAGTCCTTAGAATGGGACCCCCAAGGCGCGGAGGCCCTTTTGGTCGCTGCCACTCCTGGTTGGAGTTGTCCAAGCGCCACAAACAACTTCGAAAACTTATTCCAATTTACTTTCCCGGAAACTTCGCGACCTTTTTCCAAAATCACCCCAAAAATTTGGATGGAAATATCGGTGCTGGCACTGTGTCATCATCGTCAGTGTCTGTCCCAACCGAGGTAAACTATGTTATTGTGCTTATCTTTTAGCCTTCCTGTGGTGTAGATAGTCACGGCCACTGCAGCTCAATGGCTAAGGCTCCTGCCGCTCCAGCTCGCATTCCTAAGTTGTCACTTACATGGAATATCGACGAACCTGAAACTTCCCGGTTGCATGGGATGATGAACGCATCATTAATCTTCAAGTCTCTCAACATGAGCCCTATTCACTGGAAGTGTGTACCTCAGCTTTGCGGTCTGAGGGGAAAACACTGTGCCTCCATTTGTGGTGTAATCATTAGAAGAAAGCGGAAAGGTGCTAAACGGATTTGCGACGCTCCTGCCAACAGTAATGACAACGAATGGTGAGCCGTTTCTCGGTGAATTTAGATACATTTGTAATTAAAAGAGACCTTTCAACCATTCAGTCGTCGTCTGTTTTGAGTTCTCTTGATATGTAGGCACTGTACGCTGGTTGGGCTGTTCGTTTCGTCTAGAATCTTTGGATTTATCGGTCTCGATAGCTCAGGGATTGAGATCTTGGTAGAATGAAGTTGCGTTACTTTATTTTTACTCCGCTTTCTGGCGAAAGTGGCCCAGCGTGAAGCAGGTCTTAGACTGGCCTCCGTTTTAGTCTCTTACGATGTAAGTCTCATACTTGACTCCATTTCACAGCAAACCAAACGACATATAAAACTTCGGCTTGCAATTTTTCCATTTTACAGTACCATCATTCCCCAATTCGCAAGGCTATCGCTCCGTTACAGACTCGTTTTAAAGCCATTTACGAAGTTGTAATGATGTGCCGTACCTTGAGCAAATGTTGGGTTGTAAAACTGACTTCATCTTGAACATCCGTAATATCTTTGCCTTTCAGGCCTTAACTTTTTCAACTCCGCACTATTCATAAGTCTTCCTTTATCCAGTACAGTAGCTCTCCTATTCACTTCCATCTACAAATTGCCGTTGGCTTTGCTGCTTCGTCTTAAAAGGTTATTGCCCTAAAATGCCACCCGCTCCCTCAGCATATCTTATGCTGTCGTGGCACCAAGCTGGGCGAAAACGCGAGGTGGCTATTCATTGACTTAATGTGAAGACATGAAATTGATCGTTCTGCTTAGTCAGGCTAGTGCATGCTGTCTTGATAGATGTGGATCTCGGGATTGATTACATCAGTGTTTGGAGACCCTGTCGGACATGACACATTCATGCAGTCAGTGGCGCTCCAGTGTCCTAGCTTTTACTGTTCCATCTGCACTGATATTACTACTTTTTACTTTTTCCCTTTGTATCCTGTTCCACCATTGGTAACACGAGTCATGGCAGCTGGATCCATCGCACTTCGGTGCCCGGACCATAGTTGTTTAGCAAGACTGGGTTTCTCCACTCGCACACTGAATTTCTCATTGTTACTATCATGAATAGTCGACATGTATACTTCGGTCCACATGACTGACCGGGAAAGTTCAATCATCACTAGCATTTCAGTAACAGTTATGTGCTGGCGGCTATTGCCTAATCATCATCTTATTTTTCTTGAACGTTAACTTCGAGCTGCACTCTTAAATCTGTCAGAATCATCTATCCGGATGTAAGTCACTGTTACCCCGAAGACGGGCGTCCACAGTTGATTTATTCCGTACACCTATATCATGGCAGATTTTTATCTCGATGGCTTGAGGTATACTATCTCGTTCCAATGCACCTGGATGCAACAGTTACACGAACATTTCTGAGGTCCACCATGTGTTGTTAACTATAGCTTCTCATTCCTTCAGTTTTGGCATGCTGCAGCATTTCAGCCGTTGCCTATGAACCGGGCTCCAGATCGCCCAGTTCTGGCTACCTTGATTCACTTTCTCATGAATAAGTAGTGAAGGAGTACTAACGAAGTGCAGTGGCATTAAGAGACGAGAGATGGGACACAATAGTCAGGCGGGAAAATCAGCGAGTACAGGCAACAACGGTAATATCAGACCCCCGTTTGCTCTTGTTGCACGGTCTCTAACTGGTGTTACTATGGACCCGCACGACAAGACGACACAGTTTATCTGAACTGAGTCTCCTGCTCGGTTTCTCTATCTATCGGTTTCTCTATCAGTCAACCACCGTGATTCTTTACTCAAGTTTTACTGCATTTGTTCCATTTCGGACTCTTAAGCATTTCACCTAATGATACCGTCTATCTTCTATTCCTCTTGAATCATTGTTGTTATTTCCTGTGCTGCGCGTCAAATCAACTTGGACCGCCGCATTTGGGTGCGCCTATTTTAACTGATCAACTGGTTCATAGCTGAAAGCACTCGCTCAGGTCGGCCATTCGCGGACATCCAAAGCTCGTGATCGACGCGGCATGTATTAAGGTCAAAAGCAATCCAGCGTAGCACGAAAGGATTTCGTACCGAACGTTATGTACATCAAATGTAAATTTATATAAATGTACTTATATATATATATATACATGTTCATATATACATCCAACGACCAATCACAGTACAATTCGCTGAGTGCCACAACATATGAGAACAAAACAGTAGGTTAAAAGCGAAAACGACAGTGACGAAGACTTTGACAGCAATTGCGGCTTTGCGTATATGGTCTTTGGTCATATCTAGTAGGGCTCGCAACCATATGTGCTCCCGATCCTTGGGTCCTCAACTTGAAAGTCGGGAACGCACAGCAACGGCCAGCTTTGACGTTTGCGCCTCAACGCATTGGATCCAGGTTTTATACTAGCCTCCTTGTCCTCCTTTTTAGCCCACGCCTGTGCCCGCAAGTAGGGCACTTGGTAGCAGCTGAGTTGGTAGGCAAAGCACATGCTTAAACCAACGAATCCTCCGCAATGAAATGATGCTGTCAATCGGTCGACGGACCTTGTCAGATTTGAAGACTCACCGACGAACCTCCTCACTACTGATGTGATCCTGCCATCGAACACCAGCAATGTTCCGCAGACAGCGGTGATTGAAGACGGATATCTGCTGAGCATCACTCTTGCTAACTTACCAATTCTCGCAGCCATACAGCAGAACCGCTCGTACCGCAGCATTGTGGACTCAGCCCTTCAATGCGAGCCTGAGGCCACGACGCCACAGGTGACGCAGGTTTATAAGGGCTACTCTAGCCTTGGAGGCACGCAAGGGAATCTTATCCGTCAAACCGTCAATACTCCTAAAGCAAATTCATTTGCCGATCACTTCTAAGTTTAAGCAGCACATGCTGGGCCTCCTGGGAAGACTTACAAATCACAGCGATCTCATCTGCGGACTCAGACTCCGGAAGGCGATCACCCTATATCAATTCGATGCCGCTAGACTTAGAGTTATTCTGAGAAGTCTCCAGGATTTCGTCCATGGCGAAGTTGAACAAGAAGGGAGAGGCTGAGCAACCGTCTCTAATACTACTAGTGATACTGAAGAGGGACGAAAAGTCTCCATATATTAGCACGCGGCCCGAGATCTGACGATGAAGTGCACAGAGAATGCTGGTATACTTCTCAGGTCCTCCCGTCTTCAGTAGACATTCCCAAAGAGCCGCTCTTTCAACAGGGTCAAATGCAGCTCGAATATCCAAGTATGCAACTATGGTTGCTCAACTAAACGTATGAGGGTGTTCATACATCTGGCAGATCGTAAAGCTATGTTCAACGCAACTGCGACCAGGGCGAAACACAGTTTGCTCTTCAGACAGGTCCTGTTACCGTACGCAACTGATCCTCCGCGAGAGTAGGGCAGCGAGCAGTTTGGATACAACACAACTGAGACTGATCCCACGATGATTAGAGCAAACGATTCGGTCACCTTTCCTGTAGATTGGTACGACATCCGCTAATCTCCAGTCGGATGGGATGATTCCGGTAGTCTAAATCTGAGGGAGATGTCAGCTCACGGATGAGAGTAGGAACTCCATATTTGAAGAGGACCAGAGGAAGTCCATCTGGGCCAGGTGACCTGTGGTGCTTTAGCAAACGAAGCTCATCGGAAGTCTCAGTCTCATTCGGTGGAGAAACATCCACGCACCAGGGAACACTGTGAATACGTAAAGGTAGACTCGGTTGTGCTGGTGGTGGCCAGTTGAACTGATCTTCGAACTACTCTGCCCATCATACCAGACGACGGTGATGCCTATGAATTAGTTCGCAGTCATTTTCACTTAAAGCTTCACTCACTGTAGGCCTTCTGCTTTTTGTGGACCGATTCAGTTGGAAGTTTGCGGGTTTCCTGAGGAGGGTACACGCACCATCTCAGCGATGCGTTGTCCATCAGACCTCGCGATCCTTCCCGGGTAGCTGTCTTAGCACCTGTGGTTTTTCGCAGTGCTTTGTACTCAACTCCAGCGGGAATTACTCGATAGCTTTACACTAATTGGTGAGACTGCGGAGATCCAATAGCTAGCAGCCCTTTTGGTGAAACCACAGATCAGGGTACCGGACTTTCATAAGGCGCTCTAGATATGTGCCCAGCGTGTCTCAGCGTCAGAAAATAGAGGACGCAGGCTAGAGTTTAATATGTTAGGAAATATGCCGAGAACCTTGTCTGTGTCATGCCGTTTCCTGCGACGCTTTTGGGTGCCTCCAGAGCGCAGTACGACCTTAGTACACACGAGCGCATGATCCGAAGTCGAGTACATGTTCCAAATTGACTTGCAGTCCCTTAAGCAACCTTGCAAACGGTATCTGATAGGGATGTGGTCAATTTGCGTCCAAGCTTGACTAGGCGCTGGAGGTTGCCAAGTGGCTCCTTGTCGTCATGAACGCCGGAAACTAGTGCTCCTATGAAACAAGCCACGGTCGGCGCACAGTTGGAGGAGGCAATCGCCATTGTCCTGTGAGTACCATGACTGTGTTGTCCCCTAAGTTCGCATTCATGAATCTCAAATCTATCGACCTGCGCATTTAGGTATCTGGCGCGCACCACAGTGTCCGTGCGGCGTTAATTGCCTTCTTGAATGTGCAGCATCTTTGGCGACAGAAGTGAGTTTCTTTCCGTCTGAAAGGCCGTGTATACATGGCCACAGTGAGGACCGTCCTGCTCTATGATAGTAGGATTTGGCCGGTCTGAAGATCTGAGGCGCCTTCAAGTCTTTGGCCATTGTTGTCTGCGAAACATTGCTGGTGTCGGATGGCACCAGCATGTCCGCAACGATGATGTACGTAGGCGAGTACTAGGTGGTGATAATCATGCTAGCTCCCTAGAACAACAGATAGCACTGAGTAAGTTGGGTTGACTTGGGCACGTGCTACGTAAGCCTGATCACCGCTTACCTAGAAGGGCCTTATATAGTCTGCCAGATGTAGGATGGTGCAAGGCTCGAGGTGGACAGAAGTTGACTTGGCGGCGGAAATTGAAGTCACTGACGATGAAACCAGGTGCTGTTGGTCCGACTCGCCTTCCGGGCTGGAGTCCACGTGACGCACCTAGTTCTTGGCTCGAGCCTTTACAAGACATGACTCACAGTCGACACCAGTGGCGCGTCTGCTGCCGTCTCCTAATCAAATCGCATGTTTAAAGTGTGTTTGGTGTTGAGTTATCTGTGGGGTAATGGCTGATTATGACGCGTGGCAGTGAAAGCCGCAAGGAAGCTGTCTCGCCGATGCCGCCTTATCTTTGCACGATAGGCAGCTGTTTGTGACGGTATGTTGTCTACACAAGATGTAGGCGCTTTAACCCTGAATGTTTGCTTAGGGCATTAAGGTTTTCAGGTAAGTCCCCCTTCTCTCACTCTTATTATTCATTAATCCTTAAGTCATCATGGTGGTATGGGAGCGACGCATCAGTTCAAATGACTGATTTACTCCTGTGGTTGATGATGATGATGAATTGCGGAGGTCGGTGAGTTGGCAGTAGAACTCGTCTTTAGCTGTATCCTGGCTTCAGTCTGTGGGAGCGTACACCGCTACAATGAATTGTCAGCGCCTACGGGTCCCGTAGCTGAGAGATCGCACTGAGCTTTCCAGGCAGACTGCACAGAGACGGTTGTTGACTGGGAACCAGTCAAGGAGCGCTGCCTCAGCACACGCACTTAACGCAACTCCTACACCGGTGCAGCCAGTGGCAGCAGCTATCGCGTCTCCAGCTAAACACAAGGTGAATGTGCAACCGGAACTTGCATATGATGAGAGCAATCACAGAATTGTGCTGGAGTCCGGTAAAAATGTTTCTGTTAAGCAGCAAACATCGGTGGAGAGTTTTTCCAAGAGCAGCTTGTGATCAAACCTCAATAGACATTCGAATATTAAACGTGGCTAGCTTAACTAGCTAGCGGGGTTCAATAAAAGCTGTGCTGCTGAAATTGGATTGCCTGCGATCGGTTTTGAGCGGCTCATTGATGCGGCCAGAAGTATCTCCCTTTGCGATACCTTTTTGAAGGCTGGAAAAGGGAGGGGGTTGTCGAAAACTGGTGGGTTGTATAAATGTGGAACGAAAGTGAAATGTGGTGCAGTAAAATAAAGTTTATCATGTTCGGCCACCAGCATCTCGGTCAAAGAGCGAGAGTCCGGAGAACGAGAACATTGAACAGAGTTGTAAATCCATCATGTCTTGTGTGGGCATACAGCTTCCCGGTTGACCAGGCCGAGGTAGAGAGTTGACGTAGGGGGCCCCCACCTGGAGCCTTCCATCATAAGGACATGAGACTGAGACTGTATTTAAGAGCAAGTAGAGAGGTTTCTGTACAACTCTGTCGAATTACGAGAAATCAAACACACTTAGTTGTGAATCATCAGCAGTTGTGTCAGGTCCGTTAATCGTTTATCCTTGTTCGGTTAGGAATTTGTACTAGTGTCATTATTTCTGGGCATACAATGTCTTCTTTTGGCATTGTATGTGCATCGTTTCACAAAAGCACAGGTTTCCGAAATAATCGTCGATACGGGTTTCAAAACACTTCACAAAATCGGCCTCTATTAATCCTTCTGGTAGTGTATTCCATAAGTTTATGATTCTTCGTTCGATACAAAGCTGATATGATACTTTGTTCATGCTGGGGATCCTGAGTTTGTAACAGTGTCCTCGGGTGTTACAGGGTTCCCGCAAGTGAAATATTGGCCGCAGTATGGGGAAGTGATTTAAGTGTAGTAGTCCATGGGTCATAATAAGGTCACTTCTTACTCGTCGGTAGGATAGTGTGTAGAGTCCGAGCCTTTCACAACGTTTTTCATACGGAAGCTTTTGTAGACTCGGTATCATTCTAGTTGCGATATGCTGTATTTTCTCCAGCTTTTCAGTTTCCCATTGGGTTATCGGATGGTAAGCTAGGGCACCGTATTCAAGGATTGGTCTAATGAGCGAGGTGAATAGACGAGGGACGGTTTCTTCGGACCATGTAGAGAAACTGCGTCTTAATGCCCAGAGCATACGAAGTCCCGCACGGCACAATTTCTCTGTATTTTCTAGTGATCTCATATCATGTCGTGAGAGAACTCCCAAGTCCGTGACAGATGTGTTGGAATAAAGCAACTGGCCGTTCAAGGTGTATGATCGAGTGGCTGGACGTCTGGTGATACTGATGAACTCTGACTTGCTTGCGTTAAGAGGGAGTTGCATTTCAGTGGACCACGTTGACAGTCGCTCTAAGTCATGCTGGAGGCGAGCGCAGTCGTCCTGGTTTTCAATGATCCTCCAGATTTTCAAATCATCTGCAAACAGGACACATGGTGACTGGAGCTGCTGCGGAAGATCGTTGATATGAATAAGAAATAATGCTGGCCCATGTACAGTTCCTTGAGGCACGCCACTGGTCGATGGGAACCATTCTGTCAGATAGTCATTGACCTGTACTCTAAACCTTCGTCCCACAATAAACTCTTGTATCCACTGAAGTAACGTGCCACCGATCCCGTATGCCCTCAGTTTACGAAGGAGTACCTCGTGGTTCACTCTGTCAAACGCCTTACTAAAGTCGATGTACACCACGTCAACATCCTTCTGTTCATTGAGAGCTCGAACCCACTGGTGGTTTGCGTACATCAAGTTGGTGATGCAGGATCGCCCTTTCGTAAAGCCGTGTTGCGCTGGCGTCAATACGTCCATCGATTCGAAGAACGACAGCAGACACTTTTTCACAACCTTCTCGAGAACTTTGGATAATACCGAAGTCAAACAGATCGGTCTATAGTTCTCTATTTTACTCGGATCACCACCCTTGGGAAGCGGTCTAACTATCGAGCATTTCCAGTCGTTCGGGACGGTTCCTTCAGAGAGCGATCTATTGAAAAGGTTTGTCACAACTGGTGAGATGATAATCGATAGGGACTTGAGTATTAGTGGGTGAAGTTCGTCTGGCCCGGGGACGTTGCACCATTGAGGTTGACGAGTAGCTGATGTACTTCGACTGCATCAAATTGTAGGCTGTCGAGCCAGACTTGCGCAACCTGTGCCGTTACTGGAACAGCCGCCGGTTTACTGGAAAATACAGTGAGAAAGTGCGTAGCCAGGGCGTCCGCGCGCTCCGCGCTTGAAATGAGTGTCTTCCCGTCTAAGCTCTCTAAGACCGGTAGGTCGTCTCCAGGTTTCAGTTGACGTTTCAAGTAGGCAAATATTCGCTTGGGTGCAGTTGTGGCCGAGGATGCTAGCTCCTCTTCGAACTGCCGGCGTTTCTTGTTCTTTGCGGCGTTACATAAGTTACGCTGTTTCTTGTACACCGCGTAATCTTCATCACAACCCGAGCTGATGTATATATCCCAAAGTTTACGACGTCGTCGCGCTAACTGTCTGTATTCCCTATCAAACCAATGCGGTTTGACAGGTCCGATTTTTGGATACTTGAGGGGAACGAACCGAGTACAGAGCGAGTTAAGCTTCCCCTTTATTAATGACCACCACGCCTCAAGTGACGCATCATGTGGTAGTGTCCAATCAGTCTGACTTGCGGCTTGGACAAGTCCGTTGAGGTCCGTCTTCCAATAGTTGAATGTCGGCTTCTGTTGATTGTAATATGGTAACGACAGTTCTAAGCTTGCTACAATAGAGCAGTGGTCACTGTTCGCCAGAGGTTCGATGACTCTGATCTCTTTTAGCTTTTGCTCGCAGCTCGTAAACATTAGGTCCAGACATGATGACGAGTACGGAGTTACGCGCGTCGGTTGGATGACATGTTGCGTTGCCCCAATTTCAATAGTCATTTTAGCGAATTGAGCCTCAACGTTGCCATGACCGGGAAGAAGTCGAACATCTGGCCAAATTATCTTAGGTAAATTTAGATCCCCCATCAGTAAGAACTGAGGGCGACTCATGTGCTTCTGTACATGTGGTATCCAATCGCAGCAACGGTTTAATGGGCTCCGGTAGATAACCCCCACAATTAGTTCTGCGCGCCTGAGACGGATTGTGCACCACAATTGCTCGCATAAACTATCCTCGCTCCGATAGGTACTGATAAGTTTGCCAGATAGTGACGATTTTATGTACAACAGTACACCACCGTGAGCCTTTGATTTTCGGTCACATCGGAAACAAGAGTATCCTGACAACACGACTTCTTGGGGTATGATGTCGGAGTTCAGCCATGTCTGCAAGTCCTAAAATGTCCGGCCGCTCCGAGACAGCGAAGCGGCACAGTTCGTCACGTTTGTTCATTAGGCTGCACACGTTGGTGAATGCGACACGGAGGTCCTGGGAGGTACTGCGGGACGTGCATGGAGGCTGAGCAACCGGTTGATACGGGTTCGTACACCCTTCTTGATCACCCGAAAATTTACAATTTGTAAGTCAGTCTCACCTTCCTCTGTGCGGCGTTTGAGCTCAATGACCGCAGTCTTCAAACGATCCCTGTCCTCGGGTTCCAAATCTCGGCGGATGTGAACTTTTATGCCTTTCAGCCTTGACAGACGAGACAGTATGAGCTGCGGCATATTAGGATATGCAAAGGTGATCCTCAGAGGTCGACATGACTGGTTAGTTTTCTGGCCAAGTCGGATTACTTGTTTAATCGTCACACTGTCCTCGCCCACATCCAAGAGTCTATCGATGAGCCCCTGGAGGAACTCAACATCGTGATCATAACGTATCTGAGGGTTTTCATCTTTTGACTCCGGTACGTGGAAGACCATGAGATTATGACGCCTCAGCGAAATCAGTGATGAACCTGTGGGAGCAGAACTAGAGGCGCTTAACTAATTGGGTAGTTGTTTATCAGCAGGTGACGTCTGAACTCGATTACGTGGGCCCTTGCGCTTTTGAGTGGTCCATGGATCCTCGGTGTTCAGAAGTTCACAGACAGGCTCTGAGAAATTCACGGACCGATCAGTGAAGCGGCATTTCGTAGCTTCTGAGTCTGAGTCTTCCATCGGTTGGAAACACTGAACCTGGGGTTCGGCCGGGGTCGAAGACGCTGGCGGTGGTGCAGATCGCGGAGTGACAATAGAAGGCGAGGTGACAGAGGTACTTTCACGAGAGCGTTTGATACCACGTGGTGAACGGTTTGTTTCTATCTGAAAGAGAGATTTTTCCGTAGTTGTTTGCGGTCGCCGCGTATTCTGATGTCTTGTACCGCGACATTTATCACATATAACTTGAAAAAACCGATGTCGGATGTCGAGCGATTTTCGAAACACGTCAACGGATAAGCCAATGCACGAAATATGGAACAAAACATCACAGCTGAAGCATCGAAGTGCATGAGCCTTATTTCCCACAACTTTCGAACACGAACCACAAGTAGCTTGAGACGGCATCACAAGCTAGAGCAAATCCAAGATGGCGGACAGAGATGGCAGTATGGCAAATCAGTGAGATCTCCGGAATTAGCCAAAGAATAGCCGCCAAATTTGCACCGCTTGGAAAATACGCCAAAAGAAGAATAATGGTGCACAATTCACACAGATAAAACGCTGCTAACACAGTAATCTGAGGCAAAAGTAGTATCCAGCACATGTTGATCCAAAAATCCGCGGCGTCCGTGGGTACAGCTTGAGTTCTTTCATAGGACATTGATGAGTACCGAGTGTGTTGTCCACTCCAGATTGAGCCATGTTTCAGTGAGCTGTCAGGCTCCCACCACCTGACCCGATCGATTTGACTTTCATTCGAATAATGTGAGCCAATTTAGTCTCTTTCACCTCAGCTTTCATTAGCTTGTATTCTTCTCCGTCAACTTTGTAATCGTACTTGCCTGATTTGATTTGCCGAAAAGATATTTCTTTGCAACCGAGTTTGCTGACAATCCGAGTTATATGTGTATCACAGCTAAAAAGGTGCGTTCGCAGAACATCGTCTCAGCCGATGCACAAATAGATCAGCTGTACGAGGTTTACCGCTCAGGCTGACATGACACACACTTAGACCTTCCATAATTCGACTCAGAGTAGAAACAAGAAACCATAGAATGTAGGCTTCGACAACGTATGTGACTAAATGACTGGTTATGAGATACCACAGCCGTTTGTCTGCTAAGGTGAAGGGGTTAACTGTAGGCTTCTGTGATGTTTCGAAAAAGGAGACGCGGAGGACCAGATAAAACAGTAAATTGGAAAACGAAACTCATATCAGTTAGGAGACATTCGTTCCATGCCACTCGTCTCAAGTTTTCTTCCGTACTCCATCTCTGTCCCTACTACTACTACCTACTACTACTACTACTACTACTACTACTACTACTACTACTACTACTACTACTACTACTACTACTACTACTACTACTACTACTACTACTACTACTACTACTACTACTACTACTACTACTACTACTACTACTACTACTACTACTACTACTACTACTACTACTACTACTACTACTACTACTACTACTACTACTACTACTACTACTACTACTACTACTACTACTACTACTACTACTACTACTACTACTACTACTACTACTACTACTACTACTACTACTACTACTACTACTACTACTACTACTACTACTACTACTACTACTACTACTACTACTACTACTACTACTACTACTACTACTACTACTACTACTACTACTACTACTACTACTACTACTACTACTACTACTACTACTACTACTACTACTACTACTACTACTACTACTACTACTACTACTACTACTACTACTACTACTACTACTACTACTACTACTACTACTACTACTACTACTACTACTACTACTACTACTACTACTACTACTACTACTACTACTACTACTACTACTACTACTACTACTACTACTACTACTACTACTACTACTACTACTACTACTACTACTACTACTACTACTACTACTACTACTACTACTACTACTACTACTACTACTACTACTACTACTACTACTACTACTACTACTACTACTACTACTACTACTACTACTACTACTACTACTACTACTACTACTACTACTACTACTACTACTACTACTACTACTACTACTACTACTACTACTACTACTACTACTACTACTACTACTACTACTACTACTACTACTACTACTACTACTACTACTACTACTACTACTACTACTACTACTACTACTACTACTACTACTACTACTACTACTACTACTACTACTACTACTACTACTACTACTACTACTACTACTACTACTACTACTACTACTACTACTACTACTACTACTACTACTACTACTACTACTACTACTACTACTACTACTACTACTACTACTACTACTACTACTACTACTACTACTACTACTACTACTACTACTACTACTACTACTACTACTACTACTACTACTACTACTACTACTACTACTACTACTACTACTACAACAACAACAACAACAACAACAACAACAACAACTACAACAACAACAACAACAACAACAACAACAACAACAACAACAACAACAACAACAACAACAACAACAACAACAACAACAACAACAACAACAACAACAACAACAACAACAACAACAACAACAACAACAACAACAACAACAACAACAACAACAACAACAACAACAACAACAACAACAACAACAACAACTACAACAACAACAACAACAACAACAACAACAACAACTACAACAACTACAACAACTACAACAACTACGACAACTACAACAACTACAACTACAACAACTACAACTACTGCCGGATGCACGGGCACGGGCACTCACCTGTATATGGCAGGGGAGGGTTGGTCAGGCTGTATCACAGATTTCAGTTCGTGATTGTCCGCTACCTTGTCCCGTGGCTCAGTGGCATAAACTGCTGGCAAGTGGTGCAGGCCACTAGCGGCCATAGGTTGAAGTTGAACAAAGCAGCGGGTCCAGATGATCTTCATCCAGCCCTCTTCAAATTCGAGGGCCCTGCTCTTGTTGATGCTTTACACGAATTACTAGTGAAACTTATGAAGCAGGAGACTGTCTCAACCGACTGAAGCCGCTCCGTTATTGTTCCGATCTTCAAAAGAGGCTCGCGTTCGGAATACAGCAGCCATAGAGGAATCAGTCTGATCCCCATTTCGTCCAAATTCATCATCATCAACAGCAGTACATCAGCCATTTGAACTGATGCTTCGCTGCCATACAACAATGAGGACCTATGAAATAAAGAATAAGAAGAGGGAGAGAAGGGGGACTTACCTGAAAACCTTAGTGCCCTAAGCAAACATTCAGGGTCAAGACGCCTGCACCTTGTGTAAACAACATACCGTCACAAACAGCTGGCTATCGTGCAAAGATAAGGCGGCATCGGCGAGACAGCTTCCTTGCGGCTTTCACTGCCACGCGTCATAATCAGCCATTACCCCGCAGATAACTCAGCAGCAAATACACTTTAAACAGGCAATCCGATTAGGAGACGGCAGCAGATGCGCCACTGGTGTCGGTTGCGAGCCATGTCTTGTAAAGTCTCGAACCAAGCACAATGCGAGTCACGTGGACTCCAGCCCGGAAGGCGAGACGGAACAACGGCACCTAGTTTGGTCGTCAGTGACTTCATTTCCCGCTGCCAAGTCAACTTCTGTCCACCTCGAGCCTTGCGCCACCCTACACCTGACAGACTAAACAAGCCCTCCTAGGTAAGCGGTGACCAGGCATACGTAGCACATGCCCGAGCCAACGCAACTTATTCAGTGCCATCTGTTGTTCTAGGGAGCTAGCATGATTATCAACAGCTAGTACTCGCCCACGCACATCAACGTTGCGGACACGCTGGTGCCATCTCACTCCAGCTCGGGGAGCATTGGGCCCCTGTTTGGCAAAGGAACAAACGAAAGGCGTATGAACTGATCAATCAGTCACCGGCTCCCAATGGGCGCGATTCCCTGAATTCGCTCCGCTCCTTGCGGACAGGCTATTCAGCCAAAGGCTCGGGGTGGTGTCCCCTAAGTCAACACCCTACTTCGGCTTGGGCAACCGGGTAGTATCTCGCCCTCTGACGAAACCATGGACTTTGATGTGTTGTATTTTCTTTTACTATTTCTGTACCTTGTTTTGAGTTCCATGGTTTCCGATGGCTCTATGTCTATTCATAGACTGTTGCAAATATATATATATATATATATATATATATATATATATATATGTATGTATATGTATATATATCCGACTCCAGCAATGCTTCGCAGACAACGATGATCAAAGACTTGAAGGCGCCTCAGCTCTTCAGACCGAAGGGGCCAAGTCTCACTACCATACAGCAGAACGGCGCTCACTGTGGCCTTGTATACACGGCCTTTCAGACGAAGGGAAACTCCCTTCTGTCGCCAAAGATGACGCAGGTTCAAGAAGGCAGCTCTGGCTTTTGCAATGCGTCAGCTGACGTCAGTTTCTATGCACCCATCATTGCTGACGCAGCTGCCAAGATAAGTGAAATGATCAACCACTTCGAGTTCCACGTTAGCAAGCGTCAAGGGGTCATCAAGTGGCTGGTGGTCCTGCAGCAACACTTTGCACTTTGAAGGTGCGAAGTGCATACCAAATAATGGGACCACTCTGGACAGGCTATTCAGGGTTGATTGTGCCGTCCCAACATTGTCGAAAAGCAAGACGATATCGTCCGCATAATCTAGGTCAACTAACCTTTCACCAGGCAGCACTTCAACGCCTACATCGTGAGATTCCGCGAGGGAACACTCCATGATAGAATCCACGACGAAATTGAACAAAAACGGGAAAATCGGACAACCCTGACGAATGCCACTTGTGGTCGGAAAGCTATCCGATAGGACACCGTAAACCCTGACGCGGCCTGTAGTGTTCGAGTATAGAGCACGAAGGGTGTTCACATATTTCGTGGAACACCTTTCCGCGCAAGTATTTCGAACTGAATCGAACGCACTCTTGAAATCGAGGAACACAGCTATTGTCGGTCTGCGGTATGCGTGGTGCTGCTCTAGCACCTGCCGCAAAGTGAATATATGGTCTATACAGCCACGCCCTAGGCGGAAACCGGCCTACTCTTCCCTAATCCGAGATTCCCGTTCCGCAATGAGGCGACGAACGATAATCGAGGCCAATAATTTTGTTACAACTGGCGTTAGGCTAATACCCCTGTGATTAGAACAGTCTGTGCGACTGCCCTTTTTGTATATTGCCACTATAATCGATTCGCTCCAATTAGCCGGGACGCTCTTCCTTCCAGATACATTCGAATAAGGAGGTCAGTGCTTTGCAGAGGACCTCACCTCCATCCTTAAATAGTGCAGGTGGGAGGGAATCCGGGCCAGCGGCACGAAAACGATTGAGGGCTGTAATCGCGTTTCGGACCTCGGCCTCCGACGGAGGCTCTAAACTAACCGTCCATGACTCGTCCTGCATCATCTGAGTAGGAAGAGGTCCGGGAGCAGGGGGCCAGCTGAACTGATCTTTAAAGTGTTCAACCCAACAAGCCATACAGCGCTCCTTATTGTGTATCAGCGCACCCGCGCTGTCTCTGATTGTCTCACTGATGCCTGGTTTTCTGGGACCAGTGGTGCGGATAAGCTGGAAGAGCTTGCGATAGTTGCCTACTGCCCCTGCCTCCTCCATTTCTTAAGCCCTACTGGTCCACCAGCCTTCCTTGTCAGCACGTAAGCTCCGCTTTAGTTCACGCCTAATAGCCCGTCTGGTCACATTGTGTTCAGAGCCAGCCGGGAGGTGTCTTCTAGATTCCAACAGGTTCACCGACCTCTCGGATATCCAGTGACTAGTGCGGTGACGACTGATAGTGCCACAAGCAGATGCTCCTGCGTCGTGCATGGCGGCCGAGATCCTATTCCACTGAAGCTCAGCGTCATTAGGACAGGACAGCGGAAGTTCAGTATGCAGTGCGTCTTGATAGGCTTGCCTGACCGAGGACTGAGACAATTTCTCAGTTGCCAATCGTAGGGGACGCTTGGTGCGCCTCCCGGTAAAGTTCATGGAGAAACGACAGCGTACCAAGGCATGATAAGAGTCGACACAGGTACTCCAGTACCAGCGGCAATCCAGGATGGAACCACGCCATCTGTAACTTATGGCTATGTGGTCAATTTGGGTCCATCGCTGGCCAGCTACAGGAGAACGCCAAGTGGCACTTCGGCGCCAACTGTGTCTAAAAGCAGTGCTAGTAAGAAACAACTGGTGTTCCGCACACAGTTGCAGCAGACGCTCACCGTTGTCAGTCCGTTCAGAGTTAAGTCCACAATTACCACCCAGTTGAGCTTCTGAAGAGCTCAGACGCCCTACTTGTGCGTTCATATCACCTGCAAGTACTATAATATCTGAACTAGTAGCACTGCGTAGTAGCGTGTGCAGTTCGTGATAGAAAGTGTCCTTGACTACATTTGAACTGCAGTCTGTGGGAGCATAAGCGGAAATCACAAGCAAACAGCGTTTTGTAATACTTCGTGAATCAACCTTAGCTGATGTCGTCAAACGGGCTGCACATAAACGGCTGTTCACCGGAATCCAATCAACCAAGGATGGCTCAGCCTTGGAGCTTAGAATGATACCTACACCAGCTTGACCCGTGAGTGCTGCATCGGCGTGTCCGGATGCGTGCAACTAATGACGAGAGGATAAACCGGGTGCATTCAATTCTATAACCCCGTTCGGGTCATTGATCCTAGTTTCGGACACACAACACACATCACTACCCAGTGTGTCCAAGGTGCGTGCGAGTGCAGCCTGTTGACCTGTGCGAACGTTGAAAGTCGCCATGGAAACGGAATAGCGTGACCTTATAAGGGACTTTTGCCGATAGGTGTCCGATAGGTGCTGTGGGATGGTGGCTGCAGGTGATTCTACTCCAGTGGCACTTCGGTTGCTGTCAATTAAGCTGAGAATTATAAATGGAAGGTTAATAATGGGGGTCGGGATGTGAGTAAGAGAAAAAGGTGGAAAAGAAAGAAGGGAGGCGCCAGCAGCAGCCTGTTTTCGCTTATACGCTCTGCTGTATGCAGCAGATAAGGCGACCCTTGATAATCTGCGCGACGGCCGATGCAGGATGAAGTTTATGTTTGAAGAAAATGTCATGGTTGTATGTGGGGCCTCGAAATTACTTGCCTCTGTAACTCTTCACAGACTGACTGGCACTCGTGAAAGCCATATTCCTAAGGAGCAAGCGGGGTTTCCTCGGTGTCGTGGCTGTATCGGCCACATCTTCACTTTGCGCCAATTGTTGGAGCACCGTCACACATATTGGCGGCCCACCATTGTCCTGTTTCTCGATATCAAAGGTGCATTCGATTCGGTGGATAGACGTCTACTTTGAGACCGTCTACTCAGGAAAGGTGTGCCCGAGAAATATGTAAATATTATCCTAGCATTGTGCGCGCATAGCACGGGCAGAGTGAGGGCTTACGACAAGCTGTCGCCACCCTTCAGTATTTCCAGCGGTCTGAGACAAGGATGCCCACTGTCACCTTTCCTTTTCAACTACGCCATTGATGAAGTCATGGAGATTGCATTTACAGGACCCGACTTAGAAGGTGTGGACCTGCTCCCAGGAGAATGACTTGACTTAGAGTATGCTGATGATATTGCCCTCATCTGTGGCAGCTCCCAGACGTACCAATCTACACTGGACAGATAAGCACTGACTGTCAGGCGCTTCGGGCTTTGCTTTGCACCATCGACGTGCAAAGCTTTCCTCCAAGATTGGCAGAGATCGCCTGCTGCGCTGACCCTTAGTGAGGATCAGATAGTCATTCAGCAATTCAACTACTTGGGAAGTGGTATCAGCGTCCTTGGGATCGAACATGAGATCACGAACCGTATAGCAAAAGCTCAAAGTGCTTTTGCTTGTCTTCACCACCTATGACGTCGGCGCGACATCACTCTCACCCTGAGGGGTAGAGTGTACAATGAAGCGGTACATTAGACCTTACTGAACGGTTGCGAAATCTGGCTCCTTAGGACAGCGGACATGAAGAAGCTAGTTACGTTCGACCATTGGTGCCTTCACAGTTTGGCTCACATCTGGTGACAACACCGCGTGATCAACGAGCGTGTTCGGCACCTTGTTTACGGCACAGGAAAAGGAACTGAACCGCTCAGCACTGTCATTTCATGTATCAGGCTTCGATGGCTCGGCCACGTATTACGCATGCCAGCCCACCGGCTCCGGCGGCGTGTCTTGTTTGCTCGCCGAGGGTGTGGATGGAAGAAGAGGCGAGGTAGACCAATCGATGACTTGGTCTAGAGGAATGAAGGCCCTCACTTCGATTCCACGTATATACATATATATATATATATATATATATATATATATATATAGTATATATATATATATATATATATATATATATATATATGTATATATATGGTTGGCGATATCTCGTTTTGGATTTGCCTGTCGCTGTGGCCAGCCACAGGACGCCTGCGCCTACAGAGGGACCATGGATGGCTTGCGCTGCACCACCCACAGCTCCAACCACACACCCCATATCCAGTGTAAACCCGAAGGAATAAGACCGGGAGGCATGTGGATGGGAGCCACGTTTCATCAACGGAGCCGGCCCACACTCCTTCACAGGCAAACACAAGCACGCTGTATTTGGGAATCAATCGCACACAATGCGGTGGCTGGACCGTAGTCCGCTCCACACTGAGTGCATGGAACCGCTCTTCGAGCCTAGCACGGCCACAAGGACCGTGCACCCCGTCCCCTCCAGCAACGACCAACTGTCTCCTGGAGCCAGTATGGACGAGGTAGTGGGTAATAGACAGGTAGGCACCTTGTCAACATGCACATCAAGCGCAGCCACACCGGGGTGATATCACGCAACAGCCAATCACTTGAAACGACAAGATGAAATAAAATAATTCCAATAATGCTTAGGGATACGGTGACATAACTCTTCGCCAAATTAGCATATGAAGTAAGTAGGTTAGCAACGAAACCGCGGTAAGAAATGTCCACAAGTTACTTACAAATGCTACAAACGCGGGAGAGTCTTTGGTGCACTGAGGCTGATGGTGGCTAGATCCTGACAAACGATATACCCACTGCTGCTAACTGTTGCGCCCATTTGTCCTCATGTCCTGGCCGCCTCCACGTGGCGACCCGCTGGGTGGAGATTTGGGTTTCGCCCTTGCTCCCTGTGCTAGATCCAGGTACACGCAATCCGCAATGAGACAGCTCGAACTGGACTCATATGCTAGGACCCGCTGCCTTTCGGTGTTCATTTAATCGAAGGCTTTGGCTGAGGACCCGAGTCGTTTCTCGCTGTTCATGTATTGGGCCTCCTAGCATGTATCCTAGTCCAGCCCTCCTTCGGAGGTTAGGAAGTGGTCGATGGCCCACTTCCTGTAAAACCGAGCCATGGGAGTGCAACAGGATCTACGCGTACTAAGGCACAAAGCTCGATATGGCGTAGAGCACGAGCGCCACGCATTTTCTCTGATGGGCCGGGGGTGGGTGTGGGGGCACCTACGGGTGTTCAATGGATTGCTAGCTGCCCGCCTCAAGCAGGCACCCCTGTCAAATTGTGGTGCAAACCCGTCAAAAACCCACCTGCGTCTGGCCTTGGTCGCAGGTGCGTATCCTACTACGGTCGCAAACACATTTGAATCGTTCCAGTAACCTCACAGGCTGCGTGTGACGGCTGTCAAGCGGATCCCAATCTGTCTCTGCAATCACATTCCCGAGATAGATCAGCTCCCTCACTGCCTTGTGGGGTCAGGCTATTGAGCCAAAGGCTCCGGGCGGAGTCTCTCATGCAAACCTCCGAAACACAACGACCACCTCGCGTGCGATTGCCCACCATTGCAGTCGTATACCTGCGGGCAAAGCACTCAGCATCGGGTGCTGGAACGTGCGGACACCACTAGACCAGAAATCGAGTGAGCGCCCGGAGCGACGCACTGCACTGGTCGCGATGGAGCTGGCGCGTTTCCAAATCGATATTGCGGCGCTCAGTGAAACTTGGCTAGCTGAGCAAGGTAAGTTGCATGAATCAGGTGCTGGCTACACATTCTACTGGTTGGGCAACGGCGCGCCAGCACCACGTGATCATGGGGTCGGATTTGCAATATCCGATCGCCTTAGTGGCCAGCTGGTGGGTGAACCAACTGGCATCAGCGTGCGACTGATGACTGTTCGCCTAAGTCTCGGAAGAGGTAAGTTTGCCACCTTTGTAAGCACATACGGTCCGACCATGTGTTATCCTGATGACACGAGTGATCATTTCTACACTGAGCTATCCTCCGTGATACGGTCTGTGCCGAGGAGCGACCGACTATTTCTGCTGGGTGATTTCAACGCGCGCGTTGGGCGTGATGCATCGGTGTGGGCAGATGTTATCGGTTCACATGGCATTGGTCCAGCGAATGCGAACGGTGACAGGCTGCTCTCACTGTGTGCCACTCACGGCCTGACGATCACGAACACTCGGTTTGCACCGAGTGCGAATAATATAGCAACTTGAACGCACCCACGGAGTGGTCACGCTCACCTGCTCGACTATGTCATCGTACGTCATCGTGAAATGCGTGAAATGCACATGACACGTGTACTGCGTGGAGCTGAGTGTGGCACTGATCACAAATTGTTGCGGACCAAACTGTACATATGTTTTCGTAACTCTATGTATTGCAAAAAAAAAAAAAAAAATCGTAAATTTAACATTTTCTTCCTCGGTACTGTGGCGAAACGTAATGTCATGTGAAGGCGATGGCTGCACGCCTGTGTGATGTGGACTGCATAGCCACAGTGGGCGACCTGTGGCACCACATTCGCGACCAGGTGACAGCTGCTGCCGAGGAGACCGTCGGACGCACAAACTGTAAGCGGCCTGATTGGTTTGATGACAACAATGCGCCAATTGGCGCATTGGTGTCAGAGAAGAATGCAGCATTTGCTGCACATGTCACAGACCCCTGTGACTTGGGAAAGAAGGGCCAGTTTCGCAACATTCGACGGCGACTAACCCGAGAGCTCCGTCGCATAAAAAATGCATGGTGGACGGAGAAGGCGAATCAGATGGAGTGCTACGCCGAACGGCGTTAACACTAGGAATTCTTTGACTTCTTGAAGGCGGTGTATGGATCTAGATTGGAGCCGCTGAGGACGCTGATCGATGATAGTTCAGGCGCTACCTGCACACAGACTGTAGACATAATGCAGATCTGGCGGAAACACTTCGACTGTTTCTTGAACAACCGTTCAGAGATTGACTAGCCTACATTGAACGGCCTGAAGCAACACGATGTGAATATGAGTCTGGCGGATACACGGACACTGAGACACAGAGAGCACTTGCTCAGCTGCGGAACGTCAAGTGTGCTGGGGCCGACGAGGTTCCACCTGAAATATTGAAACACGGCGGACCCGCATTGGTGACTGCGCTGCACCACTTGGTGCAACATGTGTGGACTGAGGAGGAAGTGCCTCCTGAGCTGAAGGATGTCCTTGTGCTACCACTGTACAAGGGCGAAGTTAGCAAGCAATGTTGCACGAATTATCGTGACATCAACTTGCTGAGTTGTGTGGGCAAGGTGATTGCCCGAATCCTGCTCAACCGCCTCGTCAGTCAGGTTGTGGAACCTAACGTGGCGGAAGAGCAGTGCGGATTCCGCTCGGGTCGCAGTGCTATATATATGGTGTTTTCGGCTCCTCAGTTGCAGGAGAAGTGCAGAGAACGACACCAGCAATTGTACTCGCTTTTTGTTGATTTTACCAAGGCATTTGATACGGTGAACCGCGACGCATTGTGGCTGGTATTGGGTAAGTTTGGTTGCCCGCGTAAGTTTACTTGAATGCCTGCACAGTGGTTTGCAAACGAGGGTGCAGCTGAGCGGACAGACCTCTTATGACTTTGCAGTTGTCTCTGGTGTGAAGCAAGGCTGTGTCTTAGCTCCTGCCCTATTTAATATAAATCTTCATGCCATGATGCCTTATGTTTTTGAATCGGCTTGTGCTTACGGTGTTCGTGTGGAGCACCGTATTGATGGTAGGTTGCTGAACATCCGTCGTTTCGGTGCGAGAACTATAGTCTGTGAAACAACTATCCGTATGTTGCTGTTTGCTCACGACTGTGCGTTGTTTGCACACAGCGCGGATGAGTTGCAGCACATGACTAGTGCTCTGGCTTCGACAGCGGCCAAATTCGGGCTCACCATCAACACGAGCAAAACTGTCTGTCTCTTTCAGCCTTCACCGGAGGTGCAATCTTCAATATTGCTGCGAATCAACATTGACGCTGAAGTATTGGAAACCACCTCCCGCTTCTGCTACCTTGGAAGTGTGATGTTGACTGACCAGCAGCTACACAGTGAGCTGCGTATCCGTGTGTCGAAGGCAGCGGCGGCATTCGGGAAGCTAGAGTACCGAGTGTGGAACAACCATCAGCTTACCATTGGCAGGAAGCTGATGGTGTACGAATGCATGGTGCTGTCCGTTCCTCTATACGGCAGTGAAACGTGGACGATGTACCGACGGGATGTGCGATCTTTCGAGTGGTTCCATCAGCAATGTTTACGACGAATTTTGCGCATCAGTTGGGGCGACAGAGTTGCTGACACGGAAGTGTTGCGACAAAATGGGATGTATGCAGTGGACTGCACACTTTTAATAAGATACCTGAGGTGGCTCGGTCATGTGAGCCGTATGGATACGACGCGGATACCGAAACAACTCTTATACGGTCTGCTGAGTATTGGGAAGCGGCATGTGAGGAAACCAAATTTACGTTACCAGGACATGAGCAAAATGAGCCTATCACGTTCTAATCTTGATTGCAGGTCATGGGAATCGAAGGCGGTTGATCGGCGTGCATGGCGCGATCTAATCACGAAGGCAGTTGCCGAAGTGTGGGAGAAAGACTCATGCATGCAGAGAAGAAGCGGCAAGTGCGGAAGCGGCAAGCAATGATGGGTTGTGCTTCATCGATATCGAGCGCATGGTGCTGTAGCACATGCGGGCGCGAGTGCCTGAGTCAGGTAGGCCTAGTGAGCCATGAGCGAGGCCACTCGGGACCACTACTGAAGCGAAGACGGGTCCTGCAGAGAACGTAGCAGAACACACGGGGGACCAGCAGGGCCCGGAACGCCGCGATCAGTCGTCTAACCGAAAGCAAACTCAAAGGCAAACGTCACCACAAAAAACGGTTAATGGCCGACCCGTTAACGGTCGGCACAAACTCCATTCCTACCACAACCTGTGCTAGCTCACTCTTGGTTACAAAAGCACTATCCTGCATGTATACTAATGCACAAGGCCTCATAAGTAAGTTGGTAGAACTCCTTCACCGTTTGGCTTCGGAGCCTCGAGACATCATAATGATCGCCGAAATCTGGCTGAGCGGCGAAATCACAGACGCTGAGATTGCCATATCGGGTGTCACTTCTCCGGAACGACAGAACGGGCAAGGGCGGTGGCGTGCTCATTTATTTCCGAACGAACCTTCGTTGTGAGCTCATAGACGATCCCCAGACTTGTGTCACCGACGTCCTTTGGTGCAAATTGTGGTTGGAACGCAACGACGTATGCCTTCTCTCTGTGGCTTATCGACCACCGAAATCCACTCCGGAAAGGGACAACAGACTTAGCTCCGCTTTTCGCTCCGTGCTTAATCAGAAGTACAGCCACATCCTCGTTGCAGGAGATTTCAACACCCATGACTTGGAAAATCCAGCATCCGAGACAGAAGTGTTCAAGGCATATTTGCAAGAGCTACTCTCTAGCACATTCTTGTATAACCACGTCACCGTTCCAACCAGGTTCAGAACAGGAAACAACCCATCGATATTAGATCTAGTGCTCACTAACGAAGAGCTCATGGTCGATGGACTAAAGGTGTGCAGTCCTTTGGGCCGTAGCGATCACGTGACTTTGCAGTTCGATTACATCTGCTACGCCGAATATCCAGCTGCGGAGCTCGAAACGAGGCAATCTGTTACCCATTACCACGTTCTGTCTGCTCTAGTTGAGAATACCAGTTGGACGTTTCTAGCTAACTGCACCCCACAACTAGCCTGGGAGACATTTGCGAACACCATCATGTCACTAGTCATAGAAGCCTCAACACCAAAAGTTTCCCAACATCCCAGCACAGCGAAATCATTCTTGCGAAGCCAGACGCGAAAATGCATGACTCTAAGGGATCGGACATGGCGCATGTATAAAAGCAACCCCAGCGCAGAAAACTGGACGGAATACGTTTCGCATCGCAACTACTGTGTGCTTTTGGTTCGCGAAGACAAGAGAACGCATCAGCAGGAGCTAGCCAAACGATTCTGTTCGAACAAAAAGCTTCTCTACAAACATGTGAATGGACTTCGCAAGGTGCAACGGGGAATCCCACCACTTAATACGACCAATGGGTATACACATACTGCGAAGGAGGCGGCCAACGCATTACGGGCCCAGTACTCCCCAATCTTCCAAGGTGTACAAGCCTCGACGTATATTCCGCCACTAGTTACCCCACCGTCTGTTTTATCCAACATCACGTTCACTGCAGAAATGGTGCTGCAAAAGCTGCTATCCTTGCGTCCACACAGCTCTCCCGGGGCCGATAACATTCACCCGAAAACATTACAGGTAGCTGCCATCCACTTGGCCGAACCACTAGCTGCATTTTTTCAGCGCTGTTTCGATGAGAACATCGTACCTTCGAGGTGGAAACAAGGTGTAATAACGCCCATACACAATCAGGAAGTCGATCGGATCCTGCCAATTACCGCCCCGTAACGCTTCTGCCTGTGATCGCCAAAGTCATGGAAGCGGTGATAGCAAATGCGTTAATGGGATACTTGGAAAACTACGGCATAATCGCGCCAGAACAGCATGGGTTTCGTCAACATCGTTCATGTACGACGAATCTGCTGATAGCTCGTGACAACTGGACCGAGACTGTCGATGAGGGAACAGGAGTCGATGTTGCATTCTTGGACTTTTCGAAAGCCTTCGATCGCCTGGATCATCGAATCCTGCTCATTAAACTCCAACAGTACGGTATCGGAGACCCGTTGTTAGGATGGATCGGTAACTTTCTCTCTGAACGGCAGTTAGAAGTTAGAGTTCGATCATCCTTTTCCGATCCGATTCGAGTGGGATGCGGCGTACCGCAGTGTTCGGTACTTGGGCCTCGTTTGTTCCTGCTTTTCATTAACCATCTAGTAAGAGTTATTACGTCGAAATTCTTACTCTTCGCGGACGACCTCAAGGTTTGGCGGGCGTTAAAACGATCGGACGACCATGAAGTCCTACAGCGTGACTTGAATGAGGCCTGGAATTGGTCGGTGAGAAACGCCCTGCCTTTTAATGTGAACAAATGTCGCGTTGTTCATATCCGCCATCGACAAGTCCACGTCTACAAGCTTGGGGCACACGATCTGAAGATCAACACTCAGGAACGCGACTTGGGTGTGCTGGTACAGGAAGACCTCGGGTGTTCCAAACAGTCAGATTCCGCTTCTAAAAGGGGCAACCAGCACGTTGGACTCCTGCGAAGAGCATTCGGAATTTTGGATCCATCCGTCTTCTCTTTGATGCTGAATGCCTACGTGCGTCCTCACGTCGAATATGCAATCCAGGCCTGGCAACCCTGGCTAAAACGTGACCTTGCAGCGCTTGAGACCCCACAGCGTCGAGCAACGAAAATCGTCAAGGGCTTGCGCCACACTCCTTACCAGGAACGACTGGAGATACTCGGAGTGTTCAGCGGACGGTATCGGCGACTTCGTGGAGACCTCATACTAGTGTACCAGATATTGAGCGATCCCAGTCACGTATGCCGCCACCTCTTGAAGCTCAGCCCGAACACTAACCTTCGCGGTAACAGTTTAAAGCTGAGCCAACAGTACAGTCGTCTAGACTGTCGGAGAACCTATTTCTCCCTCCGGGTCTGCGGGCCCTGGAACGCCCTTCCAAACTCAGTTGTTTGTGCCCCCACATTAGATACGTTTAAAAAACGATTGGACGTCGCACTGAGCCCCCTGCGCTTTGTTTTATGAACGAAAACGCTTGTATATATTTAGGCTGACAAGCCTCTTTGGATTTATACCCCAAATTCTCGGTCGTAAATCTGTGCGAACCGGTGAGTACTCCATTTTTACTTGCTACCATCACCGACGATAACAATTTCTTAGCCAGTTTTGCGTCGTACCACTTTATCCCCCTAAAACTGTTATACTTCTACCTTTTATCTCACTGACGCTCCTTACTTCAACCACTTATGTGGTTTGCCAATCTGTTAGTATTTCTATTGCCACTCTGCGGGACTCGTTAAGTGTATGCTTTTTTACCCGTCATATACCATTGTTCCATTGTTCCATTGCGGCACCAATCCCAATTCAGAGATACTATCGGTGAAAAACAGTTCATCCGTTCCGAATAGAATTCGAAACGAACAGGACTTGTTAGGGAAGTTCTCACGTCGAGTAGAATAAAAAGTTTGGAGCATTTAAGTTTAGCAGTCCATCTTCGAAAGCAAAATTAAACCGTTAATTCTAAATTCATTGTTGAGCATTAGGTTATGTTCTTATCATGACACGTAAGTATGCTCGCAAATTGGGTTATATGCTGCAGCCAAGCAACAGAACCTTTGTTTCCAGCGAATATAAACTGTGCTTCCAACCTGTGTTAAGGTAACTCAACAGCAGGCTGTCAGTTATATGTGATTGAATGAACATAGTCCCTGTATTAAACGGAAACTTACCTTAGTGTTCACCGGAGTAGTGATTTTACCACCAATGCTCGCACACAGTTCGGTACCGAATGAGCCTAGTACAGCACACAGGTGATGTACTTAAATTCTGTTGGTTCCCACGTAACTAAACATGACAAACGAAGGCGTTTGAATGTCAGTTACATGGAACCATTTGAAACCCTTTGGCAGACACAAGAGCCAATTTTTGTTTAGGTTACGACTCGGTTAACGGGTGTACCTCTGCCCGACAGTTTATTTCATCTCCGTTCTGTGTAAAACGGGTGGCTTAACAATTGCCTATTTTTGACTTCACTAACAGATGTGGGGAAAAGTAGGTACTCAGTGTAACCAGCTACGAAAGCAATGGCACTCACTTTGTGAACCATCGAGATCAATCAAGACCCCGGATGCGTAATAATCATGCGCATAATACGAACAATGAAGCTCCTTAGCGAGCTAATACTGAGATGTATAGACAATAAAACAACGGTATAATAGGGATAAAATAAGCCGGAATTTGACAAGTCCCGTGAGATCATTTAGGTGAAACACTACTGTGTTTAGGAAGGAAGCGAACTCTTGAAATAGCGCGCCAACCGGCAAGGAGAGCGTGTTGTGGTTGCTGGGGATACCTAGAGGATTGTGTAGCCAATAAACCGTCATTTGCCGCGTTTAGTTCGGAGCGTTAATTGCCGTTCCCTTAGTTGCTGCAGTGCATTCCTTCTGCCGGTTGGCGCGCTCTCAACATTGCGGTTTCCTCTTGAACACGCAAGTAATTTCAAAGAAAGTGACAGCAAAGTAAACCACGCATCTGTGAGCTCATCATAATAACCACGTTGACGCACAAATAAATCCCGTTACCCCGATTTCGTGGGGGCTGGTGGGCACAATATTTATCTGCGTCATTTCGTTATCCGATGAAAAGAATTCAAATCAACTAATGCTGATGGTGCGACGCATCATCAGGTCGCTTTTTAAAAACGGGTAGCGTGATCGCGGAAATGATCACAGTTGGAAGGGCGTGGCACAGTCGACAAATTCTGAAACAGAAGTATTTCCGGCTTTTACTGAGACCAAAAGCGCCATTGCAAATTGTACTATCCTAACGCGTCCACAATCCACTACTTTTATTTCGTCACAAATGCGACAGTTGGGGCCGTCCTAAAACAGTTTATTGATGTATCCAGGATACCCTAAGGTTTTATAACTGATGGCAACCAATGTGACTTGGTACAGTATCTTTGAAAGAAAACACCCGGCACGGTATCTAACAATTCACTCCTTTCGTTCTACCCACAATAACAGATAAACTTCTGTATGGACATAAACTAGCCTGAGGCGCTAGGTGAGCGCCGCCAGTTCAGCCCCTGTGTCCATGGCGGTCTAGGTTTGAAGAAAACTGTTTTGAGCACCCAGAGCTGGTACCAACTGGTTTATTGTGATAGCCTTGTTGTGACGAAAAAACTTGGATTGGTGGGCTTCAACACCATTGTGAACGTGCAGCCGGGCTCTATCCGGCGATAAGTGATCAGTGGATTTTGCATATGGAGGAAACTGACCGTCCATGTGAGCACATGTTTTTTTCTATGTAACTGGCTACGCAGTCACATGTAAGTTAGTATACGCACTGTGAGTTGATCCGGACAAAACGAGGTTCTGACGTTGGAGGTATCGGTAAACTTTGTGTTCGGTTGATGAATGCAACTCGGACAGCGTAGTAACTTCTCATGTAGCAGAGACTATGCCCTTAGCTGTATCCAGTGAAGTAAAATCACCCTTAACTGTTTCATGTCCAAAAAACTTGTTCCAAACAAATGTCCAGAAGCTCACAACTCGAAATGTTAGAGTATGCAAACAATGTATTACACAGTGTCTTACAAGTGCGACTTGATGGCTAGCCGTCTGCCTATTTATGATAAGTCAATTAATATATACCACGCCATCCGGGAGCTGGGATCGAGATACTCGCGCTCACTTAAGTTCTTCGAACCAGTACCTTACGTCACAGTAAAGATCAAACAGGGCATCGAAATGTTAGTTATGACGTTTACTTTAAAAGAATCCATACTTTGCACCTATTCAACACTTCCTCGCTCCCCACTGAAGGATTGCTCAATGGTGTACAACAACACAAACAACTCTGATGGCATCACAATGAACATTCACGAAACTCCTACTAGCTACCTCGTCGAAGTTATAATATTTCGAATAATGTGAAAAACGCAAACTTGACCCCCTTTGGCAGAATCGTCTGAAGCACAGTCTAAGTATATTCTTTAACCTTCTGTACAAGCAAATGCAAGTTTCCAACATTAACATGGAAATAAAACATTCATCCGTATATAACACACGAAACAGGAATTCAGTAGTAGGATGCAGGTCGAAGGCCCTTAAATCCGCTAACTTGTTGCTTAACAGATACACCAGAATCTGGAACAAATTACCACTCGAACGACGTGCTTGTCAGTCACAGCATAAATTTCGCATTATAGTCAAAGAATACTTAACTGTACAAAAGGTGCTCAAACTATCGGGAGATCTTATAACAAATTGCCAAGCCTACGAACAAAGCCCAGGACTTACATTGACAAGAAAACAGTCTACAATAGAATGTGAATACTGAAATAGGAGAGCCTCTGCACTCGCCGTCTTCATCTCCTTTCTTCCTGATTCGGCTCTGCCAACCCCGAAGTTACCACCAACATGTGTGCTCAGGGAGGAAGCCAACTGAAAACACCTACATTCTCCGTCTTCATCGTCGATGTTTCCATCCCGTTTATTGCTGTCTGATATTACATTTCCTTTTCTAGGCGCCCCTCTTGCTCCGGTTCCATGTGGATGCCACTACCAACAGCCGATGGAACAATGAACAATGGAACAATGGTTTTATACGGTTAAAAGTTGTTACTGCTTAACAGGTCCCGTAGGATGGTTATGGTGAAGCTACAAAATATAAAAAATTGTTAACAAAATGGGGTTTACACCAGTGATCTCACTAAAGTATAAGTAGTGTAGACTGTAAATTCAAGGGAAATCGATAAGAAATGACGGCAAATGGGATGCTGGTTAAAAATTACGTGTCTCCTTCTGGTGTACACATAGAGGAGGTGAAAAACGTGGAACGAAACGATATTGCTGAGTAGCCTTGAGCGTGGAAACCGTCAAAACCTGTTATATTAAATGGTTATGTATATGCATAAGTTAAACACAATTTCCATTTTGCCAAAAACATTATTTATGAGTTGCATATTCTCTAGGGGCCTACCAATCCCGATAAAGACATCATTTGAGGCATCGTATAACACACTGATAGCACAATCAATAATCATACCCCAACAAATCGAAAATCGATTTGCAAGGCTAATGTACATTTTCCCATCATTTGTGGTTCTTGCATCAGAAAATGCTTTTACTCATATGCCGTAACAGGCATATTTCGCCGAAAAGGAGAATATACAGTTTATCATCCAAAGACGTAATTCCCAATTCCGTAGGTTTGCAATTTATAAAGTAGGATAGGGTGATCCTAAAAGGGTTGAAATCTTTAGAAACAATGTGAAGATCACATTTACAATTTCTCACCAGAGCTGCATCGGAAGTGTAAGCGTCAAAGAGTACTCACAGGACTCATCCAACTTTTCGCCATCTTGTTTTCGGATAGCTAAGGGGCATCTATTGGATGGGCATTCAGCGCAGTGAACAGACAAACGTTGCCCGCGTCAGGTTTGTGTGGTTTGTCGCGTTCCTTGAAATCCGGGGATCAGCGGTTCTCAACGATTTTGAGACTGTTGCCCACAAAGTGGGTTCATTATAAACAGTTACTCCCCAAAACATTTTAGTTTTAAACATTAATTGCCTGTTAACTACGGTATTTTCGTTTTATATTACGGAAAATGGAGGCCATGTTTAATTACTTTCGATCATTCAAATAAAAACACCTATTTTGAGCAATTGTTATTCAACCAAGTAGTGATATACGGTAATGAAACATATGGTGTGGTTTCGTTTAATGCGTATTGTTAATCGTGCTTCAAGTTCATCCGGTTCCTTGCTTTTATTTTCATTGTCACCAGCGTCGATGATCCACTTACACATCTATAGGTTTTGGCAAGTGGGAGCAGTATTTTCAAGGCAGTTTCCAATCACAGTGAATACTCGCGACCACACTTTGCCCAAAATTTAAAACAGTTACTTCCCCTAAGTAACTTGAAACTCACAGTTGGAAGACAAAGTTGGGCAGATGTATGCTTTTCGTATCGTCTCATCAGTGCCGATAACGATAACCAATAATTTTATACAACAGTTTGTGAGTACAAGCATACAAACAAACGAGAGAAAAAGCGCGTACCTTTCTTCTAAAACAAGGGCAACCTGAGGCTGAGCGATAATTGTTTTGCCCAAACTGTTGCTGGTTGTGTTTCGGAAATATTTTCAGTGTGTAGTCTTCGCGCAGTCCAGGGAATTGTGCTTTGGCTGCAATTTTAGTACCTGGAGATATTTCTTCATCCACTGAAATGGGTCTCAGCATCCAAGCATTCACTTGACGATTTCCCAAATCAGGAAAATATTTGCTGATAGAATGCAGCACCGATGACGATTGGAAGTTATTTGATCTATGTGCATTTTTAATTGCTTCCACCGAACACCATTGTCAGCTCTGGGGACAACGAAACGTCGTGAACACCAGTTCTGCTTTGGTAAAGCTGCGGTTTGCAAAAAAAAACTAGCAATCCTATCTTAAGCAGTTACAATATCTGTCCTATTTGTTTTCAAAGTGAAGTTAGGCGTATTTATTTTTCCGAAGAAATCCGCAAGATATGTCAGCTTAGAAATAATTACATTGTCTATTATTATGGTGTGTAACCTGCTCTCCTTATCCTTTTGCATTTCTTTCCTCCTCAGAAACAGCACTTTCTTCTGCTAGCTCGAGTACTCGGTACAATCCCTTAACCACACGACAATTAACGCACTTCTGTGTAGAATAATAGCAAGTCGAAGTTGCCACCAAATTCATTTCACAATACTTTTAAACTTATATTTGTCGCACTACCGCCGATGAGATTTATAATTTTCACTATCAGGGTAGGTGCGTCCAGCAAAGCAGGTGGAAGAGTTTCCACTGCTGAAGCATAACGGTGTGGGATGCAGTGACCAAAGGTAGCATGTGGGGCGGCTTGACTGACTAGTGTTTGGAATCCGGAACGAAGGCCCAAAATGGATGATGCTCCATCTGTACAGACACTCACCAGCTTCGACTACCGTAGCTCCTTCTCCTGGGCAAAATTCTTCACCGTTAGATAGACAGCTTCGCCACATTTAGTGGTACTGAGTACTTACGAGAATAAGTGTTCTTTTTTGAAGCAGCCGCCTTTTATCTACCGAGCATTGACAAGTAGCTCGGAACAAGCTACAACCTCGGTCGACTTATCTAACTGAAGTGCGAAGAAAGGACTTGATATTAATCCATTGAGCATCGTGTCCAAAATATTCTGGCTCATGTCCTCGATGTGAATTTTAATAGTGCTGTTAGAAAGCGAAGTCATACTTATCTTTTCCGCATTTTGCTTTCCAAGAACGAATTTAACGGCATCCCGGATGCAAGGTTTGATGAGATCCTCTCCTACTGTATAAGGTTTCTTGTTTCCGGTGATTAGAACTACATTGCGGTTCGAAACTTCAAGGCCAGCTTCAGTTTATCGAAAAAGGTATCCCGAAATATCCATGAGCGAATAGTTCAGTTCAACTTCGTTAGTCAAAATGTTTCCGAAAACTGGAAGCTCGGGTTGATGATTCTGTTGCTCATTCGTTCGCCGAGCTTGGAAATTTGTTTGCAAGCGTTTCATCACCATACCAGTTGGCACCATCAGTGCGCTGAGATGTGGAGTATAATCTCGCTGGTTCAACTGTCAATCCGTGAACGGTGTGCAGGCGACATTTGAAAGTGGCGGCTTCGATCTGCGCCCCATGATCTCTGACCATTTTCATCACGGCGGAAGTCGTCGCTCGAGCGGTTCCTATTCAAGCGGCGTCTTGTAATTTCCCCAAGTTCTTTCCGTCGGAGGGCCTGTTAAAGTGGGTTGAGGTCGATATGCACCTTGATTGAGTCCTTTGTTGAGAACCACGCTTCCAGGAACTTCCTTTCTCTTCTTGTTTCGCCTTGTGCCTGAACTTTTGCCTTGACCCAATGGAAGCTGTTCTTTTTCGTCCACTTGCGCTGAGACTAATGATAATGCATGGCCTTTTGCACGTGCTCTTGTGATCTTGCATCCGTGTTGCTAATTTTCTACCTGTTTGGCTAACAGTTCTTTTCGCAATTTCTGCAACATATTCCATATACAATATTACGTTGCCCATGAGCTTCCAGTTTTGCTTTCGGTTTTGACAGTTTTCCTCAACGTGGCCATTGGTTTGTGTGCTACGATGTGATGCTGTGTGAATAGTCATGCCGACATTTCGGATATGTTCTTCATATAAGGCAAATCAACGCATCTCTCCGTAGTTGGTGTAGACCGTTTTTCAGCGTAGTTGTGGTTCAGACACCGGTTGAAGCTTCTCGGGTATCTGTTGAGTTGCAAACATTTAAATAGATGCTTTTCTTCTTGTTGCTTTGCCTCCGCGGTACTGCAGTGTGTTTACACTCTACCAAATAGTGTCCGCACACAGCTTACTTTGTGGCATTTCGGGTGGTTACTGGTAAAGTTCATAATTTGGTCCGTATGTGTGCCTTTTCTGTAAACTGATGTTTGCAGCCTTCTTTCCATGGTTCTGATTACTAATACGTCCAGGAAAGACAGTTGGTTTTCATTCTCCATTTCCCTCGTAAATCGGATGTCTTCAATGGCGTTGTTCAATAGCTACTGTGCGACTGTAAGTTGACTACGTTTGTTGATCACGAAAGTGTCGTCAACATATCGGACCCACAGTTTCGGATTAATGAGTGGGAGTACATCTCCCTCCAATTTCTGCATTACCATCTCCGCGACGAGTCCTGATATAGGTGATCCTATTGGCCCGCCTTTCAATTGTTGCTAGCTCTTTCCCCTGAGAGAGAAGTAGCTTGACAGATACAAATGGGGTATTTTGCATACATTTTCGATCGTCATGTTCCCGATCGTTTGTACACTGCTGTTCAGGCGTTCTGTGATGACTGTTGTTACCATGTGTAAGTTGATAGATGCAAAGGGCAGTCACGTCGAAAGATATTATCGTATCATCATCATCATCTATTGGTAGGTCATTGAAATTTTTTAGAAAGTTCTGGGCATTATTTATTGAATATTACGATCCACCGATCAGATGTTTGAAGTGTCTCCACATTTCTTTCCTTTGAAGAATGTAGTATGGTTTTCTACGAACTGAGAAGGACCTTTGAATTTGCTTTGCATTTGCTGGGCTTCATACTCTCTGTCGTGAGCCCTTTGATGCGCAAAACCCATTGGGGTTCTTAGCATTTTTATCCACAAAATTAGTAAAGCCCCAGTGCAGTAAAGCTTCTTTGTAGGACCGCTATTTTCCAGAGGATACGGTTCATGAAAAATTTATCCAGCTTGGGATGTCGCACGCACATATATATATATATATATATATATATATATCGGCGTACATTAATGCAGGGGATTATAATGCAGGTGATGTTGTCGTAAACTCTTGCAAATAAACTCATTATTAGCGCTATTAAAAATCATAGAACTGATTCACTAGCCTGCTCTTGCTTCCCGTCTAAAACAGCTGTAGAAAAATAAAAGGCACTAGCAGTACACCTCGGTACACCATACCGACGCTTCGCCACCGCGCAACCATCACCCGTCACACGTGAGCTGCGGATACTCGAAAGTCGCCCAGTCCCTACACAGAATCGAGCCTGTGCCTTCGGAGTACTAGATTGGTTTGTGATCCTTAAGGCTACGGGCCGACAACAACTATTAATGAATGTGATCAAACCTGCACCTAATGAGCACTGGCCTCCAATCTGCTCTAGCTGCTTTAAGTATATGACCACAAACCTAATATTTTTGTGCACTTGCTAACGTTTGTTAATATCCCGATTCCAGGCATCTTATGAACCGTTTGTGTGTGATCCTGGATCAAGCATTAACATATGGCAGGGGTTTCTTACTTATATCAAAAATTCTTTCCAATTCCTTCCTGGATGGCAACTTGCCACCACCACTCTGTATCGATGTCCTGATCACTAATCGCTTATTTAGTCTATTCTACTCTGACAAAATTTGTTCGCGCTTTTACTTGGTCGGCTGACCTATGCTCACATCTTAGTATTCACTCAACTCTGTAACTTGACCTGGCGAACGTCTGCCTGACTCAACAAGGACAACAAGCGACGAGCGAGCTGAAACAGACGTCATCTAGCTGCGATGCTTTGCAAACTTGTATTCGTAGTTTAGATAATAAACTTTATTACCGAAAATTGTCTAGTCCGCTGACCACTCACTAATGATTAGTCACGAGTAGCTAATCAATAGTGTCTAGGTAGTTCGTTACATGTTTTGATACCCATGATTCCGTCATTAAGTTTGGTTGGCGACTGATTGATGATACAATCTTCGTACTTATACGAGGGTAGAGCAAAAAGTTTCTAACTACACAGTACACAGAGTAGGTGCAGATGACCTGGCAAGAAAACTGTGTACTACAATGAATCCTGAACAGTGTTCAGTGAATTTAACGCACAGAACCCTATATCAACAGCCAAAACCATCACACAAATCAGAAGGGTTGCTATACTCTGACTGTAAGTATGGAACTTTAACGATGTCACTGGACGGCGAAAGTGGTTTAAGGCAACACCAGAGTATTGAGCGATTTCTTGCTGCATTTGGTGATGATGAGCTTCCAAGAACAACCGTGCTTGAGGGGTATGCGGAATTCAAGCGTGGTAGGCGGTCCCTGGATGATGAGGCATGGCATGGTCGACCTGTGGAGGTCACCGCCGCAGACAACATTGTGCAGTGCAAACCATGCTGGAGGAGCACGCGCGGGTGACTGTGGTACATTTGAAAGCTATCGGGATCTCATCGGGATCATTCCACACCATCCTGTATGAGAAACTCGGCTTCAGAAATGTTCGCGCACATTGGGTACCGCATCAGCTCAGTGAGAACTGGAAAGCAGCGCGGGTCAGTTGGTGCCTCACCATGCTTACCGGATTTGATGGTGGACTTTCCAATACTGTTTGGGAGATCCTCAGTGGTGAGAAAACCTGGATGTACAGTGTTGACTTAGATACCAAGCAACAATCGGCTACGGGACGGTGCTTGGTGGGGCGCCGCCTCAGAAATTCCGGTGTGAGTGTAGTGTGGCCATACAGATGATAGCTGTGTTCATGGGCAAGACCGGTCATGTGGCTACGGTACGGCTCGTAGGGCAGCGCACTGACACCGGAGACTGATATGCCACTCACAGTCTGCGACAAACTCTGGAAGCTCTAGCCAGACGTCGTCCAAGGACTCGAGCGCGTTGGACCTAGCTGCACTATGAAAACGCACCTGCACAGATCCCATGTCTGCATAGATGTTCTGGCTAGAGAACGCATTCAGCAGATTGGTCACCCACCCTACTGTCCAGACCCGGGTCCGTGACAATTTCGTGTTCCCAAACGTCAAGCATATGTTACGTGGACTCCGCTACTAGTCTCCAGAAGCTGAAATAGAAGCCATTATTGAGCTGCTTGAAGAGTTACACGCTTCGACATGGTCTAGCTGCTTTTCCAAGTGGTTTGAGCGGATGGAACTGTGCAAGAACACTGGTGGAGAGTACTTCGAGAACTTGTAATGTTTATTTCGTTGTAAAAGATAATGTTCGTGCATTCTGCAAGTTATTGCTTCACCCTCGTCTTTACCCCCGTAAAATTCCATTTTGCCCCCTTGAGGATAGTTAACCCCAGGTTGAGAACCACTGCCGTAGATGGTCATCACGCACTCCGATTGCCGAATTCATAGTGGCCTCGAACATCTGTTTAGTTAGCCGTTGGACAGCTATCGCTCTAACCTGACGCCTTGGTGGCAAATTTCGTCTGAAACGTTCTTTTGCCTCCGATACACGGCAGCATGTCGGATAGGAACGGTCTCTTCTCAACTCTTAAACGGGCGATCGTGGTCTTGGTTTGGTTGCCTACATACGGCGCCTAGCATAATATTTTGTTCCCTAGCTTTTTACTGCAACTATGCAGTGACCAGTGTCTGAGCGTTAAAACGTGGCGGTAGCTGCATATTCGCCCATCAGACATGTACGAAGTGCGGATCCGAGCTTGTGTAGTGCAGTGCGAAGAGCACTGCTTTGTATATTCCCACAGGTAATAGCTATGCGAGGCTGATGGTAGGTAATGACATCCGTGAGTGCTTGGTGCCAGTTACAGCGTGGCCTTACCTTTAATCCATTGACGATTTTTAAATGTGCGGTAGTTGGCAGAGCGCAAAGCTTTCGGCCTCTAGCGAGTTCGCCAAAGCGCATGCTTACAAACTGACCCCCGCGACAATGTACGATCGCGTCATTTATCACGTCAGCTATATGCTGGAAAGATTGCCGCTAGAGGTCAGGAGGATCTTTTCTCTTCCCTCCATGATTTCTCTTGACCCCAATGGGAGTGTTCGTAATTGCCCTCTTGTCCGGTCCCACCTACTCGTTTCAGTGTTATGTTTGATTGTGGTCGGGGTCATAAGGTGAGCCATTGCCGCTCGCACACGAATCTGACCCCCTCTAGACTTCCGAAGCCTAGATGCGTAGCAAACAGTGGAAATGACCTCTTCAGCAGTAGTAGGGACAACACCATCGATAAGCAGAAACCCCCATGAAAGCTGTCAGATCAAGTAGGACAGTAGAACCGGAAGGAACACACTTATTGAGGGGCAAAAAGACCTCCATGTCTGTACATTTGGGTGAAGTGTAGGATGCGGTTTGTTCGTTTGTTACCTCGAATGAAATATGCCAACAATCGCTTGACCAAAAGCCTGTGTTTTTACATGGCCGGTCTGATCTGTCATCTGCATATGGCCAAAATTCAACTCTTGAACACACTGAAGAATGCTGGTGGTAGCACACGGTAATCTGTACTGCGCTGGGCTTTTCCTTGTGTACTAAATCGCGCCAGATATTTAAGTGAAAACCGGTTTATAACTTGACTGCATAACCGGTAGTCTATTGGTGCAAGCCACTGCTTTGGGTACCAGTTACACCCATGACGTCACTCTTCCCTATGGCTGGCATGAATATATGTAAATTCCAGCTTCAGGCGTTGGAGAAACCAGAGGGGTGACAGCCATTTGAATGGGTTCTTCCCGCCATGAGGGACTGGCCGATTACGCTGGTCATGAGAGTACTAGGGGAGCGTAACCGTAAGTTTTTGCGGTGAAGCCAACCATATGGTTTATCATTTCAAGGAAGATGGACAAGGCAGGTTTAGTGTTTATCAATGAGAGGAGACATGAAAGTTGTACATTAATTGACAACAGATGTTGCATCATTCGCTGAGCTACCCACTTGGCGATGCTCATGACACTTTTCAGGAGTCAATGTGTTTGGGAAACCTTGTAGGCCTATGAAGTTTATCCACATTTCATCCTTTCTGATACTTTTTGATCCTGTGTCCCTGTCTGCAACATATCTGCGCTGGATTGTCGATAGCGATATGCAAGTGGTACTCGTACTGCCGCACCCCGTGGAACCATGTATATTGTGCTAATGTGTCCTCCATGCATCCGCCGTTCCGAAGCAGCCTTCCGCGTCCCAAACCAACGTAACGATCACAATGGAAAGGAAGAATTTTGTTTATAGCATCCTACAATTAATATTGTACCCCCTTTGCGGGCCTGTAAATCCTTGGTGTTTGAAACGCTGTTTTCGTCAAACATTTCAGGACGGAGGGTGCAACCATAACGTTAAGCTACGTGGTAGAAAACACAAGTTCTTCAAGCACCCCAATCCAGCTAACAATTGCATTATTCAAACGCGCACTACGCCTCGTTCTTGTGATCTCGGTTTGCGTGATAGGCATTGGGTGACGGTGGCCAGTACACATCCTCCGACGTGATTACTACACCCCTTGAGGGTACAAATTCTATCCACATGAAGAATTATAGCAGTTTAAAGAAAACCTGATCCTTCGCAATTATCTGTACTGTACTTTGTGTATTCTACCTTTGGAACTGCAAAAAGCATATTGTAGGGTTGGTGAGTGAGTCACATCCGAAAGACCTAGGTCCATTGCGTTACATTTGAGACCAGATAGGATCATATCACACATACTGGCTGAAACGAGCCATCAGTATGCCATGTGAGATTCTAATCCGATTAGCATTTCGTCCGCCCGAACTAAGAGCCACCAAATTTGATATTTACACTTGTAACTTGAAGTGTAACGAAATACAGCGTTGTAACAGAGTGACTGGGAGCAGATTGCTAGCTCCCGTGAGGTTGGCTTACGACAACAGCACCTAGTTCTCAGTTGCGATTCCGCGCGCAACCTCGCACTGACCAACATTATGTTCTGGCAAACAGTCTTCATCTACGAGTTAGGTGGACCTGAACCGAACAAAAATACCATGGCTTTTCAATGTCGAAAAGTAATTAGTCTGAATTGCCCCTGGAAGGCCCGTATCGTGTCTCAGGGCCAGACAAGTGAGAGAAGCAATGGGAATAAACTGTTTTCGGTAAACAGTTTGTTCGATTGTTTAGCCTGTGCGTTAAAAATCTTTGCACGCTTTAAGCAAATGTAAAATTTTCCCCACAAGCACCTTCACGAGCCTAGGCAGATAGATGCGCCAAATTAATATAACCAAAGGGAAAAGGTCGCGAATGGATTTCCATCATTCTTTTAATTCAGTTCCACTCAAATTGGTGCTGAGTTAACGGACACCTCTAGAATCACACAGGGTGTAAGGAAAGTTTAATATCCCCCTTTTAACAAAGCTTTTGTTATTCTGCCTGACCAGGGTACAGGGCGAGATGGCTGATCTCTAATTGACCAAATAGAGATTAGAACAGACAGGTTGTGCTATTCAAAGGAGTTAGAGCCACGAAGAGAAAAGTGGTGTCAATGATTCACTTCCGTCGAGGCCACGATGGCTGCCGAACGACTAAATTAGACTCGACTGGTTAAAAAAATGGATACAACGCTAAAATCGTGTGCATGTGCACACAGTGATAAACGAGTGCCGTTCGCGGGTGAAACCAGCTACCACTATTTGCGTGAAGTGAAACATCCAAGTCCCCAGTAGAAGTGCAACTGACGGGAATGAGCATTCTCTTAAGCAGCGACAGCTTGCGTGGTGACCCGAGACCCGGAAGCGAGCGGGAAACACTCAATATTTATCTGCTTCAGATGCAGTTCCAATGATTCCAGTGATTCGTGATCTGGACTGAGATAGCGTGTCGCAATTCATTCACATAACGTGTGCTGTAAAATGACCCTCCACGAAATCCGAAAGCCTACAAACAGCCATATGTATAACAACTAGATGGAGAAGAAGAAGGAAAATTTCTGGTGGGCCTGTGGCCGTTAGGTATAGTCATGTCCAGTTTAACTTCCATATAAGGTTCCCTGTGAGTTAGCGCAATCACAGAAAGTTATTCGGCCAGTCGAAAGGCGTCTACAACAATGAAGCAGGACTGTGCCGGCCGATACCGCTCAGACACGCAGAACAGTGCCTTCAATATGGGTAAGCAAATGTACAGAAAATGTCTTTTGACTGAATGGAGTCATTAAAACTGAACTTAGGGACTGACAAAAATAAGATCACCCTGGTTGTGCGACTTGCACTTGTGGCTAAAATTACATCCTTCGGGTTGATAGTGCATGTTTAGCCTTTCTAGTGACAATATTCAAATTTTGCTTAAGTTATCCAAGCTTAGAGCTTCGAATAGCGTATTTGGGCGGTGAACCTAGGGAATTGCATTGGGATGAAGTAAATGAGTTACTGCCGAGATGTAGAACGCAGAGATCTTCAGTTCGCTCACCCGAAATAATATGTGTTTCAGGTGTATTGAGAGTTCCGGATCAGATAATAATAATAATAATAATAATAATAATAATAATAGTAATAATAATAATAATAAAGATGGTGTGTTCACATTGTCTTACCTAGTTGTCAGTGTAGTACGCATCCAGTCGAAACATCCGAAAACTTCCGTGTCCACGGTGTACGCGGGTTGTACTAGACCGAGGCGGCTGAAAGGCAAAACAGATACTTCGTAGGCGGCTGGACATTATCATCACAACCTCCTAGTAAGAGTCGGAGCTGCATGGAGGGTGCGCCTGATTAACACCTCGTGGCAAGCTGGACAACGTTGTCACGGCTGCCAATGGAGGATCGAGCCTGGGGTGACTGGATGGATGCTGAGAACACGCACGAGACAGCATTACTCTACCGAAATCGAAAACGAAATGGGAAGGCAGAGAAGTAGGAATGACAACGACATTCTAGGTGGGGCTGGACGATATCTTACTTGTTGACATGCTATAGTGACAATGACGGGCTACAGACTACTCAGGAACCCTGTAGCGACTATATGAAGACTAGACTAAGTACTCACACGAGGCCGAATGGTAAAACTGTAGACTATGCCATACGCACATTCTGGGCAGAGAAAACAAAACGTTACTTCCTGTTACCGTGGTTCTATGATGCAAACGCAAGACCATAATCCACTTACGAATAGGTATGCAATAATACTGAGAAAGCGCGGAAACTGGAAAACGTACGGCAGCGTGCGGAAACAGTACAACGTAGCAGTTAGTTAATAGGCAGTCCGCAAAGGGTAAAATCTTTGACCTAGAAGAGTCAAGGATATGCCAATGGTGCGAAGTGAAAAAATAAAGCGTTTTATGAAACAAGTGTTCGAAGCAAACGTGGACGATGCCTCGAGGAGATGTGAGATATCTCGAACTGTTTCAGCAACAGTGTCTGCTACAGATTCTGCGCACCGGTTGCTGCGTCAGAGCTGCAGACACGAAGGTGTTGCGCTTAAGTGGAATGTATGCACTGGACTGCATAATTTTGCTGAGATACCTTCACAGGTGACAGACACGAATGGAAAAGAAATTTCTCCGGCACTCCAGACGACTGTATTGTTCTGCTAGTTTTAATGAGTGCCCCTCAGGTTTGTATTGCTACTGAGTTGCAGTAAAGGGCGGCACACATGATGTAGGTCTCGCAGATGACTCGGTCATTTTTGACCTATGGATTCGACGCGGCAGCTGTTATATGGTCAGCTGAGTGTGGGGAAGCCGAAACTTCGTTACCAGGACATGCTAAAGGTGAGACTGCAATGTTCTAATGTTGATTTCAGATGTTGGGAATCGAAGGCGATTGATCGACGTGCATGGCGCTATCTGCTCCCGAAGGCAGTTGCCGAGGTGCAGGAGAAAGCCTTCATGCATGCGGAGGAGAAGCGGCAGGTGCGCAAGCGACAGGCGCCGTTGAAATGTACTCCATCGAGGTCGATGGCATGGTGCTGTAGCACGCGCGGTCGCGAGGGCCTGAGTCAGGCAGGCCTAGTGAGCCTCGATCCAGGATACTCGCGACCAGTATCGAAAAGACGACGGGTCCTGCTGAGAACGTAAGCATAACCGGTACAGCCTTGGTAGGTACGCTGCATGCGCTTCCATTCGATTTACTAACCATGTGCTTACTTGCTGAGTTCCTTTGTTTCGGTTAATTGGTTTTCTAGATTACCTCAAGGTTTATTTGGGTACCTCATTTTAATAGCTACCTGAATAGTCATCGATTAATTTGCACATGTCGCTTAAACGAAAGTTGGTTATCTTCGTTTATTTGTTCGCGTTTGTTGCATATGTTTTCGAGTGCTTTTTCTGCCAATTGAATTTATCGCGGATTTCCTTCTATTCCATTTATTTCATATGCTAAGTTAGTGAATAGTTATCTCAGCGCGTATGTATGGTGTATACTATTTATTTTATTTGATATTGTCATTTCAAGTGATTGGCTGTTGTCTGACATCCCCGGTGTGGCTGCACTTGATGTGCATGTTGACAACGTGCCTACCTGTCTATTACCCACTACCTCGTCCATACTGGCTCCATGAGACAGTTGGTCGTTGCTGGAGGGGACGGGGTGCACGGTCCTCGTGGCGGTGCTAAGCTCAAAGTGTTCCCATGCATTCAGCGTGGAACGGGTTACCGCCCGGCCAGCGCCTTGTGTACGTTTATTACGTCTAGTACGCATGAATTTCCAGTTAAGCATGCATGCTTCTGGTCTGCCTGTTGAAAGAGTGTGGGCCAGTTCCGCTGATGAAACATGTCTCCCATCCACATGCTTCCCGGTCTTATTCCTTCGGGTTTACACAGGCGTCCTGTGGCTGTTTCCGTGGAGGCCGCAGGGACAGGCAAATCCGGAACTCGATGGCGGCCATCATTTTCTAAGCAAATATATGTAAATTCCTGTAAGGAAATAAGTGAACGTTTTGAAATAGGGATATTACGTCCTCAAATAGGAAATTCAGTTTGGTTGAATAATCAAAGTTCTTTTTGGACTTTACAAACCCATAAGCATATTCTCAGTAACGGAGGCAATTTATGGGACAGACGAATACAGCCGAAGGCCAATCGCCGAATGTAGGGTGAGTTGATGCTAGATTTACACTGGGCTTTAGATAATGAAGAAAAAACCGGAGAACTCGCACAGCCTGGTTAAAAACAAGACGTAATCGTTAATTTATCACGACGAGGGGCATGTGAAAGTGGAATAAAAGGGCGGCGTTACTCATTGTGGTTCAGTTTTTCTTGCAACTTATCGTCTAGCAGAAAACTCAGCATTTGATTGACCATGCAGCTCTTCTTCACGAAGTACGATTGCATTGTCAGAACGCAAGCTTAGAGGTCCCACGTAAATCAGAGGAACGACGGGGGATTGCCACTTGAGATCAGAGTAGTTACGGACAAGTTTTGAAACTCTTAAGGGGAATAGTGTGAATTATGTTTACGTTACTGGGTATTGGAAAACAGAACAGGACTTTAGAGCTTCGTAGAAGAGTTAGTATGGAAGCTGCGTTTAACGGGACAGCTTGCTCCAGGTACACTATGATGAACTGAGAACTTGAGAGATACTGGCTCGAAAACGGCAAGATAAAGAAACAAAACTAAGTAGCGTGGTACAGATGTATTAGGTGTTTCAGGAGGAATATTGGTTTGTCCTGAATCATAAAATAAGTACGAAAAGGCCGGATGGGCTAGTACACCACAATTAGGCGAAATCTCCCTGGTTCTAAATAGCAACACGGTCGACACATATCTGTTGCTTGCATAGTGTCGAAATGCTAACCGACGAATCGAAAAACCCAATGAAAACCAGCTAAATACAGAGACAAACAATACAGTGATTAAAATCCAGTTCAAAGTCAAGCCGAAAGTCAGCAAACCGGAATGGTATGCAAACGCCAACCAACAGACACATAGGCTGTTCTGATCACTGAAAGGAAGAGCTGCACGGCTGACGAAAGCCGTTTGATGGTCTGTATATGTCAGTTTATCCTATTGTACCCTAATCATTCCCATCCATGACCATTGGCACGCTTTGTACACCCATAAGCAAAAGGCTAGGCTAGGCGGTTGGTGCCAAGAGGTCACGGGTTCGGTTCCTGATAGTGCTGATGGACACACGCCACCAACGAGGTCCACTAAAACGAACCGATCGTCTAGTGCCCCTCCAGATGTGTGAGACACCGTCTGACTTGGGAACCATTCCGTTGCACATTCAATAAAATACCGTCGTGTTCGCAGTTTGTAGGACGCTCAACTCCTTTCTACTGTTGTCTAGATATTTAAAATACAAATCATACTAACTGGTATATTCGCAATGAAGTGAGAAACGGCCCAGCGAACCTTATCCAATCATGAGGTACAGGGGAAATTCAGGCTGAAATTACAGGAGTGCTGTACAAAACCAATTGTACTTCCTTTTCCATTGATGCATTCACACTTTCGTTCCAACAATTTTTCGGATAGGCGACAGTCGGGAATCGTCTATGTTTGTTTAGTCGCAGTGTTGCAAAAAGGGCGAAAACTTACAATGAGTAAAATGTAACTAATAGCATGTAGTGTTTGCATATAACAACAAATTTAAAAATGGTGGAGACGTGAGCAAAAAGACCACACTTCAACGGTAAAATTTAAGCTGAGAACTGTTTCCATTACGAACGATGTAGATCAGTTGGAACCAACTAATTGCCTTAAACAGGTGGAAAATATGACAACAGGGGAAAATGGAATTATATACATAATTTAGGTAGCTTGGTGAAGGTGCGCCATGAGTTCAACCTTTCATTAGATCCACATTTTGCAGGCAGTTAAATGTCTTTCATCCAGCTAGGTACGGAAGCACCACAGCAGAGCCAATGACTAAGTCAAATTATACAACCCCCGATGTGCCCATGTTTTTCATAAACCATCACTAAGTCTTCAAGCTAAATAAGAGTGGAGCGAGATGTATCTACACTTCCCTACATAACTAGTGTTCAGCAGATAGCTGTATAACACAGCCAAACAATGTTCCCCAATTTGAACCAGGTGAATTCACCAAGATTATCACACCAACACCTCGGCCATTTCACCAGTGCGCACTCAAAGTGATTGTCACAATTTTTCACTTACTCTAACTTCTAGACATGTTGTATACCACCGTTGTATTATATGCTAGGTGCCAATAAAGCAACTCAGAGACTATGAACTCCTAGGTAGAAAAGTAAGGAATGAGCAGCACCACGCAAGCCATTTGGAGCTAGTGAATACAGTAAAAGTCCAGAAAGCCACAGAAGGTCGACCCCGAAGTTCTGAGTGTGGCGGGTGGGCCTTTTACTTGACTAGGTAGTGCATCGGCCAAGGGATAATATCAAAGTTGTCGAGAAGTGCCATCACACCCTATTTCGATAACTAAGATGGTAGCGTAAAGCCTACTGTACTCGTATGCAACGATTGGCAGCACCTGCTAGTTAACAAACTAGCAGACATTAAAGTGGTCTAACCAGCAAATTTCATTTTTGTGTGGACCAACCGGATGTAAGAAAGAGCACTTCTGACAAAAGAGCTCCTACTGGTTTCCTCAGTGCACAAACACCGATGTTAACCACGTCCAACGAACTAACCTTTGAGTGTGTTGTACCAAGTGGAGCAGATCTCTAGCTTCCTTTGTTTGTCACATACACACACACACATATCGCCAAATAATCAGACAGTGGTATTTGAATCCGGTAAAAACTGTTACAGTGTGGAGTGGAGACCGCACTCCTTGTTGAGGCACTCCGGTTGAGACAAAAATCGCAGCTCGAGTGACACTGTCGCATGTGGCGTGTCATGCGCGAATTAATCAACTGTGAAGGCGGAACGGCGGACACTTAATGGAAGGATTCCATGAAAGATTCGTCTCTAACCTCTCTGTCCTACTGTGTATCGATACAGTTTGAGGATTAGTTTCACCATCATCTCCGTCGAGCCTGGTCACCAGCGCTCTAGAGGATGGGGAAAACTGGGCTGCAAATACAACCCCTTCATCGAGAATAGAGACTAGGGGTCCTGTACTCTCTCATGGGCTGATTTTCCTCTTCTTTGAGTCCCCATTGCCCGCTTCAATGATGTTCGAGAGCAAATCGCAATCTACACTTAACCGAAGGTTGCTTGGGTCACAAACCAATGTTATATCACAGTTAAAGTAATTAGGTTCTTACCTTCACCTCTATGGACATTTTTGGCGTCCTCCATTCTCCCGCACATGTCTTGAAGTTTGATAGGCTGCACAAACCTTGTCGTGATCGCACAGGTTCTTACAGTTCCATAATCTAAATTCAGACAGCCTCAGCATTTTTGTTACCGATGAGAGAACTGTAAATAGTCGGTAATTTTGCATATCCGAGCAGAGAAAATATTTATACTATGATCACCCAGAAAAGAAGCACAACCAGCGTAGACGCCTAGCAATAGTAAACGGCACTGGTTGGTATCATTCCATCGACACATTAGCCTCACGCATAAGTATAAATGGCTGCGGCTGGAATTCGGCAACGAGGACCTCGTTAGGATAGTTGTCACGACCCATTTTTCCGAATTCTCCCACACAACTAAAATTGGGTTGGCGCATTCCAGACCAACATTCCAAGAAATGGAAGTGTTCTGTGCCGTTCAAGGGACAGAAAAGAATTTTCCGCAGATGAGTGAAACGAAGAAGTCTTCATATTAGGCCTACAGTCTGGAAGGAGACATCAAGGCAAAACGGTGAAAAATCAGATACTCCCATCGGGAACTCATGACTTCGGAATGGCCTGGAAACATTCGGTTGGTGCATTTGTTGGACAACGTTTCACTTGTGATACAAAAGCTGGCCTGACGAAGCTTCCGTGTCAACAGGGAAATAACACCCAACAAATACGTCAGCCGATTGTTTCCAAACCACTCTGAACTCAGGAGTTCCCGAGTGATTAGACGATCGCCCCTATTCGGTCCTGTGTATTAGGTACGTGTTCACAAGACATTTTCAAGATATACTTACAAAACGCCGTTCCTGCTATCCGACAAGGGAGATAGCAAACATACACAAAAGGTTTTTAGCCAAGGTTTACAAGCTATGGTGATACATTTAGTAAAATTGCACTTCACTCAAGCACCCTTAAATATAGATGCGCTCAAAGAACTTGCTAAGCATATTAAGTTCTCTGATATTAACCATCTAGCAAGGATATGGGTGCGGTTGCACGAAGGGAAACTCCGATATTCTCTAAAAATTGGCTGGCTCGAGTTTCGCTTGCAGGATCGCTCAGATCGTTTTGCCTCTAGTGTCTCATCATTCAGTGACACTGCAAAGAGGTTTATCGCAGATATTGTCGGGGGTATGCACTCAAGATTACCAACAGTGGCACTTGTCACCCTGACAGTTAATGATCCACTAAAAGGTAACACCTATCAGTGCAATGCTGTCCTCGGACCTTAGACAGCTCTCGACGTTCAGAATATGCTTCATTACAAATTCGCACAGTGCCCAATCACCAGGTTACAATAATGCACCCGGTTTAACCAGTGCTTACCCATCAATTGGACCTACAGTTCACTAGCTTTTATGGAAGGGCATGATTGAATCATAGTCCGTCGCTTACGAATGCACTGAGTTAAGTGCCCATGGGAATGACCAACGTGCAATGAACTAAGCTTGTGAAACCAATTACCTACGCTACGGCAGGCTACCGAACAGCGAGCAAGTGTGTGACTCTATGTTCTAACGAAAATAACGAATTACTTTCCGAACAACCGGATATTTTACTGAAGAGTTGAATAGGGTTCAGTCTGTAAATCAGTCTTCCAATGCCTGCAAAAAATCATGTAGCTCTGTCGGATAAGCTGATTCATGATCTATGGAGATCGTCCATGGGTGCCAGAGTTGAAGGAGACCTGTTATCTGGGAATAGCCAAATGCAGTTCCAATCCATCCTATGAAATGGCATATGAATATCACTTGCGGTCGGAGAAGTGGCTGAGAAAGACCCATCAATTTAACCACGGGGCCGACGGCTTTGAATGGTTATTCCGTCAATCCACTGTGTCCTAACTGGTATTGGAATCTCATGGACCAAACTGGGACGTTAATGTTAAATCCCTCCAAACGGGTGGGATGTGGTATCAGTAAGTGCTGCTGGCGTTGAACAAGCCTTTACTCTCTACCCATCGTTACTTAGGGGTGGTGACAAGATCCACTCTGTAAATGGGAAATTCGCCTAGATCGACCGCTGTCAACCCTCAATACTACGGTATAAAGATCCAAAAGCAAGTTGGTGCAGATCGTCCATCTAGTTGGGCCACAACGAATAACTCTAAGCTGTTGGCACATGTCGCAGCTCCAAAGGCGGCTAAATGACTGTGGAAACTGTCTCTAGAGTTCTTCACTGCCAACGGATTGCCGCATTGTCGCCCAATATCCCCTTCCTCTTGAACTTTGTATTAGAAATGATCCTAAATGATTCTATACTCTAAAACCTCTGGAGTGAAATTTTACTAGGTGATCAAATGACAGTTATGGACTATGCAGAGGACACAGCTCGTTTTTGACCGGTTCCGGCCTCGTTCAAGCACTGATAAAGCTCTGACGCATAGAGCTACTAGGTTCGAGAATGACGTTACAAGTTCCGTGTCTGGCATGAATGGACCGACATGTCGCTGGTGGCAACCGTAATTAAGCGTTGAATCGAAATGGCTGACCTTCACACTTACCTGATTAGTTGCATCACCTCCGCTGACCACAGCATTGAGGAGCCTACATTACATGTCGACAAAGCCCATGTGGCTTTTCGGCGGTACAGCCGTCTGCAAAACCATCATAGAAACAAACTATCGGTCAACGGTAAGCTTTACAATACTGCAATAAGGCATGTTTTGCTGTATAACAAACGGTAGCTACACAATGAAGAATCTAGAGGACTTATCGACCTCCATTACCTGTTCAGGTGCGGTACGGCTCACAAGTGATGGGAACACCGGGTCTTTGGTATTTATTCCCCCGGTACTTCACTGAAGTGTTTACCAAACTGGAGCTATTTGCACTGGCTTGGTCGCGTCCTCCGTACGCTCGCTGACCGTGTATATGCTGTCACCGCAGCGAATTGGGTGATGCTACCAGGTGAACAGTTCGTGACGTGACAAAAGGCGTAAAGAAATCGAATAACGAGGGTGGCCCAGTGGTCGGGAAGAACGTCGAGGCTTCGTAGATGGAGAAGTGGAACAACAAGTGACATACTACTAGTAAGCTGTAGCTTGACAAATCCCGTAAGAGGATATGAAATATTACATATAACTTGAAGCAATAACGCCATCAACAGCCTGGAAAGTTAGACGAAACAACAGTACCCCGTTTTGTCATAAGTTGTCTTTTTCCCTGCTGAAAAGTTAATTTTTATCCACATCGAGCCTTGTTTCATCTGACATCTGGCAAACAAACCAAAATCCACATCGGTAAGCAGTGAGCTGGTATACTTAGTACGTGTCCAGGCCAATGCAACTAAGTGCTATATGCTGTTCTCATGAACTAGCTTAATTATCACTGCCTTACACTCGCCTAAGCGCATCTTCGTTGCCGGCACGCTGGAGCCATACGCAGGAAGCAGTAATCAAACACTTAAAGGCGTCTCAGATCTTCATACTGAATGGCAAAGTGGCACTTTCATAGACTAGGACGATCTTCACTGTGGTCTTGTAAACATTGCCTTTCACACTGAGATAACCGCCTCCTGACGCCACAGGTGTCGCAGGTTCAAGCAGGTATTTCTATCTTTCATAGCCACAAGTTTATCATTGCTAATGCAGCTGCTAGGGTAGGTGAGTTGTGTAACTACTTCGAATTCCTCCCTGCCAACGGTCAATGGATTTTCAATTAAGTGGTGGTCCTGCAGTAACACTTTGCACTTTGAGCATACAAGACTCCTGCCAGATGACAGGGCCAGTCTAGAGATTATTCGAGGTTGACTGGGCCACTGCAGCTTCTTTAAAACCAAGAAAATATCGTCCGCATTATCAAGATCAGCTAGCTTTCCACCAGATAGCCTCAACACCTGCATCGTGAGATTCCACAAAGGATTACGCTATGGTTGGTCAACAATGAAGTTGAGCAAAAATGGGGAATTGGACAACCTTAACAAACGCCACTTGTTGTCGGAAAGATATCCGACAACTCACAGTACGCTCTGACGCGACCTGCAGAGTTCCAGTACTGGACACATAAATTGTTCACATATTTCTTCGGAGCACCTTTCCGCATAAGTGTCACCAACAGAGTGGATCGACCTACTTAGTTGAACTTACTCATGAAGTCGAGGAACATAGCTATTGTCGGTCTACCGTACATGTGACGCAGCTCTAGCACCTGCGTCCGAGCGAATACGTGGTTCACACAGTCCCTTCCCGGGTGTAAACCTGCTTGCACTTCCCTAATCCGGGATAAGCGTTCCGCAAAGAGGTGGGGCACGAGAATTGAGGTCAGTATTTTAGTCACTATGGGATCTGCTCTGGTAACGCTGCGTAGGAGCGTGTTCAGTTCATGGTAGAAGACGTCCTTGGCAGCATCAGAACTGTAGCCGTTGGGGTCATCAGCGAAAATCACAAACAAGCAGCGCTTGGTACTGCTTTTTGAATCAACCTTAGTCGATGTCAAATGGGCTACACACAAACGGCTGCCCACCAGAATCCAATCAACCAAACGTGGTTCAGCCTTGGGGTTAAGAACGCTGCCCACCCCGGCTTGCCCAGGGGTTACCACATCAGCGTTTCCGGTTACATGCAACTAATGGCGAGAGGATAAGCCAGGTGCAAATAATTCAACACTCATGTGTTGATGAGTAGTGAGGATTTTGGTATAATTCAGTTAATTCACCATTGGCCAGCAGGCTGAAACACCGGCGTCTGGTGCTCTTCCAGATTAGCCTAAGCCTGCTGATTGAGAGTAGCAATGAGGAGTTAGCCGAATCACGTGTTGGTCGCTGATCCTGGCTCTGCAAGTACAATACACGTTGACACGCAATGTGTCTAGTGTGCATTCTGTTGACTTATTTGCATTAGAGTAAGAACGTTGAACACCGCCAGAGAAACAGGACGACGTAACGTTGTAAGGAGTCCAGGGAATGAAGAATCAGAACTCCAGTGGTATTGCAGCTGTTGTCCACTAAGCTGGGAATCACAGAAGGAAGGGTAGTAATGATGATCTGGTGGGCAGTAAGAGAACCAGCCGGAAATGCACAATAATAGACACACGCGGTAGCATGTTCACGCTTATCCGCCCTGTTGTATGCAGCAGCTAAAGTGACACTTGTAAAGCTGCGCAACGGCCGATGCAGGATGTGACTGGAGTTTGAGGACATTGTCATGATTGTACGCCGGCTGATACTGTCAGGGCACACAGACATAGACAGAACGGTTCTGGTCCTCAGTCAAAGTCTTGCACAAAGGCCTGTCTGCAAGGCACCGGACTGGTGGTAGCGATCTGGTATTTTATAAATGGACACCAGCCCCCTATCCAACCCTCAACCTGGAGTACCATGAGACAGTTCGTCTAATGTCCAAGCTTCGACCAAACTGGTATAAGTAGCTCTCATAGAGCCCGTGGACATCACCTAGTATAACGCAATAGGTCGGAGAGGTAAGCAAGGGGTCAGTCTGTATTCGACGGATGGGCCACATCACTAGTTGGAGACATTTGTTGATAACGCGGTCTCCGAGTCAGTGGCATTCCTGAATTCTGTCACCTGCTTCTAGTTGCAAACACACTAGTCTGGTTTATTTTAATCCAGTTTTACACATCGGCTTCAACAACTAGTATCCTGACGACACCAGTTTCGCTAAATGGACCTATATTATTTGTTTCACATTCCACAGTAGTTTAATTGAACAAGTGTTGCAATGTGACGGACTGGTTGTGCTCGAACGATTCCACCTACATGACAAGCTGTCTTCTATAGAAGTGCCTGGTCTAAGTTCACATTTCTAAAGTGCTTGAACAGTGCTATACCTACCTTCTTTAAATCGTCTTCCCAGAGTTGAAGGTGACTAATGAACTCGGATGCCCATTTGCTTATTGTCTTTGGAGTTTGAATCAGAAAAATTGTTTTCTGCCATGAAATACAAATACCTGGACTTTTGTAGCAGTGCAAACTTCTATGAAGAGTTCTCTCTGGGTTCATCATAAGAAGCTGAGTCCAACAATGTATCTTCTCTATTGCTCTTTCGCATCAACGTTGTAATAGGAACGAACATGACTGACTCTACCCTGTCTGTCTCTTGTGGGGTGGAATTTCTTCCACATGGTCAACTGGTAAACGGTTAGTCACTCTTGGTATCGAACCAGACCCACGCAGCAACGCCGCTAATGCTGGGTGTTAACGCCCTCGGTTTGTACTTCACGCCTTCAGTGTGCTAGTTGTTTTCTGAAACCGACCGATCCGTAGCCTACAATATCGCGGATCGGTTATTCGAGTTACGTCCAGTGTTACGCGCCAACTACTACACGCTGCGGGTACATCAAGTGTTCATTTCCTTATTTCACCGATGAGAACATCGAGTGAGCCGTGCTGCCGTCTTTCATAGGCTACTTTGCAAAAACCATTTGACGCAACACTAGGCTATATTTTGCACATATTCCATCTCCTTTAGTCTGGTCGTGTCCGTCAAACCCCCATTTAGCTTTTATAGTTTGTGGTCAGCGAAGTTTCTTAGACAAGGTCCCAACGTAGCCACTTAAGACACGCCACATTGGTATGAACGAATCACTCTAAACCTGGATGAATCTGGTGTGTGCTGTCTCACCAAGGTCGGTCACATCAATTGTTAGAGACTCTATTGGCCTTGGCGTAGCAACAAATTCAGTGGCGTGTCTTCATTGGCCTTCTAAAGCTGACCAGCCTTCCGAAGTTTCTCACTAAATTTTATTAAGATTTTTTAGTTTGCTTTGGTCTTCCGATTTCTCTTTTCTTAACTTTACTAATTTTAGTAAGCTGATGAGGTGTTTCAGCTGAATTCATCATGTCTTGGTGTTCGGAGCAGGGGTCGATTAACTAACCTGACCAGAGATCCGCATGGATGAGTTTGTTTAAGCATCGGTCGTAACAAGTGCCAATAATTCTGTTCTTGAGTGGACAAATACGCCTCGCAACTAACCACCAGCCCACGATATGCTGTTGCATTACGCCATCACTTACTTGCTACCTGTATACTCAGGTGTAACCGACATGAACCACAGCTGATCCAAACAGTCTTTCTGTGGCCACCTCCGCTTTCAGCAACCAAGGTATCTGTCTGACTCCCACTGCAACACCAGTACCGGAGGGTAGTACAATTGTTGGGCGAAAAATGTGGATTCACTGCGCTGCCCAAACCCGTTTTCATTTGTACAGCAGCTTCTTAACTACATTTACCCTGATAAACCGAGCTTGTGAGTGCATTCGAATTGTCAATCAACGTAACATCCTCGACTGCCAGCAATCCATACAGTGAGATCTCAGTTGCACCGCCTGTGTTTTCTCAGCTTCGACAGGCAGTGGATCTGTTTCATGGCAATACTTCGAAAGTGCGTGCATGCGCGTCAGCTGGACGTCTGCATGGGAGTAAGGTTATGCTTTTTTGGCGAATAACAGATGCACAGTACAAAACAGAGTGAGTTGTTTGCACGTGTCAATCAGCTGGACACGGAAGTGAACTTGTTTGTGGACGAAGTTCGACGGAAATCTATCTGAGCTTTTCCACCTAATTGACAGCGAAACCTTCGTCAAACGAGGCCTCTTTTATCGATACCATACGTGAAAATTCAAATCAATGTTGACATTTTTCCAACCGGTTGATGCATTAGAGACCACTCGACCCCGTCGATGTTATCCACACTACGAGTACAACGGTTTCTAGTCGATTTTCCTTTGAATTCCGCAACAGTTGATGACCACTTTTTAGGGTACCCAACGGAGTGCGCCATGTACCCACGCTATTGTTTCGCAAGTGTACAGATTATACGGCATCCCCCACACGGCAAAAGAGTTCAGCGTTTCTCGGTTGCTTCCTTTCAAAGTATTGGTGTTAGTTGGATTGTCTAACCAGTCTAGCTGTAAATCTCCCTCCTCGAATTTTGTTCTGCCCTAAGCGTGGTTTCGTATCTAATACACAAAGTCACAAAGAAACTGTTTGTTCCCGATATTGTGGTCCATACCAATACATGAGTTGCCCAGACGCTTCAGAGGAACTGACGCTGTTAGTGCCTGCCCGTGATGTCGCGCGTGTGTCCACACCAAAACGTCAATCCAAGCCCAGGTTTTCAGCTTCAAAATCAAGTCTTTTTGTGCATGCCTCCATGGACAATTCGGATAGATAAATGCAGAGCTGGACCCCTAAACTTACTGTTTCTTCGAATTCGCGTTTGTACTTCGTAACTTTCTTTTTTTAACCCCATGGTCGTAAGGGTAAAGTGGAGGGAAACTTGTGGCTGCAATGCCCACAGTGGCGCGCAGTGATTCGCACCCAAATGATAGGCATTGCATCAAGGCTGTATGCATGATCTCAAAACATCGCGTGTTCCCCACACAGTCCAACGTCCGACGAATGGATAAGGAGCCAGAAGGCCAGGTGTCACAGCAGTGAAAACGTTTCCCAATAGCTCACCCTATAGATGGCCACACCAATCCAGTTTGGCCAATAAAGAACGTTCACGCATGTATATACCCGCTCTGAAGTTGCTTTCAATGAGCACCATTCTCGCTAAGACGAAAGTGAAATTCACGTAGGGATTCCATGATATAAATGCGAAATGCTACCAGGCATGGAGTGTTGATGTCCCCAGCCCGATATGCGACAACGCATGCAAATTCTCATATAATAAACTACCATGACATCATTGGGGGCATCCGTTTCCGGATTTACGTGTCACTGCGGCTGCGAAAGGCATAGTACGCCAATGGGTGCTTGCAGCGCATCACCCACAGCTCTATCCACACAGCCCATACGCAGTGTAAACCTGAAGGAATAAAAATGGGATGTATGTAGATGGGGGTTGGTTTGCTGAACAATCTCCCCGTGGTGCCAGCTGGGCAGTTCGGGTAATCCCCATTCCGGTTAGTAGTTCAGTGGCAGTGTTCCAGGACGTCGTGAGTTTACGCTTGGTAAGAATTCTCCCTATAAAAAGTCACATGTGTCTGTCTAACAACACTACAAAGTGCCGGAGGTGACTCGCCGCTGCCCCTTGTCTTCCTTGGCTACGCTGTATACCGGCAAGCAATCCGAGCATTGGATTTTGTCTTTGACTTCGGGAATGTTGAGTCCCTGGTGTGACTGCGGCATTCGAAAGGCGTATGAACTGAATGTTCAGCCACCGGCTACCAACCGGTGAGAAACCTTTATCTCGCCCGGGTGCGTTGTAGGGTAGGTGCTGCGGCCAAAGGCTTTGGGGAGTGGCCCCTTAAGACAACCCACCTACTTCGGCCTAGGCAACCGGGTAGCATCTCACATACTGACGAAGCGTGGAATCACACAACCACACTCATTCTCTGTCGCGCTCATGATCCACTGTCCTGCTATTACGCCAACTTAACAAACACACGCCAACAATTTACACACTACTTGTATCACTCATCCCTATTGTTACCTGATTCTTCAACTGTGAACAACCCTACACTGCGATGAAGTTGTTCTCTCGTCACCCGTGAATTCAGCCATCCAGTTCTCGACAGAAAGCTGCAAGCACCAAAGTCTGCCATCTTCGCTACTGCAACCAAGAGTGCAGTTCAGCGTGCGCAGATTATTGCACATCGGACAGCAAGCTGGATTTGCACGCACGCTGGAGACCCTTACGATTGATGTTTACTGCCGCAGGGAAACTCGACCCTAGGATTCCAACACAGTCTACCAGTTATCGTCACCAGTTCATCCACACACCCGCTTTTATCTTAGCCTTTCTGGTGACGCAGAGTCCGCCGCATCTGGACAAGTTGGTGTTGGAATCACCCTCAGTGCTAGAGCCGAGGCCGCCCCCATTGATTGGATTCCGGTCAACCGTCGCCTTTACGATATGAAGCTCCTTGACCCTTGAAAGTTTAGCACGTACTGGGCGGACACGCGTGCCCTATTCGTGATCTCCGCCTACATGCCCACATACTGCAGCTCGGATACAGTCAAGAACCAGTTCTATCAACACCTCCAAGAGCTGCTCCTCAGGGCGCGTAAACAGACAACATTGTTATGGCTAGAGACCTTAAATCACGTATCGATTAGCTTCTGTCATGTGAATGCCATCTCGGTGGACCTCGTGTGTATGATAACGTTCACGCTAACAACGGAGAGAGACTACTCAGACTATGTGCTGAGCACTAACTTTTCTGCTCTAGTACGAGCTTTCCTCACCCTGGACGCCACTATACCATTTGGCGTCTTCCATCGTCAACCCGCTGGTCACAAATTGATCATATATATATATATATATATATATATATATATATATATATATATATATCACATCTAGTAACATATTCACGATGATCGCTGCCGTCCCCGGTAGCTCACTGGTCTCAATCACGGACTAGCATCAGTCAAATTGCGGGTTCGAGCCCTATAAGGGTTAGATGAAATGCGCACTGCTGGCGACTCCCGAAAAGATGAAAAGCGCGTACAGTGCTTTTCCGGGCTTGTAATGGCTGTCTGAGGGAGCCCAGATGTGATGCATTTCTACCTATAACATTCATCTCCCACGAATACCCCTCTGCAATCACAAAGGTCCGCCTTGCATCCACCAAATTAATACCTGTGGTGCCATCGCGATGTCAGTTTCAAGCTGGATGGCAGGGTGTATAACGCCTAATTGCGCAGGGCCCTGTTGCACGGCTGTGAGACCTGGCATGTTCGATACAAAGACATACAAACGGTTGTCTATTTTTGATGACCGTTGTCTGCGAGAGCTGCCCGTGTAGGGTGGCAATATGATGCAAGCAATAATATAAGCGCATACCAGCTGCCGGCCACATATATATATATATATATATATATATATATATATATATATATATATATTGTTATGCGTATTCTAATGTGCGTACAGGCTGGCATAGGGGAGAAAAGAGAGCCATAAGTTTGACGTCCTCAGAATTTAGAGGGAACCCACAGAGACCACTTGCGCCATCGTTAACTCTGCACAGCGGACCCCGCCAAAAGTCGAGCTGGCAAGAGTGCCGTCCTATCATTTGTCCGGATATTCCTTCATCCATCGACCCTGTACCACAATGCTCTGATCTCCTTATTCCAACTTCACCAAATAGGGATCAGTCTTCTTCAGAAGCGAGCACGAAGTCCGATAACAAGCGAGATAATGCAGAACCGGATTACAATTTGGCGACTGCAACCAACGATAAAAAAACCACATCTTCCCTATCAAAAAACCAATGATCTGATAAAACCTCACTTACCAAGTATACTACTGAGTCTCTAAGTTATAGGCTAAAGGAGTCGAACTTATTGGATGAAAGTGTGCAAGTCATGGATCAGCGAAGATGTCATCTACTTTTGTCCAACTTCTGTACCAAGCGACACGGGCTTCGATTTTGAACCAATGCTGCTGGACTATTCAGGGCTATAGGAACCAGCTGTAACCCATGTGAATGGTGCCAGCAGCCTCAACGTTTTATTACTTCAGAATGGGAACAAGTGTCTGTCTCTTCCTATGGTTCCGTCTGTGAATCTCAGAGGATGCTGAGTGCCCTGAAGTATGACGGCAATGACGGGAGAGTCAATGGTGATTTCAAAATGGTGTCACTTCTTATGTGACTCCAAAGTAGTTTCATAGTTTCCCTGCGTTCTATGCCTCTGCGACAGTCGGGACACTAAGGCACATTATCATCGGAAGGATTGGCCACAGCCAACATAATTCTCAGCGGAGAAGAAGTACGTCAAATGGCAGCAGCTGATAGACCCTAAGAATGTTCTGATGCCACAAGCGCACATCAAGTTTGGCCACAGTAAACAACTTGCCGGAGGCCTTGGCAGGGAGTTGGCAGCTTCCAAGTACCTACAAGTTCACATTCCACAGCTATCAAAGCTTATGTCAAAGCTGCTGTCTTCACTAGACTATAGATAAAACTAATGGAATGTGCTGAATTCCTACAAAAGCTGAATAGGACAGAGAATGCTACTTGGAAGTTTCACTGCATTGGTTCACGACTTCCTAGACAACAACAAGCCTGTAAATTATAGGCAGATAGTTAAGACTGTCATCGAAAACTATGCCTTATTCTTAATGCTAAAGTCGGTACCTTCAAGACGAACATCGGAGTCTAATCAGTGGAGCAAGGTGAGCGTGTTCACCAGGACATACCGTATTTCGAACTTCGTTAACAAGGGCCGTATGACGCTATATGGTTGGCGGCATCCGGTCTCGGATTTGCCTGTCACTATGGCCAGCCACAGGACGCCTGCGCCTACAGAGGGAACATGGGTGGCTTGCGCTGCACCACCCACAGCTCCATCCACACACCCCATATCCAGTGTAAACCCGAAGGAATAAGACCGGGAAGCATGCGGATGGGAGCCACGTTTCATCAACGGAGCCGGCCTACCCTCCTTCACAGGCAAACACAAGCACGCTGTATTTAGGAATCAGGCGCATAAATGGCGATGGCTGGACCGTAGTCCGCTACACACTGAGTGCATGGAACCACTCTTCGAGCCTAGCACGGCCACAAGGACCGTGCACCCCGTCCCCTCCAGCAACGACAAACTCTCCTAGAGCCAGTATGGAAGAGATAGTGGATAATAGACAGGTACGCACCTTGTCAACATGCATATCAAGCGCAGCCACACCGGGAATATCAGGCAACAGCCAATCACTTGAAAAGACAAGATGAAATAAAATAAAACGGATAACGCATACAGATAACTAGACATAACTCTTCACTAAATGAGCGTATAAAAAATGATTACGAACGAATCTGCGTTAAGTTCAAGGGGTCAGAAAACATATGTTAAGAAAATACCACAAACGCGAAATTGTTATCGAGATTAGCTACACTTAGTTTCAGCAACGTGTGCAAGTTTATAGAAGATAGCACAAGTAGACATTAATATTAGAACGATGAGCATTAGAAAACAGTTGCAAACCCCCCACCTGAAATAAATAGACTTAGCATGAAAGCACGCGGTTAGTAAATCGAATGCAGCGTACCTACAAACGATGCGCCGGCTCTGTCAACGTTCTCTGCAGGACCTGTCGTCGCTTCGGTGCTGGTCACGAGTGGCCTCGCTCATGGCTCACTAGGCCTGTCTGACTAAGGCACTCGCGATCGCATGTGCTACAGCACCATGCGCTCGATGACGATGGAGTAGAACCTATCGGTGCTTGCCGCTTCCGCACTTGGCGCTTCTTCTCTTCATGCATGAGGTCATTCTCTCGCCCTTCGCAACGGACTTCGTGATTAGATCGCGCCATGCAAGCCGATCAACCGCCTTCGATTCCCATGATCTGCAATCAAGACTAGAAAGTTGAAGGCTCACTTTGATCATGTCATGGTAACGGAAATTCGGATCCCCACATGCCACTTCCCAATACTCAGATGACCATATAATACTTGTTTCCGTATCCGCGTCGAATCCATACGGCTCACATGACCAAGCCACCTCAGTTGTCTCAGCAAAAGTATGCAATCCACTGCATACATTCCACTTTGTCGCAACAATTCCGTGTCAGCAACTCTGTCGCCTCAACCGATGCGCAAAATCCGTCACAAACACTGTTGATGGAACCGCTCGAGGTATCGCACATCCCGCCGGTACATCGTCCACGTTTCACTGTCGTATAGAAGAACGGACAGCATCATGGATTTGTACACCATCAGCTTCATTCCAACGGTAAGCTGATGCATGTTCCACACTCGGTACTCTAGCTTCCCGAATGCCGCCGTTGCTTTAGAGACGCGGATACGAAGCTCACTGTGAAACTGCTGGTCATTCGACATCACACTCCCAAGGTAGCAGAAGCGCGAGGTGGTTTCCAATACTTCAGCACCAATACTGATTGGCGGCAATATATATATATATATATATATATATATATATATATATATATATATATATAGCGGTGAGTGGGCCGGAGCCCTTTCCACACTGGATGGAACCAACTTTTCAGCCTATCACTCTCATAAAGATTGCGAACAACGTCCACCCCAGCAACGATAAGCGATAACTTTAATCGGTAGTCCAGGTGGTAGTTTTCGATAAGTGGAGATCTTGTTACCATTCGTACGAGGCACACTCAGACCTGGGATTTAAATAAGTCCAACTACACCAATGATGCGACAAGACCAGTTGGTATACGTACAGACCAACTGCCGTTCTGATAAAGCAACTGTGCAATACCTGCCACATTATTGGTCCGGGTTACTAAATGAAACTGTAAACATCGTACTTATTACGTGCTGATGCTCTCCCATTTAACATCCCCTTCGCCTTTTTGATATTGAACCGTCGTGGCTACGGTGACATCTTATAATAATAATATTGTTAATAATAATAATAATAATAATACGTATATTTCTCTTAATGC